>CM068387.1:52072865-52672865 GCA_034770075.1 Aralia elata | reverse complement strand
AACCAACACGAACCCGTAGACGTAGAACCTCATAGATATTTGGGACACGTCAAACTTACGGAACTCGATTCCGAGATCTGGAGGCCGAGTTATCAGTTCGTTTGCCGAAATTGTATAATATAAAGAAAAACTTAGAACAATAGTCGAAAAAGAGGCCAAAACCCGTCTCGGGCGTCAAACCAACACGAAATCGTAGACGTAGCACCTCATGATATTTGGGACACGTCAGAACTTACGGAACTCGATTCCGAGATCCGGAGGCTGAGTTATCAGCTCGTTTGCCGAAATTGTATAAAATAAAGAAAATCTAAGAACAATAGTCAAAAAAGAGGCCAAAACCCGCCTCGGGCGTCAAACCAACACGAAACCGTAGACGTAGCACCTCATAGATATTTGGGACATGTCAGATCTTACGGAACTCGATTACGAGATCCGGAGGCCGAGTTATCAGCTCGTTTGCCGAACTTGTATAAAATAAAGAAAAACTTAGAACAATAGTCGAAAAAGAGTACACGCGTCAAACCAACACGAAACCGTAGACGTAGCACCTCATAGATATTTGGGACATGTCAGAACTTACGGAACCCAATTCCGAGATCCGGTGGCCGAGTTATCAGCTCGTTTGCCGAAATTGTATAAAATAAAGAAAAACTTAGAACAATAGTCGAAAAATAGGCCAAAACCCGTCTCGGGTGTTAAACCAACACAAAATCGTAGACGTAGCACCTCATAGATATTTGGGACATGTCAGAACTTACGGAACTCGATTCCGAGATCTGGAGGCTGAGTTATCAGCTCGTTTGCCGAAATTGTATAAAATAAAGAAAAACTTAGAACAATAGTCAAAAAAGAGGCCAAAACTCGCCTCGGGCGTCAAACCAACACGAAACCGTAGACGTAGCACCTCATAGATATTTGGGACATGTCAGAACTTACGGAACTCGATTCCGAGATCCGGAGGCTGAGTTATCAGCTCGTTTGTCGAAATTGTATGAAATAAAGAAAAACTTAGAACAATAGTCGAAAAAGAGGCCAAAACCCGCCTCGGTCAAACCAACATGAAACCGTAGACGTAGCACCTCATAGATATTTGGGACACGTCAGAACTTACGGAACTCGATTCCGAGATCCGGAGGCCGAGTTATCAGCTCATTTGCCGAAATTGTATAAAATAAAGAAAAACTTAGAACAATAGTCAAAAAAGAGGCCAAAACCCGCCTCGGGCGTCAAACCAACACGAAACCGTAGACGTAGCACCTCATAGACATTTGGGACATGTCAGAACTTACAGAACTCGATTCCGAGATCCGGAGGCTGAGTTATCAGCTCGTTTGCCGAAATTGTATAAAATAAAGAAAAACTTAGAACAATAGTCAAAAAAGAGGCCAAAACCTATCTCGGGCGTCAAACCAACACGAAATCGTAGACGTAGCACCTTTGGGACATGTCAGAACTTACGGAACTCGATTCCGAGATCCGGAGGCCGAGTTATCAGCTCGTTTGCCGAAATTGTATAAAATAAAGAAAAACTTAGAACAATAGTCGAAAAAGAGGCCAAAACCCGCCTCGGGTGTCAAACCAACACGAAACCGTAGACGTAGCACCTCATAGATATTTGGGACATGTCAGAACTTACGGAACTCGATTCCGAAATCCGGAGCCTGAGTTATCAGCTCGTTTCCCGAAATTGTATAAAATAAAGAAAAACTTAGAACAATAGTCGAAAAAGAGGCCAAAACCCGCCTCGGGCGTCAAACCAACACGAACCCGTAGACATAGCACCTCATAGATATTTGGGACACGTCAGAACTTACGAAACTCGATTCCGAGATCCGGAGGCCGAGTTATCAGCTCGTTTGCCGAACTTGTATAAAATAAAGAAAAACTTAGAACAATAGTCGAAAAAGAGGCCAAAACCCGCCTCGGGCGTCAAACCAACACGAACCCGTAGACGTAGCACCTCATAGATATTTGGGACACGAAAAAATTTACGGAACTCGATTCTGAGATCCGGAGGCCGAGTTATCAGCTCGTTTGCCGAAATTGTATAATATAAAGAAAAACTTAGAACAATAGTCAAAAAAGAGGCCAAAACCCGTCTCGGGCGTCAAACCAACACGAAATCGTAGACGTAGCACCTCATGATATTTGGGACTTGTCAGAACTTACGGAACTCGATTACGAGATCCGGAGGCCGAGTTATCAGCTCGTTTGCCGAAATTGTATAAAATAAAGAAAAATTTAGAACAATAGTCAAAAAAGAGGCCAAAACCCGCCTCGGGAGTCAAACCAACACGAAACCGTAGACGTAGCACCTCATAGATATTTGGGACATGTTAGAACTTACGGAACTCGATTCCGAGATCCGGAGGCTGAGTTATCAGCTCGTTTGCCGAAATTGTATAAAATAAAGAAAAACTTAGAACAATAGTCGAAAAAGAGGTCAAAACCCGCCTCGGGCGTCAAACCAACACGAAACCGTAGACGTAGTACCTCATAGATATTTGGGACACGTCAGATCTTACGGAACTCGATTACGAGATCCGGAGGCCGAGTTATCAGCTCGTTTGCCGAACTTGTATAAAATAAAGAAAAACTTAGAACAATAGTCGAAAAAGAGTACACGCGTCAAACCAACACGAAACCGTAGACGTAGCACCTCATAGATATTTGGGACATGTCAGAACTTACGGAACTCAATTCCGAGATCCGGAGGCCGAGTTATCAGCTCGTTTGCCGAAATTGTATAAAATAAAGAAAAACTTAGAACAATAGTCGAAAAAGAGGCCAAAACCCGTCTCGGGTGTTAAACCAACACGAAACCGTAGACGTAGCACCTCATAGATATTTGGGACATGTCAGAACTTACGGAACTCGATTCCGAGATCCGGAGGCTGAGTTATCAGCTCGTTTGCCAAAATTGTATAAAATAAAGAAAAACTTAGAACAATAGTCAAAAAAGAGGCCAAAACCCGCCTCGGGCGTCAAACCAACACGAAACCGTAGACGTAGCACCTCATAGATATTTGGGACATGTCAGAACTTACGGAACTCGATTCCGAGATCTGGAGGCTGAGTTATCAGCTCGTTTGCCGAAATTGTATAAAATAAAGAAAAACTTAGAACAATAGTCGAAAAAGAGGCCAAAACCCGCCTCGGGCGTCAAACCAACACGAAACCGTAGACGTAGCACCTCATAGATATTTGGGACACGTCAGAACTTACGAAACTCGATTCCGAGATCCGGAGGCCGAGTTATCAGCTCATTTGCCGAAATTGTATAAAATAAAGAAAAACTTAGAACAATAGTCGAAAAAGAGGCCAAAACCCGCCTCGGGCGTCAAACCAACACGAAACCGTAGACGTAGCACCTCATAGATATTTGGGACACTTTGAACTTACGGAACTCGATTACGAGATCTGGAGGCCGAGTTATCAGCTCGTTTACCGAACTTGTATAAAATAAAGAAAAACTTAGAACAATAGTCGAAAAAGAGGCCAAAACCCGCCTCGGGCGTCAAACCAACACGAAACCGTAGACGTAGCACCTCATAGATATTTGGGACATGTCAGAACTTACGGAACTCGATTCCGAGATCTGGAGGCTGAGTTATCAGCTCGTTTGCCGAAATTGTATAAAATAAAGAAAAACTTAGAACAATAGTCGAAAAAGAGGCCAAAACCCGCCTCGGGCGTCAAAACAACACGAAACCGTAGACGTAGCACCTCATAGATATTTGGGACACGTCAGAACTTACGGAACTCGATTCCGAGATCCGGAGGCCGAGTTATCAGCTCATTTGCCGAAATTGTATAAAATAAAGAAAAACTTAGAACAATAGTCGAAAAAGAGGCCAAAACCCGCCTCGGGCGTCAAACCAACACGAACCCGTAGACGTAGCACCTCATAGATATTTGGGACACGTCAGAACTTACGGAACTCGATTCCGAGATCCGGAGGCCGAGTTATCAGCTCGTTTGCCGAACTTGTATAAAATAAAGAAAAACTTAGAACAATAGTTGAAAGAGAGGCCAAAACCCGCCTCGGGCGTCAAACCAACACGAACCCGTAGACGTAGCACCTCATAGATATTTGGGACACGAAAAAACTTACGGAACTCGATTCTGAGATCCGGAGGCCGAGTTATCAGCTCGTTTGCCGAAATTGTATAATATAAAGAAAAACTTAGAACAATAGTCGAAAAAGAGGCCAAAACCCGTCTCGGGCGTCAAACCAACACGAAATCGTAGACGTAGCACCTCATGATATTTGGGACATGTCAGAACTTACGGAACTCGATTACGAGATCCGGAGGCCGAGTTATCAGCTCGTTTGCCGAAATTGTATAAAATATAGAAAAATTTAGAACAATAGTAAAAAAAGAGGCCAAAACCCGCCTCGGGCGTCAAACCAACACGAAATCGTAGACGTAGCACCTCATAGATATTTGGGACATGTCAGAACTTACGGAACTCGATTCCGAGATCCGGAGGCTGAGTTATCAGCTCGTTTGCCGAAATTATATAAAATAAAGAAAAACTTAGAACAATAGTCGAAAAAGAGGTCAAAACCCGCCTCGGGCGTCAAACCAACACGAAACCGTAGACGTAGTACCTCATAGATATTTGGGACACGTCAGATCTTACGAAACTCGATTACGAGATCCGGAGGCCGAGTTATCAGCTCGTTTGCCGAACTTGTATAAAATAAAGAAAAACTTAGAACAATAGTCGAAAAAGAGGCCAAAACCCGCCTCGGGCGTCAAACCAACACGAACCCGTAGACGTAGCACCTCATAGATATTTGGGACACGTTATAACTTACGGAACTCGATTCCGAGATTCGGAGGCCGAGTTATCAGCTCGTTTGCCGAAATTGTATAATATAAAGAAAAACTTAGAACAATAGTCAAAAAAGAGGCCAAAACCTATCTCGGGCGTCAAACCAACACGAAATCGTAGACGTAGCACCTTTGGAACATGTCAGAACTTACGGAACTCGATTCCGAGATCCGGAGGCCGAGTTATCAGCTCGTTTGCCGAAATTGTATAAAATAAAGAAAAACTTAGAACAATAGTCGAAAAAGAGGCCAAAACCCGCCTCGGGTGTCAAACCAACACGAAACCGTAGACGTAGCACCTCATAGATATTTGGGACATGCCAGAATTTATGGAACTCGATTCCGAAATCCGGAGGCTGAGTTATCAGCTCGTTTCCCGAAATTATATAAAATAAAGAAAAACTTAGAACAATAGTCGAAAAAGAGGCCAAAACCCGCCTCGGGCGTCAAACCAACACGAAACCGTAGACGTAGCACCTCATAGATATTTGGGACACTTTGAACTTACGGAACTCGATTACGAGATCCGGAGGCCGAGTTATCAGCTCGTTTGCTGAAATTGTATAAAATAAAGAAAAACTTAGAACAATAGTCGAAAAAGAGGCCAAAACCCGTCTCGGGCGTCGAACCAACACGAAATCGTAGACGTAGCACCTTTGGGACATGTCAGAACTTACGGCACTCGATTCCGAGATCCGAAGGCCGAGTTATCAGCTCGTTTGCCGAAATTATATAAAATAAAGAAAAACTTAGAACAATAGTCGAAAAAGAGGCCAAAACCCGCCTCGGGTGTCAAACCAACACGAAACCGTAGACGTAGCACCTCATAGATATTTGGGACACTTTGAACTTACGGAACTCGATTACGAGATCTGGAGGCCGAGTTATCAGCTCGTTTGCCGAACTTGTATAAAATAAAGAAAAACTTAGAACAATAGTCGAAAAAGAGGCCAAAACCCGCCCGGGCGTCAAACCAACACGAACCCGTAGACGTAGCACCTCATAGATATTTGGGACACGTCAGAACTTACGGAACTCGATTCCGAGATCCGGAGGCCGAGTTATCAGCCCGTTTGCCGAAATTGTATAATATAAAGAAAAACTTAGAACAATAGTCGAAAAAGAGGCCAAAACCCGTCTCGGGCGTCAAACCAACACGAAATCGTAGACGTAGCACCTCATGATATTTGGGACACGTCAGAACTTACGGAACTCGATTCCGAGATCCGGAGGCCGAGTTATCAGCTTGTTTGTCGAAATTGTATAAAATAAAGAAAAATTTGGAACAATAGTCAAAAAAGAGGACAAAACCCGTCTCGGGCGTCAAACCAACACGAAATCGTAGACGTAGCACCTCATGATATTTGGGACACGTCAGAACTTACGGAACTCGATTCCGAGATCCGGAGGCCGAGTTATCAGCTTGTTTGCCGAAATTGTATAAAATAAAGAAAAATTTGGAACAATAGTCAAAAAAGAGGCCAAAACCCGCCTCGGGCGTCAAACCAACACGAAACCGTAGACGTAGCACCTCATAGATATTTGGGACATGTCAGATCTTACGGAACTCGATTCCGAGATCCGGAGGCTGAGTTATCAGCTCGTTTGCCGAAATTGTATAAAATAAAGAAAAACTTAGAACAATAGTCGAAAAAGAGGCCAAAACCTGCCTCGGGCGTCAAACCAACACGAAACCGTAGACGTAGTACCTCATAGATATTTGGGACACGTCAGATCTTGCGGAACTCGATTACGAGATCCGGAGGCCGAGTTATCAGCTCGTTTGCCGAACTTGTATAAAATAAAGAAAAACTTAGAACAATAGTCGAAAAAGAGGCCAAAACCCGCCTCGGGCGTCAAACCAACACGAACCCGTAGACGTAGCACCTCATAGATATTTGGGACACGTCGGAACTTACAGAACTCGATTCCGAGATTCGGAGGCCGAGTTATCAGCTCGTTTGCCGAAATTGTATAAAATAAAGAAAAACTTAGAACAATAGTCGAAAAAGAGGCCAAAACCCGTCTCGGGCGTCGAACCAACACGAAATCGTAGACGTAGCACCTTTGGGACATGTCAGAACTTACGGAACTCGATTCCGAGATCCGGAGGCCGAGTTATCAGCTCGTTTGCCGAAATTATATAAAATAAAGAAAAACTTAGAACAATAGTCGAAAAAGAGGCCAAAACCCGCCTCGGGCGTCAAACCAACACGAAACCGTAGTCGTAGCACCTCATAGATATTTGGGACATGTCAGAACTTACGGAACTCGATTCCGAAATCCGGAGGCTGAGTTATCAGCTCGTTTGCCGAAATTGTATAAAATAAAGAAAAACTTAGAACAATAGTCGAAAACGAGGTCAAAACCCGCCTCGGGCGTCAAAACGACACGAACCCGTAGACGTAGCACCTCATAAATATTTGGGACACGTCAGAACTTACGGAACTCGATTCCGAGATCCGGAGGCCGAGTTATCAGATCGTTTGCCGAAATTGTATAAAATAAAGAAAAACTTAGAACAATAGTCGAAAAAGAGGCCAAAACCCGTCTCGGGCGTCAAACCAACACGAAATCGTAGACGTAGCACCTCATGATATTTGGGACACGTCAGAACTTACGGAACTCGATTCCGAGATCTGGAGGCCGAGTTATCAGCTCGTTTGCCGAAATTGTATAAAATAAAGAAAAATTTAGAACAATAGTCAAAAAAGAGGCCAAAACCCCCCTCGGGCGTCAAACCAACACGAAACCGTAGACGTAGCACCTCATAGATTTTTGGGACATGTCAGAACTTACGGAACTCGATTCCGAGATCCGGAGGCTGAGTTATCAGCTCGTTTGCCGAAATTGTATAAAATAAAGAAAATCTAAGAACAATAGTCAAAAAAGAGGCCAAAACCCGCCTCGGGCGTCAAACCAACACGAAACCGTAGACGTAGCACCTCATAGATATTTGGGACACGTCAGAACTTACGGAACTCGATTCCGAGATCTGGAGGCCGAGTTATCAGCTCGTTTGCCGAAATTGTATAAAATAAAGAAAAATTTAGAACAATAGTCAAAAAAGAGGCCAAAACCCGCCTCGGGCGTCAAACCAACACGAAACCGTAGACGTAGCACCTCATAGATTTTTGGGACATGTCAGAACTTACGGAACTCGATTCCGAGATCCGGAGGCTGAGTTATCAGCTCGTTTGCCGAAATTGTATAAAATAAAGAAAATCTAAGAACAATAGTCAAAAAAGAGGCCAAAACCCGCCTCGGGCGTCAAACCAACACGAAACCGTAGACGTAGCACCTCATAGATATTTGGGACACGTCAGATCTTACGGAACTCGATTACGAGATCCGGAGGCCGAGTTATCAGCTCGTTTGCCGAACTTGTATAAAATAAAGAAAAACTTAGAACAATAGTCGAAAAAGAGTACACGCGTCAAACCAACACGAAACCGTAGACGTAGCACCTCATAGATATTTGGGACATGTCAGAACTTACGGAACTCAATTCCGAGATCCGGAGGCCGAGTTATCAGCTCGTTTGCCGAAATTGTATAAAATAAAGAAAAAGTTAGAACAATAGTCGAAAAAGAGGCCAAAACCCGTCTCGGGTGTTAAACCAACACGAAACCGTAGACGTAGCACCTCATAGATATTTGGGACATGTCAGAACTTACGGAACTCGATTCCGAGATCTGGAGGCTGAGTTATCAGCTCGTTTGCCGAAATTGTATAAAATAAAGAAAAACTTAGAACAATAGTCGAAAAAGAGGCCACAACCCGCCTCGGGCGTCAAACCAACACGAAACCGTAGACGTAGCACCTCATAGATATTTGGGACACGTCAGAACATACGGAACTCGATTACGAGATCCGGAGGCCGAGTTATCAGCTCGTTTGCCGAACTTGTATAAAATAAAGAAAAACTTAGAACAATAGTCGAAAAAGAGGCCAAAACCCGCCTCGGGCGTCAAACCAACACGAACCCGTAGACGTAGCACCTCATAGATATTTGGGACACGTCAGAACTTACGGAACTCGATTCCGAGATCCCGAGGCCGAGTTATCAGCTCGTTTGCCGAAATTGTATAAAATAAAGAAAAACTTAGAACAATAGTCGAAAAAGAGGCCAAAACCCGTCTCGGGCGTCAAACCAACACGAAATCGTAGACGTAGCACCTTTGGGACATGTCAGAACTTACGGAACTCGATTCCGAGATCCGGAGGCCGAGTTATCAGCTCGTTTGCCGAAATTGTATAAAATAAAGAAAAACTTAGAACAATAGTCGAAAAAGAGGCCAAAACCCGCCTCGGGCGTCAAGCCAACACGGAACCGTAGATGTAGCACCTCATAGATATTTGGGACATGTCAGAACTTACGGAACTCGATTCTGAAATTCGGAGGCTGAGTTATCAGCTCGTTTGCCGAAATTATATAAAATAAATAAAAACTTAGAACAATAGTCGAAAAAGAGGCCAAAACCCGCCTCGGGCGTCAAACCAACACGAAACCGTAGACGTAGCACCTCATAGATATTTGGGACACTTTGAACTTACGGAACTCGATTACGAGATCTGGAGGCCGAGTTATCAGCTCGTTTGCCGAACTTGTATAAAATAAAGAAAAACTTAGAACAATAGTCGAAAAAGAGGCCAAAACCCGTCTCGGGCGTCGAACCAACACGAAATCGTAGACGTAGCACCTTTGGGACATGTCAGAACTTACGGCACTCGATTCCGAGATCCGAAGGCCGAGTTATCAGCTCATTTGCTGAAATTATATAAAATAAAGAAAAACTTAGAACAATAGTTGAAAAAGAGGCCAAAACCCGCCTCGGGTGTCAAACCAACACGAAACCGTAGACGTAGCACCTCATAGATATTTGGGACACGTCGGAACTTACGGAACTCGATTCCGAGATCCGGAGGCCGAGTTATCAGCTCGTTTGCCGAAATTGTATAAAATAAAGAAAAACTTAGAACAATAGTCGAAAAAGAGGCCAAAACCCGTCTCGGGCGTCAAACCAACACGAAATCGTAGACGTAGCACCTTTGGGACATGTCAGAACTTACGGAACTCGATTCCGAGATCCGGAGGCTGAGTTATCAGCTCGTTTGCCGAAATTGTATAAAATAAAGAAAAACTTAGAACAATAGTCGAAAAAGAGGCCAAAACCCGCCTCGGGCGTCAAACCAACACGAAACCGTAGACGTAGCACCTCATAGATATTTGGGACATGTCAGAACTTACGGAACTCGATTCTGAAATTCGGAGGCTGAGTTATCAGCTCGTTTGTCGAAATTATATAAAATAAATAAAAACTTAGAACAATAGTCGAAAAAGAGGCCAAAACCTGCCTCGGGCGTCAAACCAACACGAAACCGTAGACGTAGCACCTCATAGATATTTGGGACACTTTGAACTTACGGAACTCGATTACGAGATCTGGAGGCCGAGTTATCAGCTCGTTTACCGAACTTGTATAAAATAAAGAAAAACTTAGAACAATAGTCGAAAAAGAGGCCAAAACCCGCCCGGGCGTCAAACCAACACGAACCCGTAGACGTAGCACCTCATAGATATTTGTGACACGTCAGAACTTACGGAACTCGATTCCGAGATCCGGAGGTCGAGTTATCAGCCCGTTTGCCGAAATTGTATAATATAAAGAAAAACTTAGAACAATAGTCGAAAAGGAGGCCAAAACCCGTCTCGGGCGTCAAACCAACACGAAATCGTAGACATAGCACCTCATGATATTTGGGACACGTCAGAACTTACGGAACTCGATTCCGAGATCCGGAGGCCGAGTTATCAGCTTGTTTGCCGAAATTGTATAAAATAAAGAAAAATTTGGAACAATAGTCAAAAAAGAGGCCAAAACCCGCCTTGGGCGTCAAACCAACACGAAACCGTAGACATAGCACCTCATAGATATTTGGGACATGTCAGATTTTACGGAACTTGATTCCGAGATCCGGAGGCTGAGTTATCAGCTCGTTTGCCGAACTTGTATAAAATAAAGAAAAACTTAGAACAATAGTCGAAAAAGAGGCCAAAACCCGCCTCGGGCGTCAAACCAACACGAACCCGTAGACGTAGCACCTCATAGATATTTGGGACACGTCGGAACTTACGGAACTCGATTCCGAGATTCGGAGGCCGAGTTATCAGTTCGTTTGCCGAAATTGTATAAAATAAAGAAAAACTTAGAACAATAGTCGAAAAAGAGGCCAAAACCCGTCTCGGGCGTCAAACCAACACGAAACCGTAGACGTAGCACCTCATAGATATTTGGGACATGTCAGAACTTACGGAACTCGATTCCGAGATCCGGAGGCCGAGTTATCAGCTCGTTTGCCGAAATTATATAAAATAAAGAAAAACTTAGAACAATAGTCGAAAAAGAGGCCAAAACCCGCCTCGGGCGTCAAACCAACACGAAACCGTAGACGTAGCACCTCATAGATATTTGGGACACGTCGGAACTTACAGAACTCGATTCCGAGATTCGGAGGCCGAGTTATCAGCTCGTTTGCCGAAATTGTATAAAATAAAGAAAAACTTAGAACAATAGTCGAAAAAGAGGCCAAAACCCGTCTCGGGCGTCGAACCAACACGAAAACGTAGACGTAGCACCTCATAGATATTTGGGACATGTCAGAACTTACTGAACTCGATTCCGAGATCCGGAGGCCGAGTTATCAGCTCGTTTGCCGAAATTATATAAAATAAAGAAAAACTTAGAACAATAGTCGAAAAAGAGGCCAAAACCCGCCTCGGGCGTCAAACCAACACGAAACCGTAGTCGTAGCACCTCATAGATATTTGGGACATGCAAGAACTTACGGAACTCGATTCCGAAATCCGGAGGCTGAGTTATCAGCTCGTTTGCCGAAATTGTATAAAATAAATAAAAACTTAGAACAATAGTCGAAAACGAGGCCAAAACCCGCCTCGGGCGTCAAAACGACACGAACCCGTAGACGTAGCACCTCACAAATATTTGGGACACGTCAGAACTTACGGAACTCGATTCCGAGATCCGGAGGCCGAGTTATCAGATCGTTTGCCGAAATTGTATAAAATAAAGAAAAACTTAGAACAATAGTCGAAAAAGAGGCCAAAACCCGTCTCGGGCGTCAAACCTACACGAAACCGTAGACGTAGAACCTCATAGATATTTGGGACATGTCAGAACTTACGGAACTCGATTCCGAAATCCGGAGGCTGAGTTATCAGCTCGTTTGCCGAAATTGTATAAAATAAAGAAAAACTTAGAACAATAGTCGAAACGAGGCCAAAACCCGCCTCGGGCGTCAAAACGACACGAACCCGTAGACGTAGCACCTCACAAATATTTGGGACACGTCAGAACTTACGGAACTCGATTCCGAGATCCGGAGGCCGAGTTATCAGATCGTTTGCCGAAATTGTATAAAATAAAGAAAAACTTAGAACAATAGTCGAAAAAGAGGCCAAAACCCGTCTCGGGCGTCAAACCTACACGAAACCGTAGACGTAGAACCTCATAGATATTTGGGACATGTCAGAACTTACGGAACTCGATTCCGAGATCCGGAGGCCGAGTTATCAGCTCGTTTGCCGAAATTATATAAAATAAAGAAAAACTTAGAACAATAGTCGAAAAAGAGGCCAAAACCCGCCTCGGGCGTCAAACCAACACGAAACCGTAGTCGTAGCACCTCATAGATATTTGGGACATGTCAGAACTTACGGAAATCGATTCCGAAATCCGGAGGCTGAGTTATCAGCTCGTTTGCCGAAATTGTATAAAATAAAGAAAAACTTAGAACAATAGTCGAAAAAGAGGCCAAAACCCGCCTCGAGCGTCAAAACAACACGAACCCGTAGACGTAGCACCTCATAAATATTTGGGACACGTCAGAACTTACGGAACTCGATTCCGAGATCCGGAGGCCGAGTTATCAGATCGTTTGCCGAAATTGTATAAAATAAAGAAAAACTTAGAACAATAGTCGAAAAAGAGGCCAAAACCCGCCTCGGGCGTCAAACCAACACGAAACCGTAGACGTAGCACCTCATAGATATTTGGGACACGTCAGAACTTACGGAACTCGATTCCGAGATCCGGAGGCCGAGTTATCAGATTGTTTGCCGAAATTGTATAAAATAAAGAAAAACTTAGAACAATAGTCGAAAAAGAGGCCAAAACCCGCCTCGGGCGTCAAACCAACACGAAACCGTAGACGTAGCACCTCATAGATATTTGGGACATGTCAGAACTTACGGAACTCGATTCCGAGATCCGGAGGCTGAGTTATAATCAGATCGTTTGCCGAAATTGTATAAAATAAAGAAAAACTTAGAACAATAGTCGAAAAAGAGGCCAAAACCCGCCTCGGGCGTCAAACCAACACGAAACCGTAGACGTAGCACCTCATAGATATTTGGGACACGTCAGAACTTACGGAACTCGATTACGAGATCCGGAGGCCGAGTTATCAGCTCGTTTGCCGAACTTGTATAAAATAAAGAAAAACTTAGAACAATAGTCGAAAAAGAGGCCAAAACCCGCCTCGGGCGTCAAACCAACACGAAACCGTAGACGTAGCACCTCATAGATATTTGGGACACGTCAGAACTTACGGAACTCGATTCCGAGATCCGGAGGCCGAGTTATCAGCTCGTTTGCCGAAATTGTATAAAATAAAGAAAAACTTAGAACAATAGTCGAAAAAGAGGCCAAAACCCGCCTCGGGCGTCAAACCAACACGAAACCGTAGACGTAGCACCTCATAAATATTTGGGACACGTCAGAACATACGGAACTCGATTACGAGATCCGGAGGCCGAGTTATCAGCTCGTTTGCCGAACTTGTATAAAATAAAGAAAAACTTAAAACAATAGTCGAAAAAGAGGCCAAAACCCGCCTCGGGCGTCAAAACAACACGAACCCGTAGACGTAGCACCTCATAGATATTTGGGACACGTCAGAACTTACGGAACTCGTTTCCGAGATCCGGAGGCCGAGTTATCAGCTCGTTTGCCGAAATTGTATAAAATAAAGAAAAACTAAGAACAATAGTCGAAAAAGAGGCCAAAACCCGTCTCGGGAGTCAAACCAACACGAACCCGTAGACGTAGCACCTCATAGATATTTGGGACACGTCAGAACTTACGGAACTCGATTCCGAGATCCGAAGGCCGAGTTATCAGCTCGTTTGCCGAAATTGTATAAAATAAAGAAAAACTAAGAACAATAGTCGAAAAAGAGGCCAAAACCCGTCTCGGGAGTCAAACCAACACGAAACCGTAGACGTAGCACCTCATAGATATTTGGGACATGTCAGAACTTACGGAACTCGATTCCGAAATCCGGAGGCTGAGTTATCAGCTCGTTTGTCGAAATTGTATAAAATAAAGAAAAACTTAGAACAATAGTCGAAAAAGAGGCCAAAACCCGCCTCGGGCATCAAACCAACACGAAACCGTTGACGTAGCACCTCATAGATATTTGGGACACGTCAGATCTTACGGAACTCGATTACGAGATCCGGAGGCCGAGTTATCAGCTCGTTTGCCGAACTTGTATAAAATAAAGAAAAACTTAGAACAATAGTCGAAAAAGAGGCCAGAACCCGCCTCGGGCGTCAAACCAACACGAACCCGTAGACGTAGCACCTCATAGATATTTGGGACACGTCAGAACTTACGGAACTCGATTCCGAAATCCCGAGGCCGAGTTATCAGCTCGTTTGCCGAAATTGTATAAAATAAAGAAAAACTTAGAACAATAGTCGAAAAAGAGGCCAAAACCCGTCTCGGGCGTCAAACCAACACGAAATCGTAGACGTAGCACCTTTGGGACATGTTAGAACTTACGGAACTCGATTCCGAGATCCGGAGGCCGAGTTATCAACTCGTTTCCCGAAATTGTATGAAATAAAGAAAAACTTAGAACAATAGTCGAAAAAGAGGCCAAAACCCGCCTCGGGCGTCAAATCAACACGAAACCGTAGACGTAGTACCTCATAGATATTTGGGACACGTCAGAACTTACGGAACTCGATTCCGAGATCCGGAGGCTGAGTTATTAGCTCGTTTGCCGAAATTGTATAAAATAAAGAAAAATTTAGAACAATAGTCAAAAAAGAGGCCAAAACCCTCCTCGGGCGTCAAACCAACACGAAACCGTAGACGTAGCACCTCATAGATATTTGGGACATGTCAGAACTTACGGAACTCGATTCCGAGATCCGGAGGCTGAGTTATTAGCTCGTTTGCCGAAATTGTATAAAATAAAGAAAAACTTAGAACAATAGTCAAAAAAGAGGCCAAAACCCGCCTCGGGGGTCAAACCAACACGAAACCGTAGACGTAGTACCTCATAGATATTTGGGACACGTCAGATCTTACGGAACTCGATTACGAGATCCGGAGGCCGAGTTATCAGCTCGTTTGCCGAACTTGTATAAAATAAAGAAAAACTTAGAAAATAGTCGAAAAAGAGGCCAAAACCCGCCTCGGGCGTCAAACCAACACGAACCCGTAGACATAGCACCTCATAGATATTTGGAACACGTCGGAACTTACGGAACTCGATTCCGAGATTCGGAGGCCGAGTTATCAGCTCGTTTGCCAAAATTGTATAAAATAAAGAAAAACTTAGAACAATAGTCGAAAAAGAGGCCAAAACCCGTCTCGGGCGTCAAACCAACACGAAATCGTAGACGTAGCACCTTTGGGACATGTCAGAACTTACGGAACTCGATTCCGAGATCCGGAGGCCGAGTTATCAGCTCGTTTGCCGAAATTGTATAAAATAAAGAAAAACTTAGAACAATAGTCGAAAAAGAGGCCAAAACCCGCCTCAGGCGTCAAACCAACACGAAACCGTAGTCGTAGCACCTCATAGATATTTGGGACATGTCAGAACTTACGGAACTCGATTCCGAAATCCGAAGGCTGAGTTATCAGCTCGTTTGCCGAAATTGTATAAAATAAAGAAAAACTTAGAACAATAGTCGAAAAAGAGGTCAAAACCCGCCTCGGGCGTCAAAAAAACACGAACCCGTAGACGTAGCACCTCATAAATATTTGGGACACGTCAAAACTAACGGAACTCGATTCCGAGATCCGGAGGCCGAGTTATCAGATCGTTTGTCGAAATTGTATAAATTAAAGAAAAACTTAGAACAATAGTCGAAAAAGAGGCCAAAACCCATCTCGGGCGTCAAACCAACACGAAACCGTTGACGTAGCACCTCATAGATATTTGGGACACATAAGACCTTACGGAACTCAATTCCGAGATCTGGAGGCCGAGTTATCAGCTCGTTTGCCGAAATTGTATAAAATAAAGAAAAACTTAGAACAATAGTCGAAAAAGAGGCCAAAACCTGTCTCGGGTGTTAAACCAACATGAAACCGTAGACGTAGCACCTCATAGATATTTGGGACATGTCAGAACTTACGGAACTCGATTCCGAGATCCGGAGGCCGAGTTATCAGCTCGTTTGCCGAAATTATATAAAATAAAGAAAAACTTAGAACAATAGTCGAAAAAGAGGCCAAAACCCGCCTCGGGCGTCAAACTAACTCGAAACTGTAGACGTAGCACCTTATAGATATTTGGGACACGTCAGAACTTACGGAACTCGATTCCGAGATCCGGAGGCCGAGTTATCAGCTCGTTTGTCGAAATTGTATAAAATAAAGAAAAACTTAGAACAATAGTCGAAAAAGAGGCCAAAACCCGTTTCGGGCGTCAAACCAACACGAAATCGTAGACGTAGCACCTTTGGGACATGTCAGAACTTACGGAACTCGATTCCGAGATCTGGTGGCCGAGTTATCAGCTCGTTTGCCGAAATTGTATAAAATAAAGAAAAACATAGAACAATAGTCGAAAAAGAGGTCAAAACCCGCCTCGGGCATCAAACCAACACGAAACCGTAGACGTAGCACCTCATAGATATTTGGAACACGTCAGAACTTACGGAACTCGATTCCGAGATCCGGAGGCTGAGTTATCAGCTCGTTTGCCGAAATTGTATAAAATAAAGAAAAACTTAAAACAATAGTCGAAAAAGAGGCCAAAACCCGCCTCGGGCGTCAAACCAACACGAAACCGTAGACGTAGTACCTCATAGATATTTGAGACACGTCAGATCTTACGGAACTCGATTACGAGATCCGGAGGCCGAGTTATCAGCTCGTTTGCTGAAATTGTATAAAATAAAGAAAAACATAGAACAATAGTCGAAAAAGAGGCCAAAACCCCCCTCGGGCGTCAAACCAACACGAACCCGTAGACGTAGCACCTCATAGATATTTGGGACACGTCGAAACTTACGGAACTCGATTCCGAGATTCGGAGGCCGAGTTATCAGGTCGTTTGCCGAAATTGTATAAAATAAAGAAAAACTTAGAAAAATAGTCGAAAAAGAGGCCAAAACCCATCTCGGGCGTTAAATCAACACGAAATCGTAGACGTAGCACCTTTGGGACATGTCAGAACTTACGGAACTCGATTCCGAGATCCGGAGGCCGAGTTATGAGCTCGTTTGTCGAAATTGTAAAAAATAAAGAAAAACTTAGAACAATAGTCGAAAAAGAGGCCAAAACTCGCCTCGGGCGTCAAACCAACACGAAACCGTTGTCGTAGCACCTCATAGATATTTGGGACATGTCAGAACTTACGGAACTCGATTCTGAAATCCGGAGGCTGAGTTATCAGTTCGTTTGCCGAAATTGTATAAAATAAAGAAAAACTTAGAACAATAGTCGAAAAAGAGGCCAAGGGCGTTAAACCAACACGAAACCGTAGACGTAGCACCTCATAGATATTTGGGACACGTCAGAACTTACGGAACTCGATTACGAGATCCGGAGGCCGAGTTATCAGCTCGTTTGCCGAACTTGTATAAAATAAAAAAAAACTTAGAACAATAGTCGAAAAAGAGGCCAAAACCCTCCCCAGGCGTCAAAACAACACGAACCCGTAGACGTAGCACCTCATAAATATTTGGGACACGTCAGAACTTACGGAACTCGATTCCGAGATCCGGAGGCCGAGTTATCAGCTCGTTTGCCGAAATTGTATAAAATAAAGAAAAACTAAGAACAATAGTCGAAAAAGAGGCCAAAACCCGTCTCGGGCGTCAAACCAACACGAAACCGTAGACGTAGCACCTCATAGATATTTGGGACATGTCAGAACTTACGGAACTCGATTCCGAAATCTGGAGGCTGAGTTATCAGCTCGTTTGTCAAAATTGTATAAAATAAAGAAAAACTTAAAACAATAGTCGAAAAAGAGGCCAAAACCCGTCTCGGGCGTCAAACCTACACGAAACCGTTGACGTAGCACCTCATAGATATTTGGGACATGTCAGAACTTACGGAAATCGATTCCGAGATCCGGAGGCTGAGTTATCAGCTCGTTTGCCGAAATTGTATAAAATAAAGAAAAACTTAGAACAATAGTCGAAAAATAGGCCAAAACCCGCCTCGGGCGTCAAACCAACACGAAACCGTAGACGTAGCAACTCATAGATATTTGGGACACGTCAGAACTTACGGAACTCGATTACGAGATCCGGAGGCCGAGTTATCAGCTCGTTTGCCGAACTTGTATAAAATAAAGAAAAACTTAGAACAATAGTCGAAAAAGAGGCCAAAACCCGCCTCGGGCGTCAAACCAACACGAACCCGTAGACGTAGCACCTCATAGATATTTGGGACACGTCAGAACTTACGAAACTCGATTCTGAGATCCGGAGGCCGAGTTATCAGCTCGTTTGCCGAAATTATATAAAATAAGGAAAAACTTAGAACAATAGTCGAAAAAGAGGCCAAAACCCGTCTCGAGCGTCAAACCAACACGAAATCGTAGACATAGCACCTTTGTGACATGTCAGAACTTACGGAACTCGATTCCGAAATCCGGAGGCCGAGTTATCAGCTCGTTTGCCAAAATTGTATAGAATAAAGAAAAACTTAGAACAATAGTCGAAAAAGAGGCCAAAACCCGCCTCGGGCATCAAACCAACACGAAATCGTAGACGTAGCACCTCATAGATATTTGGGACACGTCAGAACTTACGGAACTCGATTACGAGATCCGGAGGCCGAGTTATCAGCTCGTTTGCCGAACTTGTATAAAATAAAGAAAAACTTAGAACAATAGTCGAAAAAGAGTACACGCATCAAACCAACACGAAACCGTAGACGTAGCACCTCATAGATATTTGGGACACGTCAGAACTTACGGAACTCGATTCCGAGATCCGGAGGCTGAGTTATCAGCTCGTTTGCCGAAATTGTATAAAATAAAGAAAAACTTAGAACAATAGTCGAAAAAGAGGCCAAAACCCGCCTCGGGCGTCTAACCAACACGAAACCGTAGACGTAGCACCTCATAGATATTTGGGACACGTCAGAACTTACGGAACTCGATTACGAGATCCGGAGGCCGAGTTATCAGCTCGTTTACCGAACTTGTATAAAATAAAATAAAGAAAAACTTAGAACAATAGTCGAAAAAGAGGCCAAAACCCGCCTCGGGCGTCAAACCAACACGAACCCGTAGGCGTAGCACCTCATAGATATTTGGGACACGTCAGAACTTACGGAACTCGATTCCGAGATCCGGAGGCCGAGTTATCAGCTCGTTTGCCGAAATTGTATAAAATAAAGAAAAACTTAGAACAATAGTCGAAAAAGAGGCCAAAACCCATCTCGGGCGTCAAACCAACACGAAATCGTAGACGTAGCACCTTTGGGACATGTCAGAACTTACGGAACTCGATTCCGAGATCTGGTGGCCGAGTTATCAGCTCGTTTGCCAAAATTGTATAAAATAAAGAAAAACTTAGAACAATAGTCGAAAAAGAGGCCAAAACCCGCCTCGGGCATCAAACCAACACGAAACCGTAGACGTAGCACCTCATAGATATTTGGGACACGTCAGAACTTACGGAACTCGATTCCGAGATCCGGAGGCTGAGTTATCAGCTCGTTTGCCGAAATTGTATAAAATAAATAAAAACTTAGAACAATAGTCGAAAAAGAGGCCAAAACCCGTATCGGGCGTCAAACCAACACGAAACCGTAGACGTAGTACCTCAAAGATATTTGGGACACGTCAGATCTTACGGAACTCGATTACGAGATCCGGAGGCCGAGTTATCAGCTCGTTTGCCGAACTTGTATAAAATAAAGAAAAACTTAGAACAATAGTCGAAAAAGAGGCCAAAACCCGCCTCGGGCGTCAAACCAACATGAACCCGTAGACGTAGCACCTCATAGATATTTGGGACACGTTGGAACTTACAGATCTCGATTCCGAGATTCGGAGGCCGAGTTATCAGCTCGTTTGCCGAAATTGTATAAAATAAAGAAAAACTTAGAAAAATAGTCGAAAAAGAGGCCAAAACCCGTCTCGGGCATCAAACCAACACGAAATCGTAGAAGTAGCACCTTTGGGACATGTCAGAACTTACGGAACTCAATTCCGAGATCCGGAGGCCGAGTTATCAGCTCGTTTGTCGAAATTGTAAAAAATAAAGAAAAACTTAGAACAATAGTCGAAAAAGAGGCCAAAACCCGCCTCGGGCGTCAAACCAACACGAAACCGTAGTCGTAGCACCTCATAGATATTTGGGACATGTCAGAACTTACGGAACTCGATTCTGAAATCCGGAGGCTGAGTTATCAGCTCGTTTGCCGAAATTGTATAAAATAAAGAAAAACTTAGAACAATAGTCGAAAAAGAGGCCAAGGGCGTCAAACCAACACGAACCCGTAGACGTAGCACCTCATAGATATTTGGGACACGTCAGAACTTACGGAACTCGATTCCGAGATCCGGAGGCCGAGTTATCAGCCCGTTTGCCGAAATTATATAATATAAAGAAAAACTTAGAACAATAGTCGAAAAAGAGGCCAAAACCCATCTCAGGCGTCAAACCAACACGAAATCGTAGACGTAGCACCTCATGATATTTGGGACATGTCAGAACTTACGGAACTCGATTCCGAGATCTGGTGGCCGAGTTATCAGCTCGTTTGCCGAACTTGTATAAAATAAAGAAAAACTTAGAACAATAGTCGAAAAAGAGGCCAAAACCCGCCTCGGGCGTCAAACCAACACGAACCCATAGACGTAGCACCTCATAGATATTTGGGACATGTCAGAACTTACGGAACTCGATTCTGAAATCCGGAGGCTGAGTTATCAGCTCGTTTGCCGAAATTGTATAAAATAAAGAAAAACTTAGAACAATAGTCGAAAAAGAGGCCAAAACCCGCCTCGGGCGTCAAACCAACACGAAATCGTAGACGTAGCAACTCATAGATATTTGGGACACGTCAGAACTTACGGAACTCGATTACGAGATCCGGAGGCCGAGTTATCAGCTCGTTTGCCGAACTTGTATAAAATAAAGAAAAACTTAGAACAATAGTCGAAAAAGAGGCCAAAACCCGCCTCGGGCGTCAAACCAACACGAACCCGTAGACGTAGCACCCCACAGATATTTGGGACACGTCAGAACTTACGGAACTCGATTCCGAGATCCGGAGGCCGAGTTATCAGCTCGTTTGCCGAAATTGTATAAAATAAAGAAAAACTTAGAATAATAGTCGAAAAAGAGGCCAAAACCCGTCTCGAGCGTCAAACCAACACGAAATCGTAGACATAGCACCTTTGGGACATGTCAGAACTTACGGAACTCGATTTCGAGATCCGGAGGCCGAGTTATCAGCTCGTTTGCCGAAATTGTATAAAATAAAGAAAAACTTAGAACAATAGTCAAAAAAGAGGCCAAAACCCGCCTCGGGCATCAAACCAAGACGAAACCGTAGACGTAGCACCTCATAGATATTTGGGACACGTCAGAACTTACGGAACTCGATTACGAGATCCGGAGGCCGAGTTATCAGCTCGTTTGCCGAACTTGTATAAAATAAAGAAAAACTTAGAACAATAGTCGAAAAAGAGTACACGCGTCAAACCAACACGAAACCGTAGACGTAGCACCTCATAGATATTTGGGACACGTCTGAACTTACGGAACTCAATTCCGAGATCCGGAGGCCGAGTTATCAGCTCGTTTGCCGAAATTATATAAAATAAAGAAAAACTTAGAACAATAGTCGAAAAAGAGGCCAAAACCTGTCTCGGGTGTTAAACCAACACGAAACTTTAGACGTAGCACCTCATAGATATTTGGGACATGTCAGAACTTACGGAACTCGATTCCGAGATCCGGAGGCCGAGTTATCAGCTCGTTTGCCGAAATTGTATAAAATAAAGAAAAACTTAGAACAATAGTCGAAAAAGAGGCCAAAACCCGCCTCGGGCGTCAAACCAACTCGAAACTGTAGACGTAGCACCTTATAGATATTTGGGACACATCAGAACTTACGGAACTCGATTCTGAGATCCGGAGGCCGAGTTATCAGCTCGTTTGCCGAAATTGTATAAAATAAAGAAAAACTTAGAAGAACTATTTAAATATGCTCTCTTTTGGACTTCGTAATTAGTATTTTAATTTTGTAGGGACTTGTTGATGAACCTCGTGGGGGTGGAGGTAGTGGCGAAGGCGACCGTTAGGCTGATGCTGATGATGCTACGGATGGTGGGACCGGCGGTGGTACGGGAGATGGCGATGATGATACCGGTACTCCTGATCTGGGGATATAGCTAGTGTTTATATTTTTATTTTCATGTATGTACAGATACAGTTTTTGCATTGTATAAACTAGGGTTTTGTATGTAATTCGGTTGATGATTTTTGTATCTACTAATATTTGATGGTTGATAGTAAAAGATTTGATGGTTGATAGTAAAAGATTTGATGGTTATTGATTTGTGTTTTTGAGGATTTTATTTATTTTTAGAGTTGATAATAGTTACAATTATAACAGGTATTTGTACTTTTTTAAATTTTTTTAAAAATAATAGATATATTAGTACTTACTCATTACCGACGGCGGTCATTGCCGACCGAAAATGCCGTCGCCACTAACTATTTTATATATACTTTAATATACTCTTTAGTGACGGCTTCGTCGACGGGCTTCCCCGTCGCTAATCACTCACTGCCGACGGACTTGCCGTCGCCAATGACCCCGTCGCCAATGAGTACTTTATCAACGACCATCGACGGGAGCCACTAGCGACGACTTGTGGGGCGACGGCGGGGCGACGGGGAGTTGCCGTCGACAATGACTCATTGGCGACGACTTATGTGGCATTGGCGACGGGAACATCCGTCGGCAATGACCCTTTTTTTTGTAATGTTGAGAATTAATTAATAGAAGTACTCTCCCATGAATTCCTAATTGGATTAGGAGCATAATTAATTAAAGGAGTTTAATTATAATAAAAACTCTAATCCTAAATAGTTTAGGGAAGGGTTATTCCTACATCTATAAATAAGAGGAGTCTTATCATAGATTACTGTTACACACTCTTGCATTAGATTGTGGAGAGTACTTGCAATTTCTATAGAGATAGAAACTAGGGTTTTGCCTATACCCAGCTTCTTGAATACCTATTCTTCCTTGGTGGATCACCTCTAGAGGACAAACACTTGGGTGGCTAACGTTGATCAAAGGAAGGAATCTCATCGGTGGAAATTCGAGGAGAACACGAAGGACTAGGAGTTGAACTTGTACCCGAGGAAGCTTTGATCTACGATGGTATAATTCTTATTCTCTTTCTCTTTCTCTTTCGTTTAATTGATAATTGAACACAAGGATAGATCATGGTGATGGTTTGTATGAAAATTTTAAAATCCGTTTTATCACGCTTCCGTCCTATTTGTGTAATTTGATTGCATGTTTGCGTTATATACAAACCTAACACCACCATTTTTGGAATCTAAAGACTCTTCATGACCCCGAAAAGCACGATATGCAAGATAACGAACAGATTCAATGGTTGTCTTGAGTCTTAGCCGATTCTTCAAAATCGCATCTCTGCTTTGTCGGTTCAGAATTATGTCTACATGTTGAGGTGCTTTCATCAAATCCACAACGCATTTCTCACAACTATTATGTAATGAGCATGGACTTCCAATGTGATTTAAAAATATACAATTCTTTCCATCTCGAACTCTTTTCCAGTCATTAAATCCATCAGTAGTTAGTGCAGGATTAACTTTTGGACCCTTTGCAAAAAGAAAGCAGGGGCCGCAAAATACTTTATTCTTAAGAGGTGAATACTCTAACCATGGCCAATCTTTGAACCAAGAATAATTGAACCGACGATACTGGTTTCCTGACCGAACTCTTGGATACTCAAAAAGTTTATAATGATATGGCCCCAAGTTTATATAAGCACGTCGAATTCGGTCACGCTGATTAATAGGATATTCATATATTTGCTTTCGTTTCCCCGGATCTCGTTCTAAATCACCAACATCAAAATCTGTATCTTCAAGAGTCTCAGATATAACATCAGGTTGCTCATTGACCATTGTATTGTTAACATTGCATACTGGCGGAGTAGGAATAAATTCTCTAGATGTTGAATCAAAAGTAGGGACATTCTCTCTAGTCTCTAGTATTGTTGATTGACTTGATTCAACTATAGGAACAGACTCTCTGTCAGTATCTGATGCAAGTCCAGACTGTCTAGTAGGAACAAACTCTCTAGGCTGGAGTATAGGAGAAGGAACATGTTGATGCTTATCAGATGTAAGAGGTGCACTGCTATTTGGCCTATTCCGTTTAATTGACTGAGTTGAATCGTTTTTCTTGTACCATGTACTAAAATTTTTTGCTTTCTTGGCTTGTCGATCATGATCAGACATGTGTTGAGTACCTAATCATTGTTAATTTTCAATTAACCATGTATTATAGCATACAAGTAAATCATATAATATAACAATAATTCATAAATCACAAACGTACAGACTCTGAGACCCATATGGCCATATATTGATATATAATCCCTATTTAACTACCAATGGGAATTAATGAATCATGATATCTTATTGAATTCAAATCAAATTAATCAATTTCACTTAAGGCCGTCAATCGAGAATCAATTCGTACCTGGTCACTGAAGAGAGAAGAGCAGCCGCTTTAGAAAGGCAACGGGTAAAGAAAAAAGAAGAGAAAACGTCGACCTAATTCTCTATAAAAAGCAAGTTAAATTATTAACTGAATTTCTTAATAAAAAGAAATAGTTTATATTTGATAAAAATATAAATGAACTAGAATAACATATGGGCTAACTGCTAAGTATTTAAATTTGGGGTAGGCTTACTAGGTTAATTTTTAATTTGGGGTGGGCTGTAGCCTACCGTAGCCCGTGTGTAGCTACGCCCTTGCTGTTATGCGATGAGTCCTGGGATGATGATTAGGAGGCTTCTGAAGGTTAGATCCGTAGAGATTAAAGGAAAGCCACGTTTTGTGAATTTTAAAATTTCGTACCGGAAGGGTGGGAAGGATATGTGTTTCCGTGGGTGGCTACAATGGCTAGAGCTTATCCGTAGTTGGAGGAGATTAGGCTTAAGCGTATGGTTGTGAGTGTTGAGAGCATAAATTTGATCTAAAAGCTTTGTTAGAATAATTTTTAAATTATTCTTAATTCTTATTATTGGGATGTAATTATTTGGGTCTAGCCAATGTGTAGTCCAATTTATTTAATGGTCTGGATCTGGTGTTGGCACATGTACATTTATTTTGACAACTTGCTCAAATAGTGGAAGAGTCCTTATTAAAGTAAGATTATGTTTCCTTATTTGGGGAGATAAGGAGATCTAATTTGAGAATGAATCGATCAGTCATTAATTGCAGTTACAAGGTGATTCTTAAAATGACTCTAACTCCTAATTGGATTCGGGTGGACATGAATAAACAAGGGTTTGGAGATAGAACACAATAACGTACAACAGAGTACAACAGAGAAAAGTGAGAAAATACGGAGTGTGAGGAGAAGAAAGAGAGGAATAAACAATTTGTACTCTTCATATTATTTTTATAGTGGATTTTTTTATCTCTCTCCGTGGTTTTTTCCCAATTGGATTTTCAGGCAAAATTCTTGTGTCTATATTTTATATCTCTTACAATAATGTTTGTATATTTATCTGAGTGTATTTCGTGAGTTTGACTTCACAACAACATAATCCAATATTCCAACAACTATTAGCGCTTTTTTGATCTGCTGTTTTGGTGATTTCATCAGGCATACAAAATTTGGCGTTAACATTAGAGCTAGAAAGAGGATCTGTGTTCTTGTGTCGAATTAAAATCACCGTACTTAATTTGTCAAAATTGCATAGATTTCGATTGATATTTAATTAAGCATGAGGAGAAATATTTATAACCGGTCTCGATTTGAAGTTGAGCCATCATAATCTAGTTACCTTAAGAGGCGAAGCTGTATCACCACGGTACACGATCCAGAGACAAAAATTCAAATAAGCCCTAGACATACTTCTATATAATTAATGATATTTTATGTAATAATATATTATTTAATATTATAATGTTCATGTCATGTATAATTTTCAAGTGGGTTAATTTTACACCATGCACCGATGCACGTGTACCAATTATCATGGGCATGTTAAAATTTCAAACAACTGGGATTCATATTAATTACATTAATATACGGGCCCATGCATGTATTGGAGGAAAGACTTACTTTGAGTTCCCTGTTTGTATCTGTAGATTTAGAGTGAGAAAATTGGGTTTTGGAGAGAAAAATAGAGGTGGGCTTTGTATAGATGCTCTGCAAATGGGGAAAATTGATCAGAAACTTCCTCTACATCAACGGCAGATAGTTGGGGCTTCAGATTCGGGAATTTGTTGTGAGGGGTATTCGATGGAGTTTATATTTAGATAGAGAAGATGGAGAATGATGTAGCAAAATTACAATACCATTTTTGGATCTCTGGACCACCAAGAGTTTGTAACTGCAAGAAGAGAAGAAACCTAGTAAGAGCCCTAAATTTTGGGAGGAAATTAGCTGCAATTAATCACAAATCGAGTCAGAGCAGATGGGGTGACTCTGGGCGGAGATCGATGGCATGTCAGGCCTGGTTTTTAAATACAACGTACAGAAGGATTTTATAAAGCTGCATCTTTTGGCAACCTACTCATATTTCTTTATACAGGAAGGTATAGAAATCTTATTGAAAGAGCACTACAAGCAGGACTTGTCTATGGGAGTCCTCACATGAACAGAGTTGTTAGTTTTGAATACATGAATCGACAGTTGGTGTGGAATTAATTCTCTTCTTGTGGCATGAAGCGTCTCCGAAAAAGAGATAACCCTGAGTACAAGTGGGAGGTCTGACTGTAGGGAAGCTAGTGGTGGTGGAGTGTTCAGGGATGGAGACAGTGGAAGCGACAATTCGGTTAATCTTCGGAAATCTACCATCGAATTTTGGCATCCCTCGGGTATCTCTTCATACCCCTTTGGTAATTCTTTGGGAACTTCGCTCAATGTTTTCTTTACAACCCACATGAACCACCTTGGGTTACCGACACATCCGGCTAAGCGTGAATTTCCTTAAGACTTCGGCAAGCTTCGGTCGCCTCTCTAACGGTTTTAGCCATATATTGTTCATAGGTCGGGGGTTTTATGCGAGTTGAAGCACAATTTGGCCTTCGGGTAAGCACGGTGTCCTACGGCTGTTTATGGGTCCACAGTTCGGACTCCCTCGGCAACTTCATGGTCCCTCGGCCTCTCTCGGTTAAGCTCTAAATTGTTCAGGAAGGGATGATGCCAACAAGCATATATGGTGTTCTTTGGGTTGCATAGGCATCCCTTCAGACTACCTCAACTTGACAAGGGAACTTCAGCGTCTCCCTCGAGCTCCTTCGGCAAAGCCATTCCTTAGTTTATTCGGGAAAAGGATCTTTTGGCCAGCATGACCTCCTTGGGGCGGGATGGCTTTCTCTTTGGCAACGTTTGGAGCTTCGGGCTGACTTCGGCATTCATTGGGAGAAATTTAAGAAGATTTTTATTCGTAATTCCCATCGGCATACATGAGTTTGTATAGAGCCTTTGAACTTCAATCTATCAATATGAATCCTTCGTCAGGAAGGCAATTTTGGATCACCTCATATCACTTCGGCACCGTAAACTCCACTTCGACAAGGCATACCCACGTTATGAGATAACATGTGTTTTAATGTGATGACACTTTTGTCCTCTAGAGACTTACAATTTGGGACATAGAAACAGGGGATCGTCTTCTCCACATACCAACTTGTGCTTCACCTCTATTTAGGCTCACTTGCCTCAGAAATCAATACCTTATCGCCTCTCAGATTCATAGGCTTGGCTTTGTGGGTGGTGGGGTCATCTTTTCATGGCCCCTAAATAAGAGACAAAGCTAGTTGCAGAAACTTTAAGGTGGGAAATGCTAAAAATCAATTTTGACGTGACTTTTTTGGTACTTCCATGTTACATACTAAGTCTCGATGTCATGGATATAAGCGGAGAGCAACATCTTGATGTTAGACGTGACATTATTAAGAAAAGGATTGATGCCCATGGTAATGTGATAGATTCAAGGCAGGAAGGTATTTGTGCTCCTAAGATTGAGAAGCCTTTACAAAGACATGGTGTTAAGCTTGAACACAACAAGACATATTGTGGTTCATGTTATGGTGCAGAAATATCAGATGAGGATTGTTGCAACACCTATGAAGATGTTCGTGAAGCATACAGGAAAAAAGGTTGGGGAGTGTCGAATCCGGATATGATTGACCAGGCTTCTCGGAATTTGAATTAGTCCATTCCAAAATAAGGACTCCCATTTTATGATAGTTTCGGTAGACTAATATGGTGAATCAGTAGCAAATTGGATCCACGTTCAAACTTTGACAAAGCACATGCTGTTGTAAATAAGTTCATAGGGTTAGGACGACTATTATGGTGATATAAGGTCGGATCAAAGCCACCCACCGGGGTCGGGACAACTATTATGATGATATAAGGTCGGATGGTGATATAAGGTCGGATCAATGCCTCTCACAGGGGTCGGGACGGTTATTATGGTAATATAAGGTTGGATCAAAGCCTCCCACAAGGGTAGGGATGGCTATTATGGTGATATAAGGTCGGATCGAAGCCTCCCACCAGGGTCAGGACGAATATTATGATGACATAAGGTTAGATCAATGCCTTCCATGGGGGTCGAGACAGCTATTATGGTAATATAAGGTCGGATGGTGATATAAGGTCGGATTGAAGCCTCCCACAGGGGTCGGGACGACTATTTGAATTTAAGCCTCCCATCGGGGTCTGGATGACTATTATGGCGATATAAGGTCAGATCCAAGCCTCCCACCGGGGTCGGGACGACAATTATGGCGATATAAGGTCAGATTGAAGCCTCCCACCGGGGTCGGGACGACTATTATGACGATATAAGGTCGGATTGAAGCCTCCCACCGGGGTCGAAATGGCTATTATTGAAAGTAGTATGCACGCAAGCCAATCATATTTGATATGATGTAGCATATACTTTATAATCTTATTCGGTTATTAAAGGCATTTTACTTTATCTACATTGTGCTGTTATATTAAATGTGATAAACCCATAGTTTTGAGCAATGCTTTTAGAATCATGATGGTGATCATGCTAATGAGATCTAAATTCAAGATAGCTCACAAACTAAAATCGTTCCTAATCGTTGGATTACTAAAAAGAGGATTAGTGAATCCAGATAGATTAGTACATACGTTGCTTGCTCTTAAGAAGAGGATGATTGATCTCATAATCATTTGTGTGGAGACACTAAAGCAAGTATGTAGGTGCTTATTAGAGAATAAGTTCACTGAACGTGGCTCGCTAAGGAATACCTAATGGAGTTTTACTCGCCCGTCAATAGGAATTCCTCTAGTGATAATAGTACAAGTGATCCTTGGACTTGAGATCATCATAGTATCTTGTGTATGATGAGTTATACTTTGACATGTCCCTTAAGACCTTTGGGGTATATCAAAGGGTATGATTGGGTATAATAAGTTGTGCATGGAGATAGGTGAATGATCAACAAAGAATCTACCACGTCTAGTAAAAGATGTGAATGTCCTATGTGATTCGATAAATGACAACTCAGTAGTTCTTGGCCAAGGCAGAATGAAAATTAGAAAGGAGTTTCTAATTTGCATTATTTAGAGTTGTGCATTTGGGAATCGAAATACATATAATTAAATAAAATAAGACTTGATAGTAATTCCATGTCTTATATTTAATTGGGACATTATATGGTAGAAGGATTGAATTGTATGGTAACTATGCACTGAAAGGTTCTTTTGTGATTAATGTTGAAATCTATATTATCTGGAAAGTCGTTGATCGCTAAGGAGGTTTACCCTTATTGTAGAATAAATATTATTTATTTAAATGAATTAAATAGTTTAATTTATTTATTTAACTAAGATTAGAATTGTTCTAATTGATTTATTCACAATCGATTTAATATGGAGAACCTAAAGGGTCACATCGCAAAAAGGAAAAATATTTATTTAAGAAGTAAATGACATAATTATAATAATAAGTTAAGTGTATTTAATTTAATCTATGGAGATAGAATAAATTAAATAGCTTAATATTTATTATTTAATATTTTAGAAATATTAAATATAAATTAATAATAGGAGTCTTATTATTATTATTACTATTACTATTATTTAATTCCTAATAGGGATTGGGAATTAATTAATAGAAGTACTCTCCCATGAATTCCTAATTGGATTAGGAGCATAATTAATTAAAGGAGTTTAATTATAATAGAAACCCTAATCCTAAATAGTTTAGGGAAGGGTTATTCCTACATCTATAAATAAGAGGAGTCTTATCATAGATTAGGGTTACACACTCTTGTATTAGATTGTGGAGAGTACTAACAATTTCTATAGAGATAGAAACTAGGGTTTTGCCAACACCCATTTTCTTGAATAACTATTCTTCCTTGGTGGATCACCTTTAGAGGCCAAACACTTGGGTGGTTAACGTTGATCAAAGCAAAGGAATTTAGTCGGTGGAATTCAAGGAGAACGCGAAAGAATTGGAGGTGAACTTGTACCCGAGGAAGCAAGGTTCTACGAGGGTATAATTTTTATCTCTATCTCTTTCGTTTATATCGTTAATTGAGCACATAGATTGATCATGGTGATGGTTTGTATAAAATTTTAAAATTCGATTTTATCGCGCTTTCGCTCTATTTATGTAATTTGATTGCATGCTTGCATTATATACAAACCTAACAGTGGTATCAGAGCCTAATCTTGCGCTAATTATCGATTTTGATGATTCCATGTGTGTATGGTATGCTATTGGATCAAATTTTTTGGGCAGAATCTGTTTTTTCTGAATCTGCTATGCAGCGCAGCTGCGCCGTTTTCAGTTCATTCTAGAGCGCAGCTGTGCCCAAACTCAGAAAGTCATTTCTAGGGTTCAGCGCAGCTGCGCCGTTTCCTAGTTCATTCTGGGCGCAGCTGCGCCGGACAGCAGAATCCGAAAAATAATTTTTTTCTTCAATTAAAATAAATGGTTTATTTAATTGATATAAGTTTAAAATAAAGATGTTTATTTTATCTGGAATAGGATTTCAGATTGCTAAAATTAAAGGAGTTTAATTTGGATTTGGTTTTTGATTAAAACAAAAGAGTTTATTTTGTTTCAAAACTAAATATTAGCAAAACGTTTGCCCATTAATTGATATCAATACATATATGGAATGGTTTTATTATTCATGGGATGAATGTTATTTATTGATATATATATAGAGATATGTATGATAATAAATAGGGATTGATCATGGACTATTGACCAATGTCTGATTGGAATTATTTTAGAGGATGCTTGAATGTATGGGTTTTTATAAATGGGGTATGCGTACCTCGTCTTCTCTAATTTTTCTTAATGTAAATTCTATCTCCCTTCTATGTACTTCCCTTTGACTGTTGATCTAGGTTTTTATTTATTGTAAATAGTTTTTGTAATAGGACTAGTTAGAATTAATTTTGAAGAATTGGAGACAAAGAAGCAAGGAGCGCATGAAGACCCGTTTTTAATGGAGCCCGAGTTTAAATGTAATAGTTATATTTAAATTTTATTTTTGCACCCTAGGTTTGACCTTTTGGTTCACTTGGTGGCTCTAGTGAACCAAACTAGAATAAAAGTCCATAATCAATCCGGGTAGAATATAGTATTCTATATGTGCATACTTACTATATATATATATATGTATATATATATATATATATATATATATATATATATATATATATATATTATCCAACATGATTCGCATGTAAAATAATATGACGCGTATTTTATATATATGTGTGCATACGCGCTAAACAAGATGAGACTAATAATAATAAACCCCTCAAAGAAATCATATTAAGTCCTAAGCGTTCAAAGATATTTGGAATATCGAACGTCGCCTTCTAGCATGGTAAAGCAATAGAATATTAAATGTTTAGTATGAGTTTGTTGTGTCACCACAAGGCAAGTATTAAATATTTAAGATGTTTTTTCACATTTGATGCTTATTAAGGAATTGAACATTACTATTTTGTTGTGTCACCACAAGGACGGTATTTTTCTCTTCACATATATGGAAGTGCTAGGATGGACTTAACTTGGATAATTTTGATTCGGTTGTGTCACCACTCGATCAAAATAATCTAAGAGGCAAAATGAAAGGAGTTACATAGTGATGTAATTGACGATAATTGTCTACCTATTTATTTATATATCGTTTGTTGTGTCACCACAAGGCTATATACATTTGAAATGGGATCCTTAATCTCACTAGCAAATCTTTAATTAGAATTGCCAAACTATATAATAATGGTAATATAGTTTGATAAAAAAAGTGAGAGATACCAATTTAAAATAAAGACGTAATTTATTTTGGTAATTAATTAAATGAATGTATGTTAAAATGTTATTAAATTACAAATTCATTTACAGAATTTTACAATGTCTAATATACTATCACTGCGGAGCATATTAAATGCTAATTAATCGGACCAAATTAAAAGGACTGGTTAAAGAATTTGAGAATAGTTCTCAAGGCTGAAAAGCTATATTGTGTACTTAATATGCCTATCCCTGCAATGGTTGCAGACAATGCCTTAGAGGAAGAGATTGCTACTTTTGGGAATGCTAGTAGTACTTGTATAAACTACTAGCCGAATATGTAAACCTTCTGTATAAATATACAAATTTTGTTTGTACAATCAAATTGTTAGTCATATGTATAATATATCCTTGTATTTATAATTGTCTTTTCTTTATTTTAGAATTATGGCATCAGGACGAAGAACCCAAACCCGAAATGAGACCAATGATACAAACCCAACTCAACAACTGGTAGGCTTACTATTAGGAGTCTTACAAAATCATCCACCACACCAGCCCAACCCAAATAATCCACATAGGTCAACATTTAAAGACTTTAAAACCGTTGGACCACCTGAGTTCAAAGGAACTGCAGATCCAGTTGAGGCCCAAACCTGGTTAACCGAAATGGAGAAGTTTTTCACGATAACTAACGTAAGTGAGGAACAAAAGACCATATTTGTAACCTTTTTCCTAAAAGGTGAGGCAAACTTTTGGTGAGAAACCACAAAAATCAGGGTCGGTGAAGGGGTAATTCCGTGGGTAAGATTCAAAGAACTATTCTTTGAAAATTACTTTCCACAAACAATGCAAGACCGAATGGAAGTAAAATTTCTAGAGTTAAAACAAGGGGAAATGACTGTATCCCAGTATACAGCCAAGTTTAATGAGTTGTCTCGTTTTGCCCCACATCAAGTAAACTCTAAGACACGAAAAACTAGAAGGTTTGAGGAAGGGTTGAAACCTCAAATAAGGAGTAAAATCTCAATCTTCCAGTTAAAGACATTTTTGGAGATTCTCCAAAAGGCTATTATAGCTGAGATCGAAAATAAAAATCTTCTCAAGTTTCATAAGGAGAAGAGAAGTCAGAACGAAGGGGGAAAATTTAAAGGAGAAGTAAGTACTGGTGGGTTCAACAATAATAACAAGAGGAAGTGGGAGGCCACTTTTTCTACTAACTTTGGGAAGAAGGGGAATAATTATAATAACAACAACACCACTAACAGAAATAATAATAATAAGGTAGGACATTGTGTCACATTTGGAAAGAACCACCTAGGAGTATGCCGCAGGGGGATGGTTACTGTAACGATTGTGAATTCTGTAAATAATTCAAAATATTTATTTATTGAGTTAATAAATATTTTATTGTTAATTTATTTATGGAGTAAAATAAATAAATAATAAAGTTATTGTGGAGTAATTCATGTTAAGAGTAATTGTGTTAAATGTTATTTGAATGTGATTTGATGTGTTTGTTCTAATTTAATTTAATAATTAAATTAGATGATTAACTGATTTATTTGAGTAAGGGATTTATTTGAATAAAATAATTTATTTGGCATAGTGGTATTGATCAAATAAAAGTTATAATTAAATTAGTAATGTTTAATTGGATTTATTTAATAATAGGTTTAATTAAATTGTTAGTGTGACAATTAAACTATATGATATAATGAGTTATTAAAATAAATAGAAGAAGAGTTTTATTTAGCTAAACCAAACAAGGCCTTGTGGCTCTTGGTTGGTAAAAATGAGTTTTTCTTTTGGGTCTAGCCAAACAAGGCTTTGTGACCTTTTAGTTTTTTTAATTGATGGGGCTTTCTGGGTTTGTAACTGGTGAGTTGATAAAACCACGTGATGTTTTATCAGCTTACTTTCATAAGCCAAAGCAGAAAAAAAATATACAGTGAAGAAGAGAGAAATTTGAGAGAGAATTTTGGAAATTGTAAGCAAGAATTCAAGCAAAGAAGATTAGCTAAGTTTTCAAAGCAATAGAAGGTAAAATTCCTTTTAAAATTTTGTTAGAAGGTTTTTCTCTGTATATGATTGTTACCTTCCTGTATGTGAATTTATTTGCTAAATGTATGAATTACTTGGTTGTAGTTGATAGTAAGCATGTAATAGTTATTATATGATGTTATAAACCAATTTGTAGGTATCAATCCATGAAAACATGCTTTAAAATAGAGTTTTTGGTTTTTACAGAAGTTTCACTTTCATGTATGGCTTATATGTATAAAATTTCATGTTCAATTCGGATATTAATCGGTAAATTGACTTTTGATTGTGTTAATATGATGAAAAACAAAAAGAATGCAAGTGGAATGGATTTAAATGGTTTAGAGATGAATTCACAGTGTTTAATTTTATCAAATAGGCCAAAATATGAATATTTTGTTTTGGCAGTGAATTTTTGGACTTTAATTGGTTGATTATGTGTTTTATAATAGTTAGAATTGTTAGAAACATGTTGGGTAGCTGTTTTACAATGTGCTTGATGTCTGGGTATGTTTGATTTGTGAGTTGGATGATAGAATTTGGAAAATTTGGTCTGTGTTTCATTGGTTCGCGAATTGTGGGAGGTTGCAGTTGAGTTTCTCGCTCCGGCGAGAAAATTGTATAGAAAATTCTCGCCCCGGCGAGAAAATTGTAAAGACAATTCTCGCCCCGGCGAGAAAATTGTAAAGCAAATTCCCACCCCGGCGAGATCATTGCTGGAAAAGTAAATTTTTTTTTGGGTAATTGCGATGTCTCACTCTATGCAGGATTAAAACTTAAATTAATATAATAAATGAATACCAAGATGTTAAGATGGATTCTAAGTGAATATTTAATGATGACTAAATATAAAATTGATATAACTTAACTTAAAGATAAGTTTTGGTGATTCTTAAAGTGTTATATTGTTGTAGCTAAGCTTGTAGCTTCTGAAATAAGATTGATAATCAGTGATTAATTGGAAATGGAGATGAGGATTGGAGTGTTAATGTACATGAATATTGTAACTAATTATTTTTGTTGCTATACAAACGGAATATGTAGGTTGTTTATTGTACGTGGTTTGTAATTAGGAAAACTACGCACGAGGCAAGTTTCCTATTCTCAACTCTTTCACATTAAATATGTTTTCAATCTTAAATTTACTTGACGCAAGTGTCCTTATCCTATCTCGATTCCAGTTTATGCAAGCTTCTAAATCCTACTTTCTCATCTAGCAAGTTATCATTGCATGTCATAGACTTCTGATTTTTGGATTCTTGTTGTTCAAAGCTCAAGTTAATTGAAGTCGTTATTCTAATGTCTTAGACATACAAAATCCATATCATTGTATATCACTGTTGTTGATCTTTGATCATAATCTAAGTTGTTAAAACTCTATTTTGCTGAACTGAACTCTTGGATGACAAAACTGAGAAGAACAACCCTAGTATAGGGGAATATTTATGCGAAAGCGTTGAATGGTTGTGCACAATACATTGTACAACGGGCTGATCACCCCGAGTACAAGATGAATAGTCCAGTTATAGTTTATTAAACTGTTAAAGGTTACAACAAACTTATTTGTTAACCTAGGACATGGTTCGAGGTCTTGTGACCCTCAGTATATCTTAAGGTTTTGTTCTGTTCTATTGAGCTTTCAGATGTTTCCATTCTTGATTATTATCAACATGAAATCACACCATACAGATAAGTTATTTGTTGAAACATTCATTGTTATCTTGGTGGGCATTTGTTTTGCTCACCCTTGTATACTAAACCCTTGCAGCTAAAGTTGAGAAGACAGATGAGCCGTCTACTAGCAAAAGAAAAGGAAAAATGATCAAGTGACGAAGTTTTGCTATTATGAGAAGATGTGTTTATTTTCACTTATGCGATTGTGTAATTAAGACTTATTAGCCATTTATTTATGTTTCCGCGTTTAAAATATGTAATAAAAGGTTAGAAAACCTGGGACTTATTTTGAAAAACTATGTAATCCTCTTATGGGAGATATTTCTTTTATTTATTATTTAGTTTACTTTACTTAAAACCTTTTGTTTATGGGTAGACAGTGGTTGTGTATGGATAGTGAGCACCAAATCTGTGTGGTTTGAGGTAACCCGGATTTGGAGGTGTCATAGGTTGGTATCAGAGACGTAGGTTTAAGAACCGTAGGTGGGGAAAAACCTTAGGAGTTAACCTTTTAGGAAATCGCAAAGATAGTGGTGCTAAAGTCCTATCGAGTATTAAGGGATGAATTAAGGAATTCATTGAAGATAATAAAACATTTTATGTGCTTATGTGTTTAATAACCAATGTGCTCGCGAGTAGTATCGATTAAATAATTAAAATATTTTATTGTCAGGATGTCGGAGGTTGGACAAACTAGTCAGATTCGAGACGAGCAGATCCCAGTGCCGAGGGAGGATATCCCAGAGCCTGGAGACGAGGAGGCAAGAGATGTTCATGTTGTCAGCGAACAATTGGTGACTGTGGAAGCACCTGGGCAGAGGCTGGTCATTGTTCAGGAGGAGGTGGAAGAGGAGGAGGATCCTGAGGAGCTGATGTACGAGTAGTTATATGATGAAAATGTCGAACTTCGGGAACAACTCAGAGTTTTGGAGGAAGTGTCAGAGACGTGCCGAATTACTATCGAGGAGAAGGACGGAGAGATCTATGATCTAGAAGTACGGTTGGGTGATGTAGAATGGAAATTAGTTCACGCAGAGGGTCAGCAGGAGCAACTGTTAGATGAAAATGAAAAGGTGAAGTCAGAGAATGAGGCGGTGAAGGCTGAAAATGATGAACTAAAAACTGAGAATGATGAATTAAAGTCTGAGATCGGCCAATTGAAGATTGCGATGGAGGAGTTAAAAGAAGCTTTGAAGGAGGAAACTGCTATGCGTAATAGGGTTGAAAACGCTCACATTAGGGTTTCTCAATGATTGGATCGTGCTGAAGGAGAGATTCGTGCGAAGAAGTTCAAGATCGATGACATGGAGTATATTTACCACACGACGATAGATAGGGCTCAAGACCGGGTTTGCCATTACCCAACATAGTTAGAGGATCATCCGAAGTTTGTGGATCGCCGAACTATGGTTCGCATCATGGAGCAAGAACGTGAGGAGGCTGTGCACCGAGGATTGTCTTCCTAAGTTATTAGAGAAATAATATTATAACAAGTATTTTGAATGTAAATCCCAGTTTATATAAATAATGGGATAAGATGTTAATGGTGAAATGCCGAAGTTGTCTTCTTAGATGATGATGTAAATAGTAAAATGCTATCTTTTGAGTTTGAGAATGAATGAATAAAGAAGTTTTTTTGAAAAATGTTATGTGTTAAGTTTCTACTTTTGAATATTTAAGTATGTTTTAATTAAGTTATAAGTACTTAAAAAAAAATTTAGCAATTGTCTAAAAAGCGTTGTCTTCAACAGAATTATGATGCCAAGAAGAGTTGGATGACCCCGTCAGCAACCACCCCGAGAGGGGTCTACTAACAACAATAACAATAATCCACCTGATGCTAACCCAGTTTAGCAACTAGTGAACGTTTTGACTAGAGTTTTTGCAAATCAACCGCAAGCTCAAGCTACGACCTTTAAGGATTTTAAGGTCGTTGGTCCCCTTGAGTTTAAACGAACAATGGATTCGATAGAAGCCCAAACCTAGGTAATGGAAATGGAAAATTTTTTTGAAGTTGCTAGGGTTGGGAATGATCAGAAGACTGCCTTTGCGACTTTCATGTTAAAGTTGGAAGCTAGTTACTGGTGGAAAGCTAACAAGACGAGAGCAAGAGAAGGTGTTATACCATGGGATCAGTTTAAAGAGATGTTCTTCGAAATGTATTTCCCGGCTAGTGCGCAGAACCAGATGGAGGTTCAGTTTCTCGAACTTAAGCAAGGAACAATGACAGTGCCAGAATACGCGACAAGGTTCAATGAACTAGCGAGATTTGCACCATACCACGTTAACACGGATGAGAGAAAGGCTAGACGATTCGAGCAGGGATTGAAACCTTGGCTTTACAGTAGGGTTTTTATGTTTCAACTTAACACATTTGCGACGGTGTTAGAGAAAGCAATAATAGCAGAGGGAGGAAGTGATGCATTAACCAAATATAACCAGGAGCCAAAAAAGAAAAGGAATGAGACCGAGAATAGGCCGAGTGGTAGCAATGGGGGAGGAAAACAAAAACGAAAATGAAATGATGGTGGTTTTACTGGAAGTCAGCAGAGTAACCAGAGGAAGAAAACTGAAGCTTGTGCAACCTGTGGTAAGAATCATGCAGGCGTGTGCTTGAAAGGAAAGAGAGTCTATTACAACTGTGGACAAGAGGGCCACATTGCTCCAAATTGCACTGCCCCAAAGAAGGGTGCATGTTTCACGTGCAGGTAAAAAGACCATCTTGCTCATGATTGTCCAAGGAAAGTTGCTAATGGGGGAAATGGAGGCAAAGGAAGTAATAGTGGAGGTGCACTAACTATTTCTGGACCAGCTACAGCAAATCGCCCGACTGCTCGCACTTTTAATATGACGGTCCAAGATGCGGTTCGATCCAAGGAGGTGGTGGCAGGTATCCTACCAGTAAATAACTTGAATGCATATGTACTTTTTGATTCGGGTGCAACTTGTTCTTTCATTTCTGATGATTTTGCTGAGAAACTGGAGATACCCCGAGAAGAGTTAGACTTTCCCTTAAATATAGAGATTGCCAATAAGGAAGTGATACCGATAAGGTATGTGTATAAAAATTGCGAGGTAGATATTCATGGTCGTATGATGACAGTAGATCTTATTCCGATTAAACTTGGGGAATTTGACGTTATTCTAGGAATGGATTGGTTGTATAGTTATGGGGCGATTATTGATTGCCAAAAGAAGTGTGTCAACCTTAAGACTCCGTCTAAGGTGGTGTTTTATGGTAGCAAATCGCAGAGGCAAACAACTTGTCTAACGATTATGCAGGCAATGAAGTTACTGAAGCAAGGATGTGTAAGGTATTTAGCTCATGTGGTAGATACTCGAAAGACCAGTAAAAAATTGGAAGAAATACCAGTGGTGAGGGATTTTGTGGATGTTTTTTCGGATGATTTGCCGGGATTACCTCCAGATAGAGAGATTGAATTTGTTATTGATTTAGTGCCCGGGACTGTGCCTATATCAAAAGCTCCATATCGAATGGCTCCGGTGGAGATGAAGGAATTGATGGTGCAATTGCAAGAACTACTAGACAAGAAGTACATTCAACCGAGTGTTTCACCGTGGGGAGCGCCAGTATTGTTTGTCAAGAAGAAAGATGGTTCGATGCGCCTTTGCATAGATTATCGTGAATTGAATAAAGTTACAATCAAGAATAAATACCCGTTACCGAGAATTGACGATCTATTCGATCAGTTAAAGGGTGCTACTTATTTTTCAAAGATAGACTTAAGAAGTGGTTACCATTAGCTGAAGGTGAGAAGGGAGGATGTTCCGAAGACGGCGTTCAGAACTCGTTGCGGTCACTACAAGTTTCTGGTCATGTCATTCGGTCTAACGAATGCACCTGCGGCATTTATGGACTTAATGAATAGAGTGTTTAAACCGTTTCTAGATAAGTTCGTGGTGGTGTTTATCGACGATATTTTGGTGTATTCTAAATCACGAGAAGACCATGTGGAGCATCTGAGACTAACTTTAGAGACATTACGGAAAGAGAAGCTTTATGCAAAATTTTCAAAATGTGAGTTTTGGTTGGATCGTGTCCAATTTCTTGGACATGTAATTGATAAAGATGGGTTTTCGGTTGATCCGGCTAAAGTGGAAGCTGTAATTGATTGGGAGCAACCGAAGACACCGTCTGAAGTAAGGAGTTTCTTAGGTTTGGTCGGATATTATCGACGGTTTATACAAGATTTTTCTAAGATCACTACTCCATTGACAAATTTGACTAGGAAGGCTATTAAGTTTGTCTGGACGGAGAAGTGCGATGAAAGTTTTCAAGAATTAAAGAAAAGGTTAAGTATGGCGCCTGTATTATCTTTGCCAGATAGTACCAGAAATTTTGTGGTTTACAGTGACACGTCGCATAAGGGCCTTAGTTGTGTGCTTATGTAGAACGACAAGGTTATTGCGTACGCTTCACGACAACTAAAAGATTACGAGAAGGGATACCCGACGCATGATTTGGAATTGGCAGTGGTGGTGTTTGCTCTAAAGATCTGGAGGCACTACCTTTATGGTGAGAAGTGTGAGATCTACACAGATTATAAAAGCCTCAAGTACATTTTTACACAGAAGGACCTCAACATGCGACAGAGACGATGGTTAGAACTGATTAAAGATTATGACTGCGAAATTCTCTATCATCCGGGAAAGGTGAATGTTGTTGTTGATGCATTAAGCAGGAAGGGTCGAGAAAAACTTCTGTTACTGACTGCTCAGGAGGAACTTATTAAACAGATGGCGAAGTTAGAATTAGAGGTGAAGTGCCAGCATGAAGCAAAGGAGAAGATGTTTCAAATCGAGTTTCGTCCGGTGTTGCTGGACCAAATCAAAGAAGCTCAACTTCAAGATGCGGAGTGGGAGAAGATTAGGAAGGAAGTCTCTGTGGGACAAGGTGGAAAGTTTAGTATTGATGCTAAGGGATTAATCAGATTTGAGCATCGAATTTGGGTTCCGTTGGTACCAGATGTTAGAAGGGAGATCTTGAACGAAGCTCACAATGCACGTTACTCAGTTCACCCAGGGAGTACAAAAATGTATCAAGATCTTCGTCAAAATTATTGGTGGTCAGGAATGAAGCGTGATGTCGCAGAATGTGTTGCTAGATGTTTGACGTGCCAGAAAGTGAAAGCTGAATATCAGCGACCCAATGGTTTGTTGTAGCCATTAGAAATACCAGAGTGGAAGTGGGAACACATAACAATGGATTTTGTCGTAGGTCTGTTGACTACACAAAAAGGTTTTGACGTAATTTGGGTAATCGTGGACAGATTGACAAAATCAGCGCATTTCTTACCAATCAAGATTAGATTCAACCTGGACCAGTTAGCGAAATTATACATCAAAGAAATTATTTCGCGACATGGTGTCCATGTGTCTATTGTGTCTGATCGAAATCCAAGGTTTACGTCAAATTTTTGGAAGCGTTTACAAGAATGCTTGGGAACTCAGTTGAGAATGAGCACTGCATATCATCCTCAAACTGATGGCTAGAGCGAAAGAACGATCTAAACTTTGGAGGATATGTTACGCGCCTGTGTCATGGATTTTAAGGGAAACTGGGGTGACCACCTACCATTGGTTGAGTTTGCTTACAACAACAATTATCACGCAAATATTGGCATGCCGCCATACGAAGTGTTGTACAGACGGAAATGTCAGACTCCACTATGTTGGGACTAGTTTGGTGAACGGCAACTTCTAGGACCGGAATTGGTATACCAAACAGCACAGATCGTGAAAGTTATAAGAGCGCGACTATTAGCTGCTCAAGACAGGCAGAAGAAGTATGCAGATCAACATCGTCAGAAACGAGAATTTGAGGTAGGAAGCTTCGTTTTTCTGAAAGTGTCACCCTGGAAAGGGAAAATTCGTTTTGGCAAGAAGGGTAAGCTTAGTCCAAGATTTATTGGTCCTTTTGAGGTTCTGCGGCGAGTTGGTGAGGTGGCTTATGAAGTAGCTCTACCTCCAGAGCTGGTACATATCCACAATGTTTTCCATGTCTCTGTGTTACGGCCTTATAAGCCAGATTATAAACATGTGATAAAATATGAACCTATACAGTTCGAGAAAGATCTAACATACGAGGAAGTTCCACTTCGAATAGTAGATAGGAAGGAACAGGTTCTCAGGAATAAAGTGATACCTTCTGTTAAGGTTCTATGGAGGAACCACAATGCTGAAGAAGCTATGTGGGAACTAGAAGCTGAAATGATAAAGAATTATCCTGAGTTGTTTGTTTCGTCCTAGTTCTATGATTCTGAGGATAGAATCCCAGTAAGGAGGGAAGAATGTAGCGATAACGTTGTGATTCTGAGGATAGAATCCTTGTAAGGAGGGAAGGATGTAACGATTTTGAATTCTGTAAATAATTCAAAATATTTATTTATTGAGTTAACAAATATTTTATTGTAATTTATTTATTGAGTAAAATAAATAAATAATAAAGTTATTGTGGAGTAATTCATGTTAAGAGTAATTGTGTTAAATGTTATTTGAATGTGATTTGATGTGTTTATTCTAATTTAATTTAATAATTGAATTAGATGATTAACTGATTTATTTGAGTAAGGGATTTATTTGAATAAAATAATTTATTTGGCATAGTGGTATTGATCAAATAAAAGTTATAATTAAATTAGTAAGGTTTAATTGGATTTATTTAATCATAGGTTTAATTAAATTGTTAGTGTGACAATTAAACCATATGATATAATGAGTTATTAAAATAAATGGAAGAAGAGTTTTATTTACCAAAACCAAACAAGGCCTTGTGGCTCTTGGTTGGTAAAAATGAGTTTTTCTTTTGGGTCTAGCCAAACAAGGCTTTGTGACCTTTTAGTTTTTTTAACTGATGAGGCTTTCTGGGTTTGTAACTGGTGAGTTGATAAAACCACGTGATGTTTTATCAGCTTACTTTCATAAGCCAAAGAAGAAAAAAAAATATACAGAGAAGAAGAGAGAAATCTGAGAGAGAATTTTGGAAATTGGAAGCAAGAATTCAAACAAAGAAGATTAGCTAAGTTTTCAAAGCAATAGAAGGTAAAATTCCTTTTAAAATTTTGTTAGAAGGTTTTTCTCTGTATATAATTGTTACCTTCCTGTATGTGAATTTAATTGCTAAATGTATGAATTACTTGGTTGTAGTTGATAGTAAGCATGTAATAGTTATTATATGATGTTATAAACCAATTTGTAGGTATCAATCCATGAAAACATGCTTTAAAATAGAGTTTTTGGTTTTTACAGAAGTTTCACATTCATGTATGGCTTATATGTATAAAATTTCATGTTCAATTTGGATATTAATCGGTAAATTGACTTTTGATTGTGTTAATATGATGAAAAACAAAAAGAATGCAAGTGGAATGGATTAAAATTGTTTAGAGATGAATTCACAGTGTTTAATTTTATCAAATAGGCCAAAATATGAATATTTTGTTTTGGCAGTGAATTTTTGGACTTTAATTGGTTGATTATGTGTTTTATAATAGTTAGAATTGTTAGAAACATGTTGGGTAGCTGTTTTAAAACGTGCTTGATGTCTGGGTATGTTTGAGTTGTGAGTTGGATGATAGAATTTGGAAAATTTGGTCTGTGTTTCGCTGGTTCGCGAATTGTGGGAGGTTTCAGTCGAGTTTCTCGCCCCGGCGAGAAAATTGTATAGAAAATTCTCACCCCGACGAGAAAATTGTAAAGACAATTCTCGCCCCGGCGAGAAAATTGTAAAGCAAATTCTCGCCCCGGCGAGATCATTGCTGGAAATGTTATTTTTTTTTTGGGTAATTGCGATGTCTCACTCTATGCAGGATTAAAACTTAAATTAATATAATAAATGAATACCAAGATGTTAAGATAGATTCTAAGTGAATAATTAATGATGATTAAATATAAAATTTATATACCTTAACTTAAAGATAAGTTTTGGTGATTCTTAAAGTGTTATATTGTTGTAGCTTAGCTTGTAGCTTCTGAAATAGGATTGATAATCAGTGATTAATTGGAAATGGAGATGAGGATTGGAGTGTTAATGTACGTGAATATTGTAACTAATTATTTTTGTTGCTATACAAACGGAATAGGTAGGTTGTTTATTGTACGTGGTTTGTAATTAGGAAAACTACGCATGAGGTAAGTTTTCTATTCTCAACTCTTTCACATTAAATATGTTTTCAATCTTAAATTTACTTGACGCAAGTGTCCTTATCCTATCTCGATTCCAGTTTATGCAAGCTTCTAAATCCTACTTTCTCGTCTAGGAAGTTATCATTGCATGTCATGGACTTCTGATTTTTGGATTCTTGTTGTTCAAAGCTCAAGTTAATTGAAGTCGTTATTCTAATGTCTTGGACATACAAAATCCATATGATTGTATATCACTGTTGTTGATCTTTGATCATAATCTAAGTTGTTAAAACTCTATTTTGCTAAACTGAACTCTTGGATGACAAAACTGAGAAGAACAACCCTAGTATAGGGGAATATTTATGCGAAAGCGTTGAATGGTTGTGCACAATACATTGTACAACGAGCTGATCACCCTGAGTACGAGATGAATAGTCCAATTATAGTTTATTAAACTGTTAAAGGTTACAGCAAACTTATCTGTTAAGGACATGGTTCGAGGTCTTGTGACCCTCAGTATATCTTAAGGTTTTGTTCTGTTCTATTGAGCTTTCAGATGTTTCCATTCTTTATTATTATCAACATGAAATCACACCATACAGATAAGTTATTTGTTAAAACATTCATTGTCATCTTGGTGGGCATTTGTTTTGCTCACCCTTGCATACTAAACCCTTGCAGCTAAAGTTGAGAAGATAGATGAGCCGTCTACTAGCAAAGGAAAAGGAAAAATGATCAAATGACGAAGTTTTGCTATTATGAGAAGACTTGTTTATTTTCACTTATGCGATTGTGTAATTAAGACTTATTAGCCATTTATTTATGTTTCCGCGTTTAAAAGATGTAATAAAGGTTAGAAAACCTGGGACTTATTTTGAAAAATTATGTAACCCTCTTATGGGAGATATTTCTTTTATTTATTATTCAGTTTACTTTACTTAAAACCTTTTATTTATGGGTAGACAGTGGTTGTGTATGGATAGTGAGCACCAAATCTGTGTGGTTTGAGGTAACCCGGATTTGGGGGTGTCACAGTTACTTGTTACAGTTGTGGTCAAGAGGGACATTATTCCTCTGATTGTCCCAAGAAGAATAATATTAATACCAGTCAGGGCAATCAAAATTTTAAGTGTTATACTTGTGGCGCAACGGGTCACATATCTAGAAATTGTCCCAGGAATAAGAACCAAACTGGGGGAGGAAATCAAACCACAAACAACACCCTTAAACCAACAGTACCAGGAGCTGGAGGTTAGAGTCGTCCAACCGCCAGAACGTTTAATATGACGATGAGGGATGTTGTTGCTTCACAAGACGTGGTGACAGGTATCATCCCTATCGATACTTTAAATGCATATGTGTTATTCGACTCTGGTACTACTTGTTCATTCGTATCTAATAGCTTTGCTAAGAAGTTGAAAATGTCATGCGAAGATTTAGATGTACCTTTCAATGTGGAAATTGCCAATAAAGAGATAATTCCCGTTAAAACCGTATATAAAGATTGTAACGTAGAGATTAAGGGACACAAGTTCCTTGTGAACCTCAGTCCTATACAGCTAGGGGAATTTGATATAATCTTAGGTATGGATTGGCTGGTTAATCATAATGCAATGATTGACTGCCATTGGAAACGTGTAAACCTGTTGACTGAGTCGAAGTCAAAGGTAGTGTTCAACGATGGTTGTTCACCTAAGCGATCTCAATGTTTGACAGTAATGCAAGCAGAGAAGTTGCTTAGGAAGGGTTACACAGGTTATTTGGCATATATAGTAGATACTCGAAAGGAAGGAGTAAAACTAAATCAAATACCTGTAGTTAGAGAATTTCCAGATGTGTTTCCAGATGATTTACCAGGTCTACCTTCAGATAGGGAAATCAAATTTGTTATTGATCTTGTACCAGGTACGACGCCAGTTTCCAAAGCACCGTACAGGATGGCACCAGTAGAGTTGAAGGAGTTACTTGTGCAGTTACAAGAACTCTTAGATAAGAAGTACATACAACCTAGTGTTTCACCTTGGGGAGCACCAGTGTTATTTGTAAAGAAGAAGGATAGAACGTTATGGTTATGCATTGACTATAGAGAATTAAATAAGTTGACCATAAAGAAAAAATATCCTTTACCACGAATTGATGATCTGTTTGACCAGTTGAAAGGGGACGAACACTTTTCGAAGATCGACCTACGATCAGGTTATCATCAATTAAAGGTAAGAAAAGAAGATGTGCCGAAGACAGCGTTTAGGACACGCTACGGACATTATGAGTTTCTTGTGATGTCTTTTAGATTAACAAATGCGCTGACAACATTCATGGACTTGATGAACCGAGTGTTTAAACCATGCTTAGACAAATTTGTCGTAGTGTTCATCGATGATATTTTAGTATATTCGAGAACAAAAGAGGAGCATGCTGAACACTTAAGGAGCGTATTAGAGATATTATGCAAGGAACAACTTTATGCAAAGTTTTCCAAGTGTGAATTTTGGTTGGAATGAGTCCAACATAGGAATGCCACCATTTGAAGCACTATATGGAAGAAAATGTAGGACACCTTTATATTGGGACGAGGTTGGTGAACGACAAATGCTAGGACCTGAAATAGTTCAACAAACCGCTGAGGTAGTTCGAATTATACGAGGAAGATTATAAGCATCTCAAGATCAACAGAAGAAATATGCGGATCAACATAGGAAGCTACAAGATTTTGATATCGGTAGTCACGTGTTTTTAAAAGTTTCTCCGTGGAAAGGAAAAATACGTTTCGGCAAGAAAGGAAAATTAAGTCCGAGATTCATTGGACCATTTCAGATATTGAGAAAGATAGGTGAAGTCGCGTATGAGGTAGCCTTGCCTCCTGAGTTAGAACATATCCATAACGTGTTTCATGTGTCCGTGTTACGACCATACAAACCTGATTATAAACACGTTATCGATTACGAACCCATTCAGATCGAGAAAGATTTATCATATGAGGAAGGATTTATCATGATTCACCTTGTCGAACTTATTTTAAAAATTTACACCTCAATACAAACTTTACATGTAATATTCCGGACCCTAATAAGATTTGTATATGTAAATTATGTGTTTAATAAATGAAATTTCATGTTCTGACTTGGTATTATGTGATTGTGTATTTTATTTAAGAATTAGGTCAAATAAAAGTTTTTCGCCAAGTAGCTGTGTCGTGCTTACACGGACAAAATGATTTGTCGTGCTTCCGTCGAATTCACCGAGAAGCGTCTCGACAAATTATTTTTGTAAGCTGGTGTGTCGTGCTTCGAAATGACAAAGTGATTTGTCGTACTTCGGAGTTAATATAATATTATATTAACTGATAAAAATCTAAAATAAGTTAAATAGGGTTTAAAATAATAAACTGAAATAGAAACCCTAATTTAAAAACCCTAATTGATAAAAGTTGTCCGAATTGGTCAATTAAAACCATAATTGTCATATAAGAATCTTAATTAATATAATTAGATTCTAAGTAATGGATCATCATATTAATTATGAATTATTGAACTTATATTAAAATCCTAATTGAAGATTAAAACCCTAATTGTAGGATTGAAAACCCTAAACCCTAATTTGGAACCCCAAAACCCTAATTTGATTTGATAACACTAAATTATGAAATGATAAACTTTAATTATGATATATTATCTTAATTAAGTTATTACTAAACATGATTAAACACCCTAATCATGATTAGCAAAAATCTAGGTTTAATTAGTAAGTAAATAAATCAAAAATAAAAGTTTAAACCAATCAAAAGAGGATAAGAACATAAGATCAGATATTTGATCAAGTCTCCAACTCAAGTAGGTCATTAGGATCAGATGATAGCAGGACAAGTCCCAAGGGTAGGATATTTTTGGAGGCAAAGTTTGGAAAATGACCTAAGAAACCCTAATTTGCCAATTCTATAAATAGGAGAGCAATCTGATCATTTGTCCACAAAAATTTTGAAGCTTAAACACTTAATAATCATACCATAGTAAGCCTCTGCAGTAGCAACATTAGATCAGAAAGAAAGAAATCAGAAATTCAACTAGAAAGGTATAAAATTCATTTTTGATGCTAGATCTTTAAGTTGTTAGTAATTTTAAGTTTTAGATGTTTAGATATGTGTTATAATATGTTAATAAGTGATCTGGGTTGATAAAATAAGGATCCATAAAATTTAAATGGTCGAAAATAATGAAAAATCAAAACTGTCAAGAACAACCAAAACTGTCTGACATGCGACTTTGTCAGGCGATTTGATCGACTTAAATTGTGTGTTTGATCTGTTTTAAAGTATGTATGTGTAGCCTAATATGTGGTCTATAATATCCAACTTGAATTGTAGTAAAAGAATGTCTAGAACAGAAGTTATGATCGGTCAAAAGTCCCTTGACCGTTCGGATTTGCAATTTCTGGGCAACCCAGAAATCTTTGAAGAACTCTGACAGGTTTTGTCAGAAGTTCATGCTGCCCAAATTTGGTCTAAATGAGATGTTTTGTGTAATTTCTTTGCTTAGACTTGTTGTATGCTACATAGATAACAACCTCGTAACATTAAAACACATAAACAATAATTAGTCTAGCCAGAAATCATAGTCAAAGTGCCTTGACCGAACCTGACTCATGAATTTCTGGGTAACCCAGAAATTCTCAAGAACAGCTGGTCCCCGCTAGTTTGACCAGATTTAAATGGCATCAAATGATGTTGTTTGACCCATTTATTTACATGTCGTTATACTCTGCCATGCTAGGTTTAACAATAAACAAAAATCAAACATAAACACTAACACAACAAAGAGAAATTTGAGATCAAAGTAGACTGATTAGCGTAGACCAAGTGTTCTTCATGAAAAACACCTTTAGCGACGAAATTCATCCTTAAACCCAGAAACCTATGAACGTATGCAGACCGTCGCTAAAGCCCTTTAGCGACGGATTTTTAATAAAAATAAATAAAAATTAATTAAATAAATTATAAAATAATAACTAAATATTAAATAATTATTAATAATTAATAATTATATTCGAAAATTCATTTTTAATTATAAAAATTTATTTTTAATATTTTTATATAAATCTGAAAATATTATTTAATTTAATTAAATAATAAATAATAATTATAATAAATCATTTAATAATTGTTTTAATTATTTAAAAATGATATTAAATTATTAAATAATTATATTAATTATTTAAAAATGATATTAAAGTAAATAAAATTATTATATATAATAATTAAATAAAATATTAAATATTTAAATATTATTAATGATAAATAAATCATTTAAATAATATATTAAGTATTTCAAAATATTATAAATGATAATTAAATCATTTAAATATTAAACTAAGTTTTAGAAATTATTATAAGGACTAAATAAATTATTTTAATAATAAAATAAATTCTAAAAATATTATAAATGATAAAATAAATTATTTAAATAATATTTTAAGTATCTAAAATTATTCTAAATAATAAATAAAATATTTAAATAACTTATTAATGTTTTAAAAATATTCTAAATGATAATTTAATCATTTAAAAATATTCTTATCCTTGTGAAAATTATTTAAAAATATTTCTAAGCTTGTAAAAATTATTTAAAAATAATATTAAGCTTCTAAAAGTGTTATAAATAAATAATAAATTATTTAGACTAATAATTAAGCTTCCAAATGAAGTTTTATCGAACAATCTATGCGTTTAGCTATTAAGGACGCGACCGAGATACCGAACGACGTCGAACCTTAATGAAACTTGTGTAGATTAGCGTAATACATGTTTATATAAGTTCTAACGCTTATTATTGGTGTACGTAGACTACATACGTTGACCAACTGTATTAAATTATAACGAACTACGCTAAGGCAAGTGTCCTAACCTTATTCAACTTATATTTATGCAAGTCCTCTATATCTTGCTATCGATTATTGTGAAGTTATTGCTTCTTGTTTAACATAACTTAAAAATGAATCATTGTTCATATATTGCTTGATGAAGCTTAAATTGTTGTGTCAAACCAAATTATTTTGGTACGACATCTTATACCGAGTAAAATGGAACACCTTGGATGTAAGGTGAACTGAAAAATCTTATTATAAGGTAGTGTGACCGTCAATGAAATAAAATTGACATAAATGGTAGGATGATATGCATACTCCTAGGATATTGGTGAGACTGATCCCCTACCAGATATCCGAAATCAAATAGTTCTAAGTCATTGAAGACTGATAGAACTAAATGAAATATATGGTTCAGGTACAGAACCCTCAGTTATACATCAATTGACATCTTTCAAATCAAACACATTGTGTTTACATATTCAAATGAACTTACTAAGCATTTGTAGCTCATTCTTGCGCATATCTTCTTTTGCAGTTTTAAATGGTAATCCCGACACATCTGGGGTCGATAAAGGGAAAGGACCTGTTAATTAGTTTAATTACTGTTTTGAATACTTTAAGTCTTTTAAAGGCTTTTGCTGTAATAACTTATTATCAAGAATGATGTAATCGAACCAAATGATATGTAATATATTATGATCCTTTATTTCATCGAATGCGTTATACTCTGATCTTTACTTTCTTTAGCATAGTTGTACTAAGTAAATACAATATCTATACGAACTATACATCTGAATGAGGGTATTTAAATGATATTGAAAGTCCTATAAGCTCTGAGGTTATACTTAATGAGCGCCAGTGCCATCTTTACCGGAATGCGCCCCTCAGTTCTATGGACAATCTTATCATTAATACAGTGAATGTCAAATAGATAAGAAATATAAATATGAAAGAGATATTCATTAGATATGAATCTATACATCCAAGTGAGGGTATCCAAACACAGACAACGTTCTGGCCAGAACTAGTACCTGTTATGGGATACTGTGAACTTTGGATAGATAGAAATCATACTTTATTGAATATTTATAGTTGTATAGTTTCACGTGAGCACCAGATCTGCTACAGGGAAGTGTAGAGAATTTGGGGGCGCCACAATATATCTTAACGTAAATACGTGTATCAAAATATTAACATAATTCAGGTAATAAAATTCAACTAAAACATTTAATCTTCATGCATCACTTTGATCCACGTCATTGGATAGCACATAACGTTACCTTGTATCTTTAACTTGCAAAAGTGGTTATTTGCAAGAATGAGCTCAACAACTCAGCAAAATCTAACAGTTTTCATGCATCACGAAGCACATAAACAACATGCTCAGTTTATACAATCATAAACATTATAATTCTAGCATATCATACATGTTGTACATTAGTTACCAAGTAATAATTGAGTTCCATAACTTAATCAACACTCTCACTCAACGAACATAGTCATAAATTGACTTGGTCGTTTCATACAAACAACTTATAGAATTCATCATGCTTTTGCATCATAGGTTTAAAACAATCAATCATTTAGTTCACATAACAAATAGGAACTAGAAGACTTGTCTGGTTCGTAGATTACCGATTACCATAATTAGCTTATACTTATCTGCACTTCACGTATCCTACACAATATATAATCATGCACAACATTTATTAGTCACATAGCAACACTTAGTATTAATGTTAGGTTTGTATATAGCGCGAATATGCAATCAAATTACATAAATAGTGCGGAAGCGCAATAAAACGGATTTTAAAAATTTTCATATAAACCATCACCATGATCATCCTTGTGATCAATTATCAATTAAACGAAAGAGATAGAGATATAGAATTATACCCTCGTAAATCAAAGCTTCCTCAGGTACAAGTTCACCTCCAATTCCTTTGCGTTCTCCTTGAATTCCACCTATTAAATTCCTTCTTTTGATCAACGTTGGCCACCCAAGTGTTTGGCCTCTAGAGGTGATCCACCAAGGAATAATAGTTGTTCAAGAAGATGGGTGTTGGCAAAACCCTAGTTTCTATCTCTATAGAAATTGCAAGTACTCTCTCTCTCTCCAATTCTTATGGAAGAGTGTGTAACTGTCTAACCCTAAATCATGATAAGACTCCTCTTATTTATAGATATAGGGAACCCTCCTAAACTATTTAGGATTAGGGTTTTTATTTTAATTAAACTCCTAATCCAATTAGAAATTTATGAGAGTACTTTTATTAATTAATTCCCAAACCCTTTTAGGAATTAAATAATAATAATAGTAATAATAATAATAAGACTCCTCTTATTAATTTATATTTAATATTTCTAAAATATTAAATAATAAATATTAAGCTATTTAATTTATTCTATGTCCATAGATTAAATTAAATACACTTAACTTATTATTACAATTATGTCATTTACTTCTTAAACAAATATTTTTCTTTTGCAGTGTGACCCTTTAGGTTCTCCATATTAAATCGGTTGTGAATAAATCAATTAGAATAATTTTAATCTTATTTAAATAAATAAATTAAACTATTTAATTTATTTATTTAAATAATATTTATTCTACAATAAGGGTAAACCCCTTTAGCGATCAACGACTTTCCAGATAATATAGATTTCAATATTAATCACAAAAGAACCTTTCAGTGCATAGTTACCGTACAATTCAATCCTTCTACCATACAATATCCCAATTAAATATAAGACATGGAATTACTGTCAACTCTTATTTTATTTAATTATATGTATTTCAATTCTCAAATGCACAACTCTGATAATGCAAATTAGAAACTCCTTTCTAATTTCATTTTGCTTTGGCCAAAGACTTCTGAGTCGTCATTTATCGAATCACATAGGACATTCTCTCCTTTTACTAGAAGTGGTAGATTCTTTGTTGATCATTCACCTATCTCCATGTATAACTTATTATACCCAATCATACCCTTTGATATACCCTAAAGGTCTTAAGGGTCATGTCAAAGTATAACTCATCATACACAAGATACTATGATGATCTCAAGTCCAAGGATCACGTGTACTACTATCACTAGAGGAATTCCTATTGACAGGCGAGTAAAACTCCATTAGGTATTCTTTAGCGAGCCACGTTCAGTGAACTTATTCTCTAATAAGCACCTACATAATTGCTTTAGTGTCTCCACACAAATGATTATGAGATTAATCATCCTCTTCATAAGAGCAAGCAACGTATGTACTAATCTATCTGGATTCACTAATCCCTTTTTTAGTAATCCATCGATTAGGAATGATTTTAGTTTATGAGCTATCTAGAATTTAGATCTCATTAGCATGATCACCATCATAATTCTAAAAGCATTGCTCAAAACTATGGGTTTATCACATTCAATATAACAGCATCATGTAGATAAAGTAAAATGTCTTTAATAAACGAATAAGATTACAAAGTATATGCTATATCATATCAAATATGATTGGCTTGTGTGCATACTGCTTTCAATCTCCCACTTGCACTAAAGCTAATCGCCATGGTATCTAATACCCTTCTTCTCTAAGTGACGATCATCTTGCTGTTGGATAAAGCTTCAGTAGATGGATATGCAATGTTGTTCTCGAGAGTCCACTAACTCTATAGTGACTTTTTCTCTTTCAATGATTTCACTAATCAAATGAAAGTGCCACAACACTTGTTTGAATTCAAGATGAGACGTAGGAACTATTCCTAGTTCTGTAATGAACTTTTCATCCAAACAATTAACTTGCAGCTTCATTTACAGCTATATACTTTGTGTTTGTCACTAAACCAACAACTATTTGCTGTTTGAAAACTTTCCAATTCACTGCACCACCTTTTGAGGTAACTATTTACCCTAAAGTGGATTTGTTATCGTCTTGGTCAGTTTGAAAAACTTGAGTCTGTTTAGCCCTCTAGTTTTAATTCAGATCCACCATGTATCATGATCACATCCTCAATACCGGTTAGGTACTTAAAGATATTTTTCACTGTCTTACAGTGATCTTCTCTAGAATATGGCTGATCAACATCAGACCTTGTATATTCACTGCATACATGATAGTAACTCATGTGATCTCTCTTTTAATTGGAGACAATTTTAGAGAGATACACTCCATAGCTCATCATCATGAGACCTCTCTTGGAGTTTGCCATGCTAAACGCCTTTAGCATCAAATGAATATGCGTTCCTTGGGTCAAGCCGAACATCCTTTTAAATCTATCTATATAGATTTATATCCCCAATTTATAGGATGCTCCTCCCAAGTCATTCATGGAGGAATGTTTAGACAATTTTATCTTTACTGATTATAGCATTGGTGTGTTATTCCTTATCAGTAGTATATCAACATATAATACTAGGAATGTCACAGTGCTCCCACTGACCCTTTTGTACATACTAGGTTCATTCTCGTTTTTGATAAAATCAAACTCTTTTGATTGTCTCATCAAAGCGAATGTTCCATCTTTGAGAAGCTTGCTTCAATCTATCAATGGATCATTGTAGCTTAAAACACGATTTGCTTCAACCTTTGAAACAAATTTCTCTGACTGTATTATACATAAATTCTCCTCAAGTCTTCATTGAAGAAGGGCATCTCCACATCCATTTTGCCAAATTTCGTAATAAGCTGCAATCACAAGCAAAATCCAAATAGACTTGAGCATTACCCAGTAATAAGGTTTTATCACAGTCAACTCCTTGACTTGAAAAACCTTTTAAACAGGTCTGGTCTTATAGGTCTCCACCTTGCCATTTGCCTTAGTCTTTCTCTTAAAGACCCATATTCACACTTTAGGCACTATGCCCTTTTGTGGCGTAACTAGAGTCTATACTTGGTTCTCATACATGGAGTCCATTTCGGATTTCATGGCCATCTGCCATTTCTCTGAGTGTCTTCTACTCATAGCCTTATCGTATATAACTGGATCATCATCCTCTATGATGCGTACCTCATCATCATCCGCTATGACGAATCCATACCTCCCAGGTATCTTCGGTACTCTTCCAGATTTACGATTCGGTTGTGGTACAATACGTCTATCTACAAGTTCCTCGGTTCGACTTAAAGTGCTTTGTGGTTCTTGAACTCTTTCAAGATCTATTACCCTCCCACTAGCTCCTTCAATGATAAACACCTTTATCTAAGAAGGCAGCGTGTAGGATTATAGTAATAATGTGACACCCCCAAATTCAGGTACCAATACCTCGAATTTGGTGCTCACGATAAAATACATCCATACACATCTAAACAACATAAATTAACTAATGAGGAATAAATAAACATATGTTGTTCATTATAAAAGGTTTACTACGATCCCAAGGTCTATAACCTTAAATAGACTACATCGCAGAATACAATAATATTACAAAATGATTCCACGATTACATAACGGGATAGTTCATATAACTATTCCTTAAGCTTTCTTTTGCCTTTGTCCGCTTTGGAACTCCTCGGCTTAATTGCAATAGGTTCATGATATAGCAAGGGTGAGCAACGAGTTTACTCAGCAAGTTTAATAATGAATAATAAAGATATATCATGAATGAATAAGAATAATAATCGCATAGTTCAACAATTTTAGAACATTAAAGAAATAGCTGACAATATAATCAAAGTTCAAATGAAACAATGAATATTGATTATTTACTGCTGAGTGGTCCTATAGACCCTGAACTTTTTGGCCCTAAGAATTAATCATTCAACTAAGTCTTTTAAAAGTTGGCCCGTCAGTAGTACTCGAGGGGATCAACCTCTCGTACGCTATGTATATGCATAACATTTAGCTCTGACTGCATCGAATATCCGACACATTAAAATCCCCTACATAAGGGTTGCTCTCTCAGTCCAAGAATCCGCTCCAACAATCGGTTTGGATAACTTTTAAAATAATAACTTGTACGTGTCTAGCCGAAATAAGTGGCGTAGACTATTCCTTTAAACAGTTCATGAATGAAGAACTTAACGTTTCACAATACAATAACAGATAATGAATTCAAATGCATAAGTTGCGAATATAAATAATTTATCCTTAATGTGGAATAATTAACAATAACTAATCCATTAATATAACTTGAAAGAAATAACTCGATTTGAGTCATGAAACTTACAACAATATACAACATTTGTATGAAATAGGAAGCTTGCAATAACATAGAATGATTGCTCAATAAATAAACAACTCGCACAATAACAAAAGTTATACGGTTGAAGAAACTGGCTCAATAAATAAATTGAGTTAGGATAGAAAACTTGCCCAACACAAGGTTTAAACAAGGGTTAAAAAAGAACTTACATTCAATATATAGAAAGAATGAAGTTAGGGAACTTGCCTGAAGCGCTGCTACAATATTACAACACACGCTCCTTAATATCCTACACAATTAGGTACATATTCACATAACAATTAGTCACGTACCGGATACTAAATAATGGTCTATACTACTCTATAATATTTCATTCTTATTAGAAACATAATATTAAACAAGATTATACACACTAGTTACGGCGTTACGACGCTTGCACGTCCGTACGCCAACCTTGCATATTCGAACGCCCAAGCAACACGCAATTGCGTATGCCTAGCACGCCCATTCGATTTATCTAATACCCATTGTTTAATGTTAAGTATCATTATAATTCATAACATTCATGTTTTAGAACTTAGAACAACATTTTACATTGTCGGGAGCATTACATGTGCTTACGCGCATGCCCGACACCCTCTGATTGCCCCCAATTACACATCAGTCCTATAAATGGCCAATTTAGGCCATCCTACAGACCTCAAATTGAAAAACTCAAAGAACAAAAGTTGTAGGTCTACTCGTACTCTTTCCGAATCATCTTGAATCACCTCAATCTGAGTTTGTATGAGAAAGTTATGCCTATTTTAGTAAAGGACGTCAAAGTTATCTAGCCGACTGCATGTCTGGCGCGCCCCGCGCCCAAAATACCTTGCCAATGGTGCGCCCCGCGCCCAACCGGTAGTAGCCCAAGTGCGGGCTTTTCCAGCATGCTCTGTTTTGAGTGTTCTAGACCTATCTTGCTTCCAACTACCATAACTCCTTCTCTAGACGTCGAAATTGGTCCATTTCGGACTCTATGGACTCCTAAGACATAGAGCTACAACATATCAAACATTTATAGCTATACATTAACATTAACATGTCCAAATCTTAAGTCAAAGTACTAAGTTCATACTCTGTTTTTAGTGTTCTAAGTGTTCTTCACCTAACCAACACCAAATCTTCGTTTTTACATCTTTTTACTCGATTCCAACTGGATTAAACTCATAACTCATGGACCTACAATATCACAACAACAAATAAATACAACAAGCAAGGAATCATAGTTACAAAGTCCTCTAAATTGTCCAACAGTCCAAAGTCCATGTTTTGTCCAAAAAGTCCATTGTTCTTCATGTTTTTCATCCTCCTTAAGCATAGGTACGGATTTGTTGCGTTTTTGTTCCTCTTTGATGTTATTAATGTCTTATATAACCTCTTAACAACATTTACAAACATCCAACACAAACAAAAACAACAAGAATCGCCAAAAATCCGACCCACAAGCTTAAGAGCTCAAAACTAAGAAAAGCTTGAAAAACTTAACGAGAAGTCGAATGGAAAGGATTTGGTTGGTGTTTACCTTGTAAATCCTTCCTAGATGAGTTTTTCTTGCTTGGATGTTCTCCTTCTTCTACCCGTGTCTCCTTCTTCTTCCTCCTTTCTTTTTCCGGCGACCTTCTCTTGCTTTCTTCTTCCTCTTTTGCAGCTCTCTCTCTCTAATTGAGCTGATGGGTTGAATGGGTGTGCAAGGAGGCTTGGTTAGCTTCTTCACCTTCTTCCTCCTTGTTCCTTTCTTTTCTCCTCCTTCTTCCTTCAAGCTCTTGGCAGCTCTCTCTCTCTAAACTCTGCAGCTCTCTCTCTAATTGCTAATGATATGGGAGAGAAGGAATGGGTTAGGAGAAGTGGAGGGAGTGATTTAGGGAGAAGTGGGAGAAATGGGTTAGTGGCTCAATATTTCTTTCTTGATTTTCTATTGGCGAGCAATTGTTTATTTGTTCCCACTTGTGCAACATGCAACAATTAATCCACCCATTTTGGCCTCTCCCTTACAATGTTACCCGAATACTCCCTCATCTAAACACCAAAATGCTGATTTTTGTGCTCATATCCCACATGGGTCAAGTCTTGGGTCATGGGTTGGGTCATGGGTTTGGGTCACCCTTAAAAATCACTTGGGCTTCTAATTTAATTCCCATTGGGCTCCCATAAATCCTACACTTGAATTATTATCTCATTGCCTAAATGGGTTGGCAATAATTAGGAAAATCGAAGTCACCCGAGAAGACGTCTCTAGATGAATATTCCCCACGTGAATACTAACCCGTGAATAGAGATTTAACGATGCTACACGAAATCAAGTATTCACTTAAACAAAACTATATCACGTAAAATTTCATGCATTCACATAATCTAGGTTGTCACACAACCTTTAAACATGCAACACAAAAATAATATTAATAAAATATAATTCATTCATTAATATTCAAAAATTCAAATTACAAGGCAAATCCAGAATTCTCGATCGTTACATCCTCCCCCTATAAGAATTTTATCCCCATAATTACAGTCTAGGTACGGAATACTTAACATGGGTTCACTCAAAAAGATGCGGATAGTTCTTCCTCATCTTCTCTTCTAGCTCCCACGTAGCTTCTTCAGCTGCGTGGTTCCTCCAAAGCACTTTAATCGAATGAATGACCTTGTTTCTTAACGTCTGCTCCTTCCTATCTAATATTTGGACATGAATCTCTTCATATGACAACTCTTTCTCAACTTGAATTGGTTTATAGGATATCACATGCTTGTAGTCGGGTTTATATGGTCGTAACACAGAAACGTGAAACACATTGTGAATGTGCTCAAGTTCAAGAGGTAGAGCTACCTCGTACGCCACTTCACCTACCCTCTTTAAAACTTCAAAAGGTCCTATGAACCTGGGACTCAATTTCTCCTTCTTTCCAAATCTGATCTTCCCTTTTCACGGAGATACCTTCAAAAACACAAAGCTGCCAACTTCAAAGTCTCGCTTCTGACGATGCAAATCGGCGTATTTCCTTTGTCGATCCTGAGCCGCTACCAATCGAGCTCTTATTATCTTGACGACATCCACAGTCTGTTGCACCAATTCAGGTCCCAACAGTCTCCGTTCACTGACTTCATCCCAACATAAAGGTGTTCGGCACTTCCTTCCGTATAATTCTTCATATGGCGGCATGCCAAAACTTGTGTGATAACTGTTATTATAGGCAAACTCCACCAATGGTAGGTGGTTATCCCAACTGCCTTCAAAATCCATCACACAGGCTCTAAGCATGTCTTCTAGCATCTGAATCGTTCGTTCGCTCTGCCCATCCGTTTGAGGATGATACGCCGTACTCAACCTCAATTGAGTTCCCAACCTTTCTTGCAAGCTCTTTCAGAAATTTGACGTGAAACGCGGATCTCTTTCAGATATAATAGACACTGGCACTCCATGTCACGACATAATTTCTTTCACATATAACTTTGCTAGCTGATGAGGGTGTTTTATACACACAATTTGGGTACTTTTAACCTTGATAGTTTGTTAGTTTTTGGGACTTTTATATGGGTTTTAGTTATTTTTATCATATTTCTACATAATTTAGTTTTTAGTTATTTTTACATGTTTTATATTGCTTTGATGCATTTTCATTATGTTTGTAGGATGGAAATACTGACCGCTTGGATCGTTGTTCGTATTGACCCAATGTCCGTGCTTAGACGTTTGTGCCCGAATGGTAGTACGATGAAAATTAGTGTTTGGCAACGCTCGGTGCTTAATTTGATAATATTTGGTAGTTGTGCGTGCACGGCGTTGGAAAGCGTGCACGGCGTTTGGCGTCGGCCAAACCACGAGGGGCAAGCCCGTGCTTGGATATCCGTGCCCGAATGATAATACGGTGAAAATTTATGTTTGGCGATGCTCGGGGTTTAATTTGATGATATTTGGAAGTTGGGCGTGCACGGCATTGGAAGGTGTGCACGGCGTGCGGCGTCGAGCATGGCGTGCAGCAACTGGGGGCACCAGGCAGGCGCTGGGCGCAGACGCCGCGTGGCGCGCGCGGGCGCATGGGCGCTTGGGGCTCGGCAGGCATCGGCATTGGGCGCGCGCGCACACGGTTCGGCACCACTCGATAGCTGGGCGCGGGCGCTAAGCGCTAGGCGCTGGGCGCTCGGCGGCCTCGGCGTTGGGCGCGCGCGTTCGCGGCTCGGCACCACTCAGCAGCCTCGGTAGCGTGGGGCTCGGCAGCACTCGACAGCAAGCGTTGGGCGCGGGCGCGTGGGCGCTGGGCGCGGGCGCACGCTGGGGCCTCGGCAGCTTGGGGCGCCTGGCGTGCGGCAACTTGTGGTTCCTGGCGTGCGGCTAGGGCGTGGACGCGGGCGCTAGCGTGCGGGTGCGCGGCGTGGGCGTGCGGCGGCCAGCGTGTTGGGGGCGCGCCAACCAGGGCTTGGGCGCGCGCATACCAGGTACCGTGGGGGCGCGCTAACGCCGTCCTGAGTGCGATCTGACACAGTTTTAGTGCGATCTGAGCTCCATTTTGTCCGATTTTGGCTAGGGTTTCTTGATGGAGGCTATATATAATCTCTTCTAAGCTACATATCAGACATCTAGAGAGAGGGAGGCTGCAAAATACATCAAACAACAGGGTTAAAGGCTGCAAATCAAGCTGAATCAAGCCACAAGCCAAGGAACTCAGTCAACAAGAATTACAAAACTAAGGAGGAGAGCTAGAAACCAACAGCAACCCAAGGAACAACAACTGAACAACTTCAAAGGTGGTTTCATTTCTAGATTTTCTACTCCTTTGTAATTCGAATTTGACAATGTATAAATTGAAATTGATGTTTATTGTAGCTATCATGAATTAACCTTCTATTCTAAGATTATAATGGAACCCAACACTTAAATTGAATTGATTTGTCTCTCTATTGATTTCAGTTATTCATTTGTGAATTGATTGTCATAACCTTTGCTTTCTAGATTAATTGCTTGGCCCGTAATTACCTTGGGAACCTATATGAACTTGATGAATGGATTATAGGTTAAGACCTCGTTATGATAACATGCGAGAGTATTGATTGTTGTGGGTTATTAATCGGATTAAGTGACATGTGTCTTATTAATTATCTGTAATAATAGGTATCTTGATAGTAGTTGGGATAGATATATACCTAATTACCACATGCAACCAATTGAGAATCTAGTCTTAATGACTTCCGATGTGAGAGTTGGTAATTGAGGGGACGATTAATTAGATTTGGTGACACGTGTCTATTAATCATTCCTGCAATTAGTCTCTTGATAGTGTATAGGATGGACATATACATATGCACCGCTTAGGGAGATTCGTGATTGACCATCGATAGAGGCTTTTATGTAGTTTTGATTTCTCGGTTGTCAATTCGTATGTTATAACTGATTGAAAAGAGAGAGTTAGGAGATTCAAATGACGTGTTGGGGGAAATTGTAATCTTAGACCTTTCTATCTTGATATTTTACCGCATTTTATTCATTACTTGACTTATGAACTCAACCAATCAACAAACAATCAAACCTTCATTGTTTAAATTAGATCAAATTGATATGCGATTGGTACTTGGTTATTATTCGTAACAATTCCCTGTAGGTTCGACTCATATCTTATCATATATTACTTGTGGACCGTGTATACTTGCACGTGTGTGTTTATCGATAGCTAAATCGACCAACACTAGCTGCTTCAGATTGTACCTTATCTTGATCGGTAGAAAATGTGCAAATTTAGTTAAACGATCCACGATCACCCAGATCGCGTCGTAACCCTTTTGAGCTGGTGGAAGCCCCGTCACAAAATCCATCGTGATATGCTCCCACTTCCATTCCGGAATCTCCAGTGGTTGTAGCAGTCCACCCGGTTTCTGATGTTCTGCTTTTACCCTCTGACATGTCAAACATCGCCCAACACATTTCGCGACCTCCCTGTTCATGTTCGGCCACCAGAAGTGTTGGCACAAATCCTGATACATCTTGGTACTACCAGGGTGTATCGAATACCTTGTAGAATGAGCTTCCTGCAAAATCTCTTCTCTCAGCTCCGGAACCATCGGTATCCAGATTCTCCCTTCAAACCTTATCAGTCCCGTGCTATCAGACTTGTACTTTAATTCCTCTCCTTCTGAGATTCGCTTCTTTATGGCGATACATTCATCATCATTTTCTTGAGCCTCCTTTATCCTGTGTAGTAAAGTCGGACTAGCTTCTACTGCGAACAGTTTCTCGTCTGCATTTATTAGATACTTGACTTCCAACTCCAGTCTTTCCATATCCTTGATCAGTTCCTCTTGAGCTGTTAGCATCATCAACTTATCTCTGCCCTTCTTACTTTGAGCATCGACTACTACATTGGCCTTATCGGGATGGTACAGAATCTCATAATTGTAGTCCTTGATCAACTCCAACCATCGCCTCTGCCTCATGTTTAGTTCCTTTTAAGTGAAGATATACTTCAGACTTTTGTGGTCTGTGTATATCTCACACTTCTCCCCATACAGATAGTGCCTCCAAATCTTCAGAGCAAACACCATTGCCACTAGTTCCAGGTCATGAGTCGGATATCCCTTCTCATAGTCCTTCAGCTGTCGTGATGCGTATGCAATGACCTTCCCATGCTGCATCAACACGCATCCAAGGCCTTTATATGACGCATCACTGTACACCACAAATCCCCCTATATTATCTGGCAATGATAACACAAGTGCTTCACTAAGTTTCTTCTTCAACTCCAAGAAACTCTCTTTGCACTTATCCGTCCATACAAACTTCACAGTCTTCCATGTTAAATTTGTTAACGGTGTTGCTATCTTTGAAAAGTTCTGAATAAACCTCCAATAGTAACCCGCTAATCCCAAGAAACTTCGGACTTCTGTCGGTGTCCTTGGCTGCTCCCAGTTTATTACTGCTTCTACCTTGGCAGGATCCACTGATACACTATCCTTGTCAATTACGTGCCCCAAAAACTGTACCCTTTGTAGCCAAAATTCACACTTGGAAAACTTTACATATAGCTTCTCCCTTCTCAGCGTTTCCAAGGCTATCCTCAAATGCTCGACGTGTTCTTCCTCCGTCTTCGAGTAGACTAAAATGTCATCTATGAAAACGACAATAAATTTATCTAGGTGTTTCTTGAACACTCTGTTCATCATGTCCATAAATGCTGTTTGCGCGTTAGTCAGCCCAAACGACATCACTAAAAACTCAAAGTGTCCATACCGAGTTCTGAATGTTGTCTTCGGTATGTCCTCCTGCCTCACCCTCAGTTGGTGATATCCTGTCCTCAAGCCAATCTTCGAAAAGTATTTTGCTCCCTTCAATTGATCGAACAAATCATCAATCCTGGGCAATGGGTACTTGTTCTTAATAATGACTTTGTTCAACTCCTGATAGTCAATGCAAAGCCTTAACGATCCATCCTTCTTCTTTACAAACAGCACTGGTGCTCCCCACGAAGATACACTCGGATGAATATACCCTTTATCTAGAAGGTCTTGCAGTTGAACCATCAGTTCCTTCATCTCTACCGATGTCATCCTGTACGGTGCCTTTGAGATCAGTGCGGTTCCCGGTACCAAGTCGATCACAAATTCCACTTCTCTACCTGGTGGTAAACCCGATAACTCATTTGGAAAAACATTTGAGAATTCCCTTACTACAGGTATTTGACCCAGCCCACCCTCTACTATTCGGGTATCAACCACGTGAGCCAGATAACCTATGCAACCTTTCCTTAGCAATCTCCTTGCTTGTATCATCGTCAGACAAAGAGATTGTCTAGGCGATTTACTACCATAAAATACAACCTTTGACTTATTCGGAGTCTTCAGGTGTATTGATGAGTGTGTTTTATATACACAAAGGTGATTTTGAGCTTGATAATTTGTAAATCCTAGGTCAATTCGGTTGGTTTTATGTGTTTTTATCTTATTGTTACGTAATATAGTTTTGTATTGGTTTTATATGTTTTTGTATGCTTTTATGTGTTTTTTATGTTGTTTTGTAGGAATTGAAATAAAAGCTCTTTGGAATCAATACCCATAACTTGCTTTTCGGTACTGTAGCTGTTTGTTTCCCAATTTCACCCATGATCCAATTCGAATCTCTCAAAACTCAAAGAACAAAAGATGTAGATATTTGTCTTAGCTTTCTAGAACAGCTTGAATCATCCAATTTGAAGTTCGTATGAGAGAGTTATGGCCATTTTACCATCGGATTTGGCATGAATTTTACACAGCAGTTACTTCGGGCTCAATTTGAGCCTTTCTCCGGACCTTTTCTCATCAAGATCCAGTTATGAAAGTTGTAGAGATCTTTATTAGTTTTTCATAGCCTATTTACACGCCAAAATCCATGTTCGGACGAAGAAGTTATGGCCATTTTACCAACAGAGGTCAAAGTTGAGTCGGGTGACAGCAGCTTTGGCACGGGCGCGCGGAATTGGATGCGGGCGCGCGGCGCCTGGCACCAGGCAGCCAGCGCGCGCGCGCACGACGTGGGCATGCCATGGGCTTGCGGCATGGCCAGGGGCGGCGTGCGGGCGCACCAGGCGGCGTGCGGGCGCGCCCGGGCGTGCTGAGTGCGATCTTTTGAGCTCCTAGTGCGATTCCAGCTCACTTTTTGACCCAAAATCTGATGTTTGGTTATGGTTTTCATGGAGGCACTATATAATATCTCATTGGGGCTTCATATTTCATAACTAGGGATTGGGAGGCTACACTAAAACATCAATTTGAGAGCAAAAGTGCTGCAATACAAGGAAAAACTCAGCACAAGCCAAAGAACCAAGAAGGAAAGGATTGTCAAGGCATATCTAGACCTTGGAAGGCTGCAATTACTTCATCAAGAAGAGCTTGAGGGCTGCAATTCAAGGAAATTCTAGCAACAAGCTAAGGAGCAAAAGGAGAAACGAGAGCCAAATAAAGAGGAAAAGCTAGAGATTGTCATCAACCAAGCAAGCAACACATGATTATCTTCTAAATGGGTTTTATCATCTCTTGCTTTCCTTTGAATTTGTATTTCTATTTACGATGAACACCATGTGTTTGATGTTTTGCTTAGCTACCATGAACTAAAGCTTGTATTCTAAGATTTCAATGGAACCCAACACATAGTTGAATTGAATTCTCTCTCTTTGATGTTAGTTATTCATTTGTGAATTGATTATCATAGCCTTTGCTTTCTTGATTAATTGCTTGGCCCGTAATTACCTTGGGAACCTATATGAACTTGACGAACGGATTATAGGTTAAGACCTAGTTATGATAACATGCGAGAGTATAGATTGTTGTGGGTTATTAATCGGATTAAGTGATGTGTGTCTTATTAATTATCTGCAATAATAGGTATCTTGATAGTAGTTGGGATAGATATATACCTAATTACCGCATGCAACCAATTAAGAATCTAGTCTTAATGACTTCTGATGTGAAAGTTGGTAATTGAGGGGACGATTAATTAGATTTGGTGACACGTGTCTACTAATCTTTCCTGAAATTAGTCTCTTGATAGTGTATATGATAGACATATACCTATGCACCGCTTAGGAAGATTCGTGATTGACCATCGATAGAGGCTCTTATGTAGTTTTGATTTCTCGGTTGTCAATTCGTATGTTATAACTGATTGAAAAGAGAGAGTTAGGAGATTCAAACGAAGTGTTGGGGGAAATTGCAATCTTAGACTTGTTAATATTAGATTTCATTATCTTTTACTTGATTATTATTATCTTAGTCACTACCAACAACAAAAATATCAAATCATCATTTGTCTAATTAAAATCGAGACGATATATAGTTGGTACTTGGGATACACTAGAACAATTCCCTGTGGGTTCGACAACTCTCTTATCACTTTATTACTTGTTGACCGCGTATACTTGCGCGTATTTATCGGTTGCGAAATCGACCAACAAGTTTTTAGTGTCGTTGCCGGGGAATTGTTCTTCTAGTGTTTTCCAATATTAATGACAATCGAATTGGTCTTAATTTAGACTTGTAAATAATTTGCTTATTATTTATTTTGTTTTTTTTATTTTGTTTCAGTTAATGGATGATGTCGACGCCGAGAGGAATCGCTTCATTGGTGGTTATTCCCCTTTCCAATTTTTGCCTTTTTATTAGATGATTTTTTTGGAAAAGGTCGGCATAAATATCGACGGAGTTTTGAAAAATCATTTTTTATGATGAGCCAATTAACCAGAGTCGCCAGTTGGTATATTTGAAATGGATGTATCAACTCATCCGAGTTTCGTTTTTGTAAATCGCTGGCTCATATGTGACTCCGAATTAACTGGTCTGCAAACCGAGATTTATAGAGTTCGGGGGCTTGCTTAAGCGAGGGGAAGGTGTTAGGCACCCCCCGACTTCCGTGAAACACGGTTACTGCAATCTTGATGCTTTTCCTATCCTTTAATTCTTGAATGTGTGTGCGCGCGCGCGTGTGCCTATGTGAACGTCGTGGTGAGTTTGTATGAAGAAACCATTTGGGTTTTTATGAAAAGTCGTGTTTTCTTTTGAGAATGCTTTAGAATGTCGTTCGGTTTATACGAGAAAGCTTTATGAGAAAGGTTTGATTTTAATTGTCAAAAACTATTAGATTTTCCTTAGGTGTCGTTTCGGCAAAAACAAGAGTTTTCTAAACCTTCGTCAAAATAGGAATCGAGATCTATACGTTGCTTTCGTAACTCACATGATGGGCAACTTCTAGGGTCTCTTTAACCCTATGCACAAAGTTTTAATAAAATGTTACTTATTTTTATAAAACCATTTTTGTGATGTTTGAAAATGATTTCTTTCTTTAGCCTTCTCGTTTAAATAGGAATCGACTTTCATTAGCATTTCCAATTTTAAACCTTGTGGTGCTAATAACCTACTTTGATTGATTTTATGAAAATCTTCGTTGTTTTAGCTTTGAAGTCCTTTTTTGGGTCATAAATCAAATCAAGCATTATAATGCGTAGGGATTATTTATGGGCATGTGAGCCATCAAAATAACCCCAAACGCCCACAAGCACATATTTCACTATTACGGGGCCTTAAACCCGATTTTCGACTTGATATCGCTTTAAGGCCCGTCAATTACATATTTACAATAAAGGGTACATCGGTCCTATTACATACACCCAAAAATGTCCATCATTGGATTTGGACCACGGGGTCGCGTTCCTAGGCTCACATCCAAAATTGCTATATTGCTATAACGCGCTAAAAATCATCAAATGGATATCATCGGGCCATTAGGAAGCATTTCGTTCCATTTGGAACCCTCGCTAATAGTCCTCAATCCATGGATTCACCATAATATACAAGAAAGATTACATTTAATGTATCCCAAATGAAAAAAGCTTAACAAAATGATATAACAAAAATGCTAAAAAAGGGGTTTTTCACCTTGCAAATGAAACCACGATGCGTATAAAATTCGTATATTGAATAGGGTAGGAGTTGTATGTGATACAATCTAATCAAAATAGTTTAATTCCTCTCTTTTTTCTCTCTTTTCTCTCCTTTCCCGAGCTATTTTTGCTGCTGTTTTTCTTTTCTTTTTTTTTTTGCAAAACTGCTACTCTCGCTCCTGCTGGAACAAATGAAGAACTGCACTGATATGGGGCTGCCAAGGGCAGCAGCAGATTGATCTGCGGCTGACTGGCCGCCCACCAGCCACTCAGCCTGGTTTTGATTTCCGTGTTTCGAGTTCCTTGTTTTCAAAAGGCGCACTTATTGGCCGCAGATCAATCCGCGGCTGGCTGGTTTGACTTTCTCGATTTTCGTACCATGCCTCGATTCTCGTGCCGTGACGTCAGTTTTCACCGAAAGGCTTGTATTTTGCAGTCCGAGAATTACTGGGAGACGTGCCACATCATTCGGGAATACTCACTTCGGACGACCTTGTTGTCACGTCGGTTTTGGTTGCAAATCGTCGCGGTGGCGTCGAGTGTTCGTACTTGTGCCCATCCTTCGCTCTCGTCGGCCGGTTAATTGACGATTTTGCCCTCCTATCAAGGTTAGTATACAAAGTGCAAAATTTGGGTGTCTATAGCTGCCCCTCTTTATCATGTTTATGAAATGTTAAATGAAATGAACATGATAAAGAAGTAGACACCCGATGCATGAATGACAGTGCATAAGAATGACAGTACATACATGATGCAACACATATAGCTTATGATGCAACACAAGATGTAATGTATGCAAAACATTCGTAAAGGTGTCAATGCATCATGCAATCGTAAATTTATTGTGAGCATTGACCTCAACCGGACTAAATTGTTGATCGCATCGTCGTTGTCTCACAACCGTCGGGTCTCGTATCCAGATGATTGTCTTGTCTGCGCCAGGTCTCGTATCCGGTCGCTCGTCTCGTGATCACCGGGTCTCGTATCCTGTTGATTGTCTTGTCGGCGCCGGATCTCGTATCCGGTCGCTAATCTCGTGATCACTGGGTCTCGTATCCGGTTGATCGTCTTGTGAGTGCTGGGTCTCGTATCCGGTCGCTCGTCTCGTAATCACCGGGTCTCGTATCCGGTTGATTGTCTTGTGAGTGCTGGGTCTCGTATCCGGTCGCTCATCCTTGTACATCGTTCTTGGCAGCCATCGCTTTTGACTCTGACAGGCTAGGACCTTGACACCTAACCTGCTCGATGGATCACGTACAGAATTATCATCTATTCATGCATGTGACACCACATTTAAAATGTAAATTGATGAAAAATATCCCCTGTACAGTCTTTTGATACTGTTCTACAGATGTCATCATTTGTCGTGGTTTGCTTGGATCTCAGCCCTTCCCAGGGATCGCTCACTTTTTTGGATATCGGCCCTTCCCAGGGGTTGCTCACCACCTTGGTGTGGTTCGCTCGGATGCCTTCCCAGGTTCTCACACCACCATTTTGTGATTTGCTTGGATGCCTTCCCAGGTTCACTTCTTTCTTGGATACCAGCCATTCTCAGGGTCATTGATTGTTTGGATACCAGCCCTTCCCAAGGGTCATCAATTGTTTGGATACCAGCCCTTCCCAGGGGTCGTTGATTGTTTGGATCTAAGCCCTTCCCAGGGGTCGTTGGTTGTTTGGATCTCAGCCCTTCCCAAGGGTCGTTGGTTGTTTGGATCACAGCCCTTCCCAGCGGTCGTTGGTTGTTTGGATCTCAGCCCTTCCCATGGGTCGTTGATTGTTTGGATCTCAGCCCTTCCCAGGGATCGTTGATTGTTTGGATCTCAGCCCTTCCCAGGGGTCGTTGATTGTTTGGATCTCAGCCCTTCCCAGGGGTCGTTGATTGTTTGGATCTCAGCCCTTCCCAGGGGTCGTTGGTTGTTTGGATCTCAGCCCTTCCCAGGGGTCGTTGGTTGTTTAGATCTCAGCCCTTCCCAGGGGTCGTTGATTGTTTGGATCTCAGCCCTTCCCAAGGGTCATTGGTTGTTTGGATCTCAGCCCTTCCCAGGGGTCGTTGATTGTTTGGATCCTAGCCCTTCCCAGGGGTCGTTGGTTATTTGGATCTCAGCCCTTCCCAGGGGTCGTTGTTGTTTGGATCTCAGCCCTTCCCAGGGGTCGTTGATTGTTTGGATCTCAGCCCTTCCCAGGGGTCGTTGATTGTTTGGATCTCAGCCCTTCCCAGGGGTCGTTGATTGTTTGGATCTCAGCCCTTCCCAGGGGTCGTTGATTGTTTGGATCTCAGCCCTTCCCAGGGGTCGTTTGGTTGTTTGGATCTCAGCCCTTCCCAGGGGTCGTTTGGTTGTTTGGATCTCAGCCCTTCCCAGGGGTCGTTGATTGTTTGGATCTCAGCCCTTTCAAGGGGTCGTTGATTGTTTGGATCTCAGCCCTTCCCAGGGGTCGTTGATTGTTTGGATCTCAGCCCTTCCTAGGGGTCGTTGATTGTTTGGATCTCAGCCCTTCCTAGGGGTCGTTGGTTGTTTGGATCTCAGCCCTTCCCTGGGGTTGTTGGTTGTTTGGATTTCAGCCCTTCCCAGGGGTCGTTGATTGTTTGGATCTCAGCCCTTCCCGGGGGTCGTTGATTGTTTGGATCTCAGCCCTTCCCAGGGGTCATTGCTTGTTTGGATCTCAGCCCTTCCTAGGGGTCGTTGATTGTTTGGATCCTAGCCCTTCCCAGGGGTCGTTGGTTATTTGGATCTCAGCCCTTTCCAGGGGTCGTTGATTGTTTGGATCTCAGTACTTCCCAGGGGTCGTTGATTGTTTGGATCTCAGCCCTTCCAAGGGGTCGTTGATTGTTTGGATCTCAGCCCTTCCCAAGGGTCGTTGATTGTTTGTATCTCAACCCTTCCTAGGGGTTGTTGGTTGTTTGGATCTCAGCCCTTCCCAGGGGTCGTTGATTGTTTGGATCTCAGCCCTTCCCAGGGATCGTTGATTGTTTGGATCTCAGCCCTTCCCAGGGGTCGTTGATTGTTTGGATCTCAGCCCTTCCCAGGGGTCGTTGATTTGGGTCTCAGCCCTTCCTAGGGGTCGTTGATTGTTTGGATCCTAGCCCTTCCCAGGGGTCGTTGGTTGTTTGGATCTCAGCCCTTCCTAGGGGTCGTTGATTGTTTGGATCTCAGCCCTTCCCAGGGGTCATTGATTGTTTGGATCTCAGCCCTTCTTAGGGGTCGTTGATTGTTTGGATCCTAGCCCTTCCCAGGGGTCGTTGGTTGTTTGGATCTCAGCCCTTCCCAGGGGTCGTTGATTGTTTGAATCTCAGTACTTCCCAGGGGTCGTTGATTATTTGGATCTCAGCCCTTCCAAGGGGTCGTTGATTGTTTGGATCTCAGCCCTTCCCAAGGGTCGTTGATTGTTTGGATCTCAGCCCTTCCTAGGGGTGGTTGGTTGTTTGGATCTCAGCCCTTCCCAGGGGTCGTTGATTGTTTGGATCTCAGCCCTTCCCAGGGATCGTTGATTGTTTGGATCTCAGCCCTTCCCAGGGGTCGTTGATTGTTTGGATCTCAGCCCTTCCCAGGGGTCGTTGATTTGGATCTCAGCCCTTCCTAGGGGTCGTTGATTGTTTGGATCCTAGCCCTTCCCAGGGGTCGTTGGTTGTTTGGATCTCAGCCCTTCCTAGGGGTCGTTGATTGTTTGGATCTCAGCCCTTCCCAGGGGTCGTTGATTGTTTGGATGTCAGCCCTTCCCAGGGGTCGTTGATTGTTTGGATCTCAGCCCTTCCCAGGGGTCGTTGATTATTTGGATCTCAGCCCTTCCTAGGGGTCGTTGATTGTTTGGATCTCAGCCCTTCCCAGGGGTCGTTTGGTTGTTTGGATCTCAGCTCTTCCAAGGGGTCGTTGATTGTTTGGATCTCAGCCCTTCCCAGGGGTCATTGATTATTTGGATCTCAGCCCTTCCCAGGGGTCGTTGATTGTTTGGATCTCAGCCCTGCCCAGGGGTCGTTGATTGTTTAGATCTCAGCCCTTCCCAGGGGTCGTTGATTGTTTGCCAACATTTGATTGGATCACGTCTCGTCGTGAAGTGTAGTTTCTAGACTTCAACATTAGTTTGGTACTCTGCCTGTTCCTGGTCGCCTTCATTTCATCGAGTTGAGGCAGTCTGTTTCGCTCTCTATGATGATCGACAGCTATGTTGGGCTCCTTGGCCTTTTGATCATTTTTGATGGCCGATATGTTGTTGTTCCGCATTATATCATCCTTGTATATGCTCATGCACGTGGATCATTTGGATGTCGAAGCAGTGATAGTCAGGATTGGGGAGAGGCCTAATGACGAGAAGTTCTATGCAGCCTCAGCTTCCTTCCATTTCACGATTCTTAACTGCCCCTGCCTTGGCGCGTGTTGTGGCCAAGAATTTTTATCGAAAACTCGCGATGTTGACCGTGCTTAGTTATCCACAACTCTGCAAGATCCTGCATATCAGAGGACTAACAAAAGCCAAAACTTGAAGGCTCGGGCCGTTAGTGTTAGTTCAACACAAAGATATTATAATCTCGACAAAAGAATAAATGCAGTTAAAGCACATGAAATTGAATATCTGTTGATCGCACAATCTCGCGAGTTGTGAACCGTGAATGTACTAGATTGGAAGTTATTTTCAATCCCTCGTGAGTTGATGATTTTCTATTTAATGAGTTATGAAATCGTAGGAAGACCTTCAAGCATTCATGGTCATTGTACGTGAGTAAGGTCGAATTCAAAAGAACTACCTTCCCTCGTCAAAGGTATTCTGTCTCCATTCTCGACAACGTCCTTAGCAGGATTGACGTCATATGACAAATGCACTGTGCGATGCAGCATTCAGTAGGGGTTTCTCTTCTATGACTTATTGTTTTAAGGCCGAGAGTTTTTCGTATTATCTTTTCTCTTTATTAGCCCACTTCACTTGTCTCGTTTTCTTAGGCTATTCAAAGTTACCCATTTAACGAGTTTTGGACCAATGACTCCTAAACCAGACGGTTTTGGGGCATTAGGTGTACAGACACCCCTTCGGGTTTATTTACTCGAGTAGCAAAGGCCACGGTTCGAGACAAGCTGGTGGTCTGCACCATTCATTCTTTGCTTGACCAGATGGCTTTAGGGTTTTCTTAGGCTTGAGTTACCCATGTAGCGAGTGTTAGGCCGGTGACTCCCAAACCAGGCAGCTTTAGGGCACCAGATGCAGAGACACCCCTTAGGCTTAATTACTCGAGTAGCCCATGCCACGATTCGAATCTGCTCGGGCCTCCTCTACTGTAATGCTCGTTTTCTTAGGCTCTGAGTTACCCATATAACGAGTGTTGGCCAGCGACTCCCAAACCAGATGGCTTTAGGGCACCAGGTGTAGAGACACCCCTCGGGCTTAATTACTCGAATAAGCCAGGCCACGATTCGAGACATTAGCCTGATAATCATTTATCGTCTGACTTCTTGATATTAGCTTGATAATTATTGACTGTCTGACTACGTGTTAATCGCCATCAACGCCATCAAAGTTTTATACCCCATAACTGAAAGTTCGTGCAAATGCAAAGTGAAAACTGGCACATGAGGTCGATTCTGTCGTAAACGTTGCTTTGAATTAAGGCTTTGTACCTGATCAAAAGGTTGAATAGCTCTCTTCGTCTAATCATACTCACGATCGTGCTCCACGGTTGCTTGTCAGAATTAATCCGATTCCTATCAAGTCAAATAAAATCCGCTTTCACGCGGGTCATAGTATCCCGGGAAAACTAAGCTTGACAAATACCAAATGATCGTATCGTTGAATATTGAATTGACATGAGGTAGCATTTGATGATGATGGTGCATGTTGATAGGATTGTTGCATGGGTGCCAATTTGCACGTCATCATTTCCTGGGTAGTTGATAAATGCCCCAGTGTTAAGTTGTTTTTCTTGTGATCTCCCTCGTACTGGTTGCATCGGTATCTCGCTGGGCTGACAAAAGATCCGGTCCTTTGACTTGTTGAAGGGTTTGGGGGATTTTTGATTTTTGATTTTTTTTTTGGGTTGTCGAATTTGCCCCTACTCCTGGTTCTTTGTGATCGTCAGGCCACGCTTTCACAGTTTCTCTAATCTTATCCTACAAAACAAGGTCAGTGTTTGACGACAGGATAGTATTTAGAAGTTTTAGAAAACCTTGGTACGTGGTATGGATGGGCCCTCCTACAAAACCATGTCAGTATTCTCTTTATGTGCAGGTGATGTAATCACAGGACATATTTATTACGATGATGACAGTATGACAGTTGTATGCCATTTTATTTATTTGACTGAACGATAAAAGGGCATGAAGAAGCTTCCCTTTCGTTAGGTTTATCAGAGGCTGACCTACCCTAGGGTTACTCTCGCGGGCTTTTCGGCATGAAGGTCCCCAAGTCTTCGCAATCTACTCGTCTGAATCCTTTTGATTGGAGCGAATTTAGGTGGTGCGTTTCCTGAGCCATCTCCGGGGAGCAGCCCCTTCGAGTCCAGTAATAAGCAACCGATGGCTTTGCCTCAGGAGGAGGTACACTCTCAACATACATTCACATTCATCGTCCTCACCGTATGCACATGATTACTTTAAGGTAAAACAATTCCATTCAACCATTCGTTCATTGGTAAAACACATTCACACAACAGGTCAAAATGTCGACGCACACACACACATTCATGAATTTTAAAGGATAGGACAGCATCAAGACTTGAACGCGGCTTAAGCCCTCTAATGTCCCCAGCAGAGTCGCCAGCTGTCGACGCCGGGAGGAATCGCTTCATTGGTGGTTATTCCCCTTTCCAATTTTGGCCTTTTTATTAGATGATTTTTTGGAAAAGGTCGGCATAAATGTCGACGGGGTTTTGAAAAATCGTTTTTTATGATGAGCCAATTAACCAGAGTCGCCAGTTGGTATATTTGAAATAGATGTACCAACTCATCCGAGTTTCGTTTTTGTAAATCGCTGGCTCATATGTGACTCCGAATTAATTGGTCTGCAAACCGAGATTTATAGAGTTCGGGGGCTTGCTTAAGCGAGGGGAAGGTGTTAGGCACCCCCCGACTTCCGTGAAACACGGTTACCGCAATCTTGATACTTTTCCTATCCTTTAATTCTTGAATGTGTGTGCGTGCGCGTGTGTGCCTATGTGAATGTCGTGGTGAGTTTGTATGAAGAAACCATTTGGGTTTTTATGAAAGTCGTGTTTTCTTTTGAGAATGCTTTAGAATGTCGTTCGGCTTATACGAGAAAGCTTTATGAGAAAGGTTTGATTTTAATTGTCAAAAATTATTAGATTTTCCTTAGGTGTCGTTTTGGCAAAAACAAGAGTTTTCTAAACCTTCGTCAAAATAGGAATCGAGATCTATGCGTGTAGACACCCAAATTTTGCACTTCATATACTAACCCTGACAGGAGGGCAAATCCGTCAAATGAACCGGCCTGCGAGAGCAAAGGATGGACAAGTACGAACACTCGACGCCACCGCGACGATTTACAACCGAAACCGACGTGACAATAGGGCTGTCCGATTTGAGCATTCCCGAATGATGTGGCACGCCTTCGAGTAATTCCCGGACTACAAAATACGAACATGTCGGTGAAAACTGACATCACGACACGAGAATTGAGGCGTAACACGAAAGTCGAGAAAGTCAAGCCAGCCAGCGGCGAATTGATCTGCGGCCAATGAGTGTGCCTTTTGAAAACACGGAACTCGAAACACGGAACTCGAAACCAGGCTGAGTGGCTGGTGGGCCAGCCAGCCGCAGATCAATCTGCGGCTGCCCTAGGCCAGCCTATTTCAGCTCAGTTTCTTCATTTCATCCAGGAGGTTGGCAGCAGCGGAAGAAGAGGGAAAAACAGCAACAACAGCAGCGAATTAGGGAGAGAAAAGAGAGAAAATAGTGAGGAATTATCTCTCTTTTGTGAGATTGTATCACATATATTCTCTACTCTAATTAATATACGAGTTTATACGCATCGTGGTGTAATTTGCAAGGTGAAAAAGAATTCTTTTTATAGCAGTTTTGTTATATCATTTTGTTAAATTTTTATCATTTTGGATTATACTAAATGTAGTTTTCTTGTATATTATTGAGAATACATGGATTAGGGATTATTAGTGAGGGTTCCAATGGAACAAAATTCTTCCTAATGACCCGATGATATCCATTTGGTGAATTTTAGCTTGTTAATTTTTGTAATATCCATTTTAGGGGTGTGTAAGAATTGTGTATGTGAGCCTAGGAGCGCGACCCCGTGGTCCAAATCCGATAATGGACAATTTTGGTGTATGTAATAGGATCGATTATCCTTGATTGTAAACATGTAATCGTCGGGCCTTAAAACGATACCAAGTTGAAAATTGGGTTTAAGGCCCCGTAATAGTGAAATATGTGATTGTTGGCGTTCGGGGTATTTTGATGGCTTACATGCCCGTGAATAGCCCCCTACGCGTTTTGATGCTCAATTTGATTTGTAACACCAAACAAAGGATCTTCAAAGCCAAAACAATAAAGATTTTTCTAAAATCAATCAAAGTAGGATATTAGCATCACGAGGCTAAAAATTGGAAATGCTAATGAAAGTCGATTCCTATTCTACGAGAAAGCTAAAGAGAAGTTGTTTTCAAATGCCACAAAAATGGTTTTTATAAAAAGAAATAAATGTTTTACTAAACCTTGATATATAGGGCGAAAGAGATCCTAGAAATTGCCCATCGTTTATGAAAGCAACGTATAAATCTCGATTCCTATTTTGGCTAAGGTTTACTAAATTCATGTTTTGCCAAAACAACACTTAATGAAAAATCTCATAGCTTTGACAATCAAAATCAAAATTTTCTCATAAAGAAATAAAGCTTTCTCGTGTATGCCGAAAAGACATTCCGAAGCGTTCTCAAATTAAAGCACGACTTTCCCTAAAAATCCAAATGATTCTTTCATACAAACTCACCACAACATTCATATAGGCACACACACACACACGCGCACATACACACACACATTCAAGAATTAAAGGATATGAAAAGCATCAAGATTGCGGTAACCGTGTTTTACGGAAGTCGGGGGGTGCCTAACACCTTCCCCTCGCTTAAACAAGCCCCCGAACTCTATGAATCTCGGTTCGCAGACCAATTAATTCGGAGTCACATATGAGCCAGCGATTTACGAAAACGAAACTCGGATGAGTTGGTACATCCATTTCAAATATACCAACTGGCGACTCTATTTAATTGGCTCATCATAAAAAATGATCTTTCAAAACCCCGTCGACACTCAAGCCGACCCTTTTCCCCAAAATCACCTAATCAAAAGGCTAAAATCGGAAAAGGACAAATATCGCATATAGAGACGAAAAACTCGGCGTCGACAGCTGGCGACTCTGCTGGGGACATTAGAGGGCTTAAGCCGCGTTCAAATCTTGATGCTATCCTATCCTTTAAAAAATTTATGAATATGTGTGTGCATGCGATATTTTGATCGTTTTTTTTTTGTGTGAATGTGTGTTTTGCCCAAATAAGTGAATGATTGAATGGGATTGCTTTACTTCAAAGTAAATCATTTGCATACGGTGAGGACGATGAATGTGAATGTATGTTGAGAGTGTACCTCCTCCTGAGGTGAACCTGTCGGTTGCTTATTACTGGACTCGAAGGGGCTGCTCCCCGGAGATGGCTCAGGAAACGCACCACCCATATCCGCTCCAATCGAAAGGATTCAGACGAGTAGATTGCGAAGATATGGGAACCTTCATGCCGAAAAGCCCGCGAGAGTAACCCTAGGGTAGGTCAGCCTCTGATAAACCTAACGAAAGGGAAGCTTCTTCATACCCTTTTATCATTCGGTCAAAATAAATGTCATGTAATTGGCATACGACTGTCATATACCTTCCCTGTTGTCAAAAGAAAGTGCTGACCACCGTGTTTTGCAGGGAATAGCTGGGAAGGCATAATAAGTCATGTCTATCAATTATTATTGCAATAAGGGACTACTAACATGTTGTTTTGCAGAGAAAGATTAAAAAACCCAAAAGCACAAAGAATACAGCTTTAGCATGCATCCATATCCTTTCATTGCCCAGGACTAAACTTCGAACCATTGTTTCTGTAGGATTGCTCCTCAAATGCGTTCGCAATCTAAAGGGGCTCAGAACTCTACATCAGAAATGGCTGATATTCCATCTACTAATCCTGGTTCCATATCTAGGGAGGAATTTGATGATTTCAAGAAGCAGATGTTAGAAATGGCCATAATGCTGAGAGAACAATTGATACCTCGACAGGATCCACCTAAGGAAGATCCACCCCAACCTAAGGGCGAGCCAGTCGTCCCAAAGGCCATTCCCGTACATAACAAGACAGTGATTACTATCCCGGAAGAGGGAGATACAGACGATCTGCGGAAGAAAATGAAACAAATGGAGGAAACTATCCAATCTATGAAAGGCATAGGATCCCTAGGCAGGGTTAACTATTCAGATTTATGTGTCTTCCTCGGAACCAGATACCCGGAGAAATTTAAAATCCCCGAATTTGAAAAATACAATGGGAAGGGGGATCTTTATACCCATTTGAAAATCTACATTGGGGAGCTGGGATCTTATGCAGAAGACGAAGGTTTAAGGATGCAACTTTTCCAAAAGAGTTTGACGGGAGAAGCGAGAATCTGGTATGCCCGTCTTGACAATGCCCGGATCCACAATTGGGAGGAGTTGGCCCATACCTTCTTAACACAATATAGCTTTCAGGCACAAATGGCCCCTGATAGATATCAAATGACGAAGATCAATAAGCAACCGAAGGAATCTTTCAGGGATTATGCACAGCGAGGAGGGGTATGGCTGCCCAGGTGAATCCTCCAATGAGCGAGTCAGAGATGGTGATGACCTTCGTGGATATTCAAGAGGCTCCTTATTATGAGCGGGTTATATCGGGGATTGGTAGGCCTTTTGCCGAGATGATTAAACACGGAGAAATGGTGGACATGGGATTGAAATCGGGTAAGATCCAGGATCTCACGGCTTTGGAAATAGCTGCAGAGCAAATACAGAGTGGAAACTATGGCAGCGCTTCCCGAAGGGTCCAAAAGAAAAGGGAGGAAGATATGTCCCTCATCCTGCAGGGATCGTCTAGAAAGACAGAGAACAATCCTCTAGTACAGGTGCAGAGTGTGGGGCCATCCCGACAGCCTAACTTCACTGATCAGAGGGCGGATAGGCGAAGGAGATTCGAGGCTTCGAAAAATCGAGTATTCACCCCACTCGGGGATCCTCTTGAGCAGGTTTTGGCAGTATTGATAGCCCAAAGGAAAATAGTCGATTGGGCACCCCCGAGTGACCCGAATGGAAGGAGGTTTGACCCAAGCAGGCGATGCACATACCACTCAGGTTCCCCTGGTCATGATACGCAGAAATGTTGGACGCTGAAACACAAAATTCAGGATTTGATTGATAGTGGGGAAATCGTGGTGGAACAGCCAGGGTCACCAAATGTTAAATCCTATACCTAAGCATGATGGGGAAGGGGGTGAATCCAGAAGTATGGCAGTGAATCCCGGCCAGTAAAAGATCAATGGGTTTTAAAATTCTGAGTTTTATTTCAAATCCCTGCACGCTCATGTCATGTTGTCATGTTATCCAAAAAGAAGATCATGTGCTGAAATGTTTTATATATATGACAAGCATTTTTTGTTTTATGGCAGTACCCCGAATTGAGGCATTCTAGCCTGACAAGCAATAGGCCAAATTTGAAGGAGGATCACGATTTTGGTATAAAGCTAAACTTCGATCTGATGGGGATCGAGCAGGACGAGGCAGATATCGACAATGCGCCTGGCGAGATCAAAGGATGGGTTGAGGGTAAACCCAAACCCAGTTTAGACCAAACCATCGCCATCAAACATCAGAGCCCCTAACGATCACAAAGAACCCGGAGTAGGGGCAAATTCGACCACAAAAAAAAATAAAATAAAAATCTCAAAAATCAAAAATCCCCCAAACCTTTCAACAAGTCAAAGGACCGGATCTTTTGTCAGCCCAGCGAGATACCGATGCAACCAGTATGAGGGAGATCACAAGAAAAGCAACTTAACACTGGGACATTTGTCAACTACCCAGGAAATGATGACGTGCAAATTGGCACCCATGCAACAATCCCATCAACATGCACCATCATCATCAATTGCTACCTCATGTCAATTCAATCTTCAACGGTACGATCATCTGGCATTTGTCAAGCATAGTTTTCCCGGGATACGATGACCCACGTGAAAGGGGATTTTATTTGGCTTGATAGGAATCGGATTAATTCTGACAAGCAACCGTGGAGCACGATCATGAGTATGATTAGACGTAGAAGGCTATTCAACCTTTTGATCGGGTACAACGCCTTAATTCAAAGCAACGTTTGCGACAGAATCGACCTCATGTGACAGCCTTCACTTTGCATTTGCACAAACTTTCAGTTGTGGGGTATAAAACTATGACGACGCTGATAGCAATTAACCCGTAGTCAGACAGTCAATGATTATCAAGCTAATATCAAGAAGTCAGACGATAAATGATTATCAAGCTAATGTCTCGAATCGTGGCCTGGGTTATTCGAGTAATTAAGCCCGAGGGGTGTCTCTACACCTGGTGCCCTAAAGCCATCTGGTTTGGGAGTCGCTGGCCCAACACTCGTTACATGGGTAACTCAGGGCATAAGAAAACGAGCATTACAGTAGAGGAGGCCCGAGCAGATTCGAATCGTGGCATGGGCTACTCGAGTAATTAAGCCTAAGGGTTGTCTCTGCATCTGGTGCCCTAAAGTCGTCTGGTTTGGGAGTCACCGGCCTAACACTCGCTACATGGGTAACTCAAGCCTAAGAAAACGAATCTTGCGCAAGGTCAAGCAAAGAATGAATGGTGCAGACCAACAGCTTGTCTCGAACCGTGGCCTTTGTTACTCGAGTAAATAAATCCGAAGGGGTGTCTGTACACCCAATGCCCCAAAACTGTCTGGTTCGGGAGTCATTGGTCCAAAACTCGTTAAATGGGTAACTTTGAAAAGCCTAAGAAAACGAGACAAGTGAAGTGACTAATAAAGAGAAAAGATAATGCGAAAAACTCTCGACCTTAAACAATGAGTCATAGAAGAGAAACCCCTACTGAATGTTGCATCGCACAGTGCGTTTGTCATATGACGTCGATCCTGCTAAGGACGTTGTCGAGAATGGAGACAGAATACCTTTGACGAGGGAAGGTAGTTCTTTTGAATTCGACCTCACTCACGTACAATGACCATGAATGCTTGAAGGTGTTCTTACGATTTCATAACTCGTCAAATAGAAAATCATCAACTCACGAGGGATTGAAAAAAAAAAAAAAAAAAACTTCCAATCTAGTACATTCACGGTTCACAACTTGCTAGATTGTGCGATCAATAGATATTCAATTTCATGTGCTTTAACTGCATTTTTGTCGAGATTATAATATCTTTGTGTTGAACTAACACTAACGGCCCGAGCCTTCAAGTTTTGGCATTTGTTAGTCATCTGATATGCAGGATTTTGCAGAGCTGTGGATAACGCAGCACGGTCAACATCGCGAGTTTCGGATAGAAATCCTTGGTAACAACACGTGCCAAGGCTGGGGCAGTTAAGAATCGTGAAATGGAAGGAAGCTGAGGCTGCGCAGAACTTCTCGTCATTGGGCTTCTCCCCAATCCTGACTATCACTGCCTCGACATCCACATTATCCACGTGCATGAGCACATACAAGGATGATATAATGCGGGACAACAGCATATCAGCGAGCAGAAATGATCAAAAGGCTAAGGAGCCCAACATAGCTGTCGATCATTACCGAGAGCGAAACAGACTGCCTCAACTCGATGAAATGAAGACGACCAAGAACAGGCAGAGTACCAAACCAATGTTGAAGTCTAGAAGCTACACGTTACGACGAGGCAGGATCCAATCAAATGTTGGCAAACAATGACGACGGTCGAATCGTATCATTTGACTGAACAGGGGTCATTTCTATCTAAACATATGTGTGCACATGCATCTGTCCATAACATATCTTCCAGATCATGCATAACATCTGTTGCATGCATACATGTACGATCAAAATGAAAATCTTCAGGGAAAAGACAAGCACGTCGCTTTCAACCTCACAAATGATCAGACTGTGATGGCTTTTGCGGCATGGTACGTGGACGATGTTGGTGGGAGATCCAGGACAAGAAGCCGATCACACATCCCATTTCAAAAAAAAAAAAAAAATCACTCAAATCCAATCAATGACCCCTGGGAAGGGCTGGTATCCAACTAATCAATGACCCCTGGGAAGGGCTGGTATCCAACCAACAGACGACCCCTGGGAAGGGCTGGTATCCAACCAATCAAAGACCCCTGGGAAGGGTGGGTATCCAAACAATCAGTAACCCCTGGGAAGGGCTGGTATCCAAACAATAAGTGAACCTGGGAAGGCATCCAAGCAAACCACGACAAGCTGGTGAGTGAACCTGGGAAGGCATCCAAGCAAACCACGACAAGGTGGTGAGTGAACCTGGGAAGGCATCCAAGCAAGCCACAACAAGGTGGTGAGCAAACCTGGGAAGGCATCCAAGCAAACCACAACAAGATGGTGAACACCCTGGGAAGGGCTGAGATCCAAACACTAACACACTGGGAAGGGCTGGTATCCAAACAACTAACACCTTGGGAAGGGCTGATATCCAAACAACTAACACCCTGAGAAGGGCTGATATCCAAACAACTAACACCCTGGGAAGGGCTGATATCCAAACAACTAACACCCTGGGAAGGGTTGATATCCAAACAACTAACACCCTGGGAAGGGCTAATATCCAAACAACTAACACCCTGATAAGGGCTGATATCCAAACAACCAACACCTTGGGAAGGGCTGATATCCAAACAACTAACACCCTGATAAGGGCTGATATCCAAACAACCAACACCCTGGGAAGGGCTGATATCCAAACAACTAACACCCTGGGAAGGGCTGGTATCCAAACAACTAACACCCTGGGAAGGGCTGAGATCCAAACACTAACACCTTGGGAAGGGCTGATATCCAAACAACTAACACCCTAGGAAGGGCTGAGATCCAAACTCTAACACCCTGGGAAGGGCTGAGATCCAAACACTAACACCCTGGGAAGGGCTAAGATCCAAACACCAACACCCTGGGAAGGGCTGAGATCCAAACAACTAACACCCTAGGAAGGGCTGGTATCCAAACAACTAACACCCTGGGAAGGGCTGAGATCCAAACAATTAACACCCTGGGAAGGGCTGGTATCCAAAAAATTCGACGACCCCTGGGAAGGGCTGATATCCAAAAAAATCAACGACCCCTGGGAAGGGCTGGTATCCAAAAAATCAATGAATCCCTGGGAAGGGCTGGTATCCAAAAATTTGACGACCCCTGGGAAGGGCTGGTATCCAAAAAATTCGACGACCCCTGGGAAGGGCTGGTATCCAAAAAAATCAACGACCCCTGGGAAGGGCTGGTATCCAAAAAATTCGACGACCCCTGGGAAGGGCTGGTATCCAAAAAATTCGACGACCCTTGGGAAGGGCTGGTATCCAAAAAAATCAACGACCCCTGGGAAGGGCTGGTATCCAAACAATCAACGACCCCTGGGAAGGGTTGGTATCCAAAAAATCAACGAACCCCTGGGAAGGGCTGGTATCCAAACAATCAATGAAACCCTGGGAAGGGCTGAGATCCAAGCAAACCCCGACAAATGGTGACACCTGTAGAACAGTATCAAAAGACTGTACAGGGGTCATTTTTCATCAAATCTACATTTTAAGTGGTGTCACATTCATTGAATAGATGATAACTCTGTACGTGATCCATGCAGGTTAAGTGTCAAGGTCCTAGCCTATCTGAGTGAAAAGCGATGGCTGCCAAGGACGATGTACGAGGACGAACGCCAAGGATGCCTTTCAAGCTAGTTAGGAGAATAACTTCCTTTGATGACAATGCGATGGAATGAGGTGATTACGAGATGGGTGACCGGATACGAGAATCGGCCCCGACAAGACAATCGACCGGAGACGAGACCCGACGGTTACGAGACGATCGATTGGAGGACAAAACCCGACGACTAACAGTGCGGTTGGGGATTGATGCATCGACACCTTTACGAATGTTTTGCATGCCTTACATTTGTGTTGCATCATAAGTTGCATGTGTTGCATTATGTATGTATTGTCATTCTTGTGAACTGTCATTCATGCATCGGGTGTCTATTTCTTTATCCTGTTCATTTCATTTAATATTTCATAAACATGATAAAGAGGGGCAGCTGTAGACACCCAAATTTTGCACTTCGAATACTAACCCTGACAGGAGGGCAAATCCGTCAAATGAACCGGCCTGCTAGAGCAAAGGATGGACAAGTACGAACACTCGACGCCACCGTGACGATTTACAACCGAAACCGACGTGACAATAGGGCTGTCCGATTTGAGCATTCCCGAATGATGTGGCACGCCTCCGAGTAATTCCCGGACTACAAAATACGAACATGTCGGCGAAAACCGACGTCACGACACGAGAATTGAGGCGTAGCACGAAAGTCGAGAAAGTCAAGCCAGCTAGCCGCGGATTGATCTGCGGCCAATGAGTGCGCCTTTTGAAAACACGGAACTCGAAACACGGAACTCGAAACCAGGCTGAGTGGCTGGTGGGCCAGCCAGCCGCAGATCAATCTGTGGCCAAGCCGCAGATCAATCTGCGGCTGCCCTAGGCCAGCCTATTTCAGCTCAGTTTCTTCATTTCATCCAGGAGGTTGGCAGCAGCGGAAGAAGAGGGAAAAACACCAACAACATCAGCGAATTAGGGAGAGAAAAGAGAGAAAATAGTGAGGAATTATCTCTCTTTTGTGAGATTGTATCACATATATTCTCTACTCTAATTAATATACGAGTTTAAACGCATCGTGGTGTCATTTGCAAGGTGAAAAAGAATTCTTTTTATAGCAGTTTTGTTATATCATTTTGTTAAATTTTTATCATTTTGGATTATACTAAATGTAGTTTTCTTGTATATTATTGAGAATACATGGATTAGGGATTATTAGTGAGGGTTCCAATGGAACAAAATTCTTCCTAATGACCCGATGATATCCATTTGGTGAATTTTAGCTTGTTAATTTTTGTAATATCCATTTTAGGGGTGTGTAAGAATTGTGTATGTGAGCCTAGGAGCGCGACCCCGTGGTCCAAATCCAATAATGGACAATTTTGGTGTATGTAATAGGATCGATTATCCTTGATTGTAAACATGTAATCGTCGGGCCTTAAAACGATACCAAGTTGAAAATCGGGTTTAAGGCCCCGTAATAGTGAAATATGTGATTGTTGGCGTTCGGGGTATTTTGATGGCTTACATGCCCGTGAATAGCCCCCTACGCGTTTTGATGCTCAATTTGATTTGTAACACCAAACAAAGGATCTTCAAAGCCAAAACAATAAAGATTTTTCTAAAATCAATCAAAGTAGGATATTAGCATCACGAGGCTAAAAATTGGAAATGCTAATGAAAGTCGATTCCTATTCTACGAGAAAGCTAAAGAGAAGTTGTTTTCAAATGCCACAAAAATGGTTTTTATAAAAAGAAATAAATGTTTTACTAAAGCTTGATATATAGGGCGAAAGAGACCCTAGAAATTGCCCATCATTTAAGAAAGCAACGTATAAATCTCGATTCCTATTTTGGCTAAGGTTTACTAAATTCATGTTTTGCCAAAACAACACTTAATGAAAAATCTCATAGCTTTGACAATCAAAATCAAAATTTTCTCATAAAGAAATAAAGCTTTCTCGTGTATGCCGAAAAGACATTCCGAAGCGTTCTCAAATTAAAGCACGACTTTCCCTAAAAATCCAAATGATTCTTTCATACAAACTCACCACAACATTCATATAGGCACACACACACACACGCGCACATACACACACACATTCAAGAATTAAAGGATAGGAAAACCATCAAGATTGCGGTAACCGTGTTTCACGGAAGTCGGGGGGTGCCTAACACCTTCCCCTCGCTTAAACAAGCCCCCGAACTCTATGAATCTCGGTTCGCAGACCAATTAATTCGGAGTCACATATGAGCCAGCGATTTACGAAAACGAAACTCGGATGAGTTGGTACATCCATTTCAAATATACCAACTGGCGACTCTGTTTAATTGGCTCATCATAAAAAACGATCTTTCAAAACCCCGTCGACACTCAAGCCGACTCTTTTCCCCAAAATCACCTAATCAAAAGGCTAAAATCGGAAAAGGACAAATATCGCATATAGAGACGAAAAACTCGGCGTCGACAATGCGTTGCTTTCGTAACTCACATGATGGGCAACTTCTAGGGTCTCTTTAACCCTATGCACAAAGGTTTAATAAAACGTTACTTATTTTTATAAAACCATTTTTGTGATGTTTGAAAATGATTTCTTTCTTTAGCCTTCTCGTTTAAATAGGAATCGACTTTCATTAGCATTTCCAATTTTAAACCTTGTAGTGCTAATAACCTATTTTGATTGATTTTATGAAAATCTTCGTTGTTTTAGCTTTGAATTCCTTTTTTGGGTCATAAATCAAATCAAGCATTATAATGCGTAGGGATTATTTATGGGCATGTGAGCCATCAAAATAACCCCAAACGCCCACAAGCACATATTTCACTATTACGGGGCCTTAAACCCGATTTTCGACTTGATATCGCTTTAAGGCCCGACAATTACATATTTACAATAAAGGGTACATCGGCCCTATTACATACACCCAAAAATGTCCATCATCGGATTTGGACCACGGGGTCGCGTTCCTAGGCTCACATCCAAAATTGCTATATTGCTATAACGCGCTAAAAATCATCAAATGGATATCATCGGGCCATTAGGAAGCATTTCGTTCCATTTGGAACCCTCATTAATAGTCCTCAATCCATGGATTCACCATAATATACAAGAAAGATTACATTTAATGTATCCCAAATGACAAAAACCTTAACAAAATGATATAACAAAAATGTTAAAAAAGGGGTTTTTCACCTTGCAAATGACACCACGATGCGTATAAAATTCGTATATTGAATAGGGTAGGAGTTGTATGTGATACAATCTAATCAAAAGAGTTTAATTCCTCTATTTTTTCTCTCTTTTCTCTCCTTTCCCGAGCTATTTTTGCTGCTGTTTTTCCCTTCTTTTTTTTTGCAAAACTGCTACTCTCGCTCCTGCTGGAACAAATGAAGAACTGCACTGATATGGGGCTGCCAAGGGCAGCCGCAGGCCACAGATTGATCTGCGGTTGGCTGGCCGCAGATTGATCTGCGGCTGGCTGGCCGCCCACCAGCCACTCAGCCTGGTTTTGATTTCCGTGTTTCGAGTTTTGTGTTTTCAAAAGGCGCACTTATTGGCCGCAGATCAATCCGCGGCTGGCTGGTTTGACTTTCTCAGTTTTCGTACCATGCCTCGATTCTCGTGCCATGACGTCAGTTTTCACCGAAAGGCCTATATTTTGTAGTCCGAGAATTACTGGGAGACGTGCCACATCATTCGGGAATGCTCATTTCGGACGGCTTTGTTGTCACGTCGGTTTTGGTTGCAAATCGTCGCGGTGGCGTCGAGTGTTCGTACTTGTGCCCATCCTTCGCTCTCGTCGGCCGGTTAATTGACGATTTTGCCCTCCTGTCAAGGTTAGTATACGAAGTGCAAAATTTGGGTGTCTACAGATGAGCATAATTATCAATGGGATTATAAGGGGATGACGCAACTAAGTTCGTCAAAACTTCTTGAGCAATTGCAAGAACAAGTTGCAACGCTTTCAAGGGCTGTTGACACTCTTAAAGGCTAGTCCACTCAAAATGCCTACAATCAGAATCAAGCTGACTACTACCCAAACTACTATCAACCGGGTTGGCAAGATCATCCAAGCTTTTCATGGGACAACAATCAAGATCAAGGCTATGATCCAAATCTCTTATACCATTCAGAATCTATGTACCAACCTCCACTATACTATGAGGATACATCTAATTTGGAGGAGATTCTTCACATGTACATTGAGCAACTAAATTCATTACGGAACCTCGAGAATCTAACGGCACAAATCGTGGATGCTATCGTTATTCACCCGCAAAGCACCTTACCTTGCATTACACAGATTAACCCCATAGAGGAAGGTGAAGAGCAATATATGGTGAATTCGCATAGATATGACGGAGAGGAAAGAATGAGGGAGGAGCTCATGAGTGGGAACATATCTTATATCTATCAAAATGAGGTTAGGTTGGCAAATCTACAGGCTTCAGTGCAAAGCATCATGAACTATGTTGCCAATTCTTACATTATTCACCCGCAAAGCACCTTACCTAGCGATACAGAGATCAACCCCATAGAGGAAGGTGATGAGGAGTGCTTGATGGATGATCAAGGAAATGGCGCGGAGTCGCACGAAGCTATTAGTGAAAATTTTGAGAGTGTACATCCTATTGTGGATGATGATTCTGAGGTTGATGAGACGAGGAGCATGAATGGGGATCATGAAAAGGAAATTGAAGATCAAAAAGTCGCATTTGAGGTTTTCAAACCTATCGAGCACCCATTGGTTCATGAAGAAGATCTTCATGTAGATCTTGACACAAGTGCAATAATTGATGATGCGGATGAGGAGAGCTTCTTCTTGCCATCGGATGATGCTCTGTTCAAGGGTCACCAATCCGGCATGCGTGCAATGCAAACCAAAGAAATAACAGCGAGGCGGCATGCTATGGTCATTTTTGCAATTGAGCCGGATTGATAGGAAATAAAGGAGTCGGGCTAACGACTATAAACCAAGCGCTTCTTGGGAGGCAACCCAAGTTCATTATTTTGCTTTTGATCTTATTTGATTGCTTGTTAGTTTGTTTTATTACATTTTAATTTCCGTAGTCAATTATTTTCAGGTACGCACCCAACTTAGAGGTATTGAAAGATGATATCAATGGCGCTTGACACGGTTTCAGGGAAGTCTTCTATTTTAATTTGTCCTATATCAGACATTGAGGACAATGTCAAGTTTAAGTTTGGGGGTAGTACTTCGTATTTGTGTGTTTTTAATTTAGTTTTTATGTGATTTAAGTTATGTGTTTTTATTCAAAAAAAAAAATCATTTATTTTTAGGATGTGTCCCTTGAGCATTGTTTTAATTTGATTTGAACCATAACCCATGGTCTATGATAATGGCTTGTTTTAAGAGAATCTAACTCATGAGACATAGACAATTGTTGCTTAATCTTTGTGCTTATCGTTTATTGGTTATTATTTTGCTTATGCGTCCTTTCACCTTTTTGCACTTACCCATGAGTTTTAAGCTAGTTATATGCTTAGTGAAGGCTTTTATAACCAAATGCTTGTGGAAAATATCTATAAATTCTAGAACTCGTTTAAACATCACTCGAAGCAAGGTGTCTAAATTTGTTATGCTTGAATTGATGGTCATGTGGTGAGTTGAGATGGAGCGTAAAACGCACTCACTCATGGACACATGCATAGGGGAGATAGAGCGTAAAACGCAATCTCTTATAACTGTGAATAAAGAAAGAAAATTGTATATTGCAAATCTTGCGGTGGGTTGAGATGGAGAGTAAAACGCACTCACCCACAAGAGCGGGCTTAGGGTAAGATGGAGCATAAAATGCACTCACCCAAAGTCCTTTGATCTCAAAATTTTTTGGAAATTTATGATTTGTATACATTTGCGATGAGTGATGTGTCAAGCATGTGGTTTTTGAAGTTTGATTTTATTTCTTTCATAAGGTAATGTGGTTGCATAAGTTCATCCGAGCTACAGGTGATTTAGTGCTATTGGGTACTCACACACACACGGAAGGGGCCTTAAGCAAAGTATGACTAGCTAATTGAAATTTTAGACTTGCAACGTTTTGTTTGTTCTCTTGAGTTCCATGTGTTGATGCCTTTGAGACCATTGATGGCTTATTAATTCATTGCTCAAGTTAGGTTATATTATAAGTATTTGAAGTATGTAGTTTAGGTTTATTTTGCTTGAGGACAAGTAAAGAATTAAGTTTGGGGGTATTTGATGAGTGTGTTTTATATACACAAATTAGGTGCTTTTGAGCTTGATAATTTGTAAATCCTAAGTCAATTCGGTTGGTTTTATGTGTTTTGATCTTATTGTTATGTAATATAGTTTTGTATTGGTTTTATATGTTTTTGTATGCTTTTATGTGTTTTTTATGTTGTTTTGTAGGAATTGAAATAAAAGCTCTTTGGAATCAATACCCATAACTTGCTTTTCGGTACTGTAGCTGCTTGTTTCCCAATTTCACCCATGATCCAATCCGAATCTCTCAAAACTCAAAGAACGAAAGTTGTAGATATTTGTATTAGCTTTCCAGAACAGCTTAAATCATCCAATTTGAAGTTCGTATGAGAGAGTTATGGCCATTTTACCATCGGATTTGGCATGAATTTTACACATCAGTTACTTCGGGCTCAATTTGAGCCTTTCTCCGGACATTTTCTCGTCAAGCTCCAGTAATTAAAGTTGTAGAGCTCTTTCTTAGATTTCCATAGCCTATTTACACGCCTAAATCCATGTTCGAACGAAGAAGTTATGGCCATTTTACCAACAGAGGTCAAAGCTGAGTTGGGTGACAGCAGCTTTGGCTCGGGCGCGCGGAATTGGATGCGGGCGCGCGGCGCCTGGCACCAGGCAGCCAGCGCGCGCGCGCGAGCGGCGTGGGCATGCCATGGGCGTGCGGCATGGCCAGGGGCGGCGTGCGGGCGCACCAGGTGGCGTGCGGGCGCGCCCGGGCGTGTTGAGTGCGATCTTTTGAGCTCCTAGTGCGATTCCAGCTCACTTTTTGACCCAAAATCTGATGTTTGGCTAGGGTTTTTCATAGAGGCACTATATAATATCTCATTAGGGCTTCATATTTCATAACTAGGGATTGGGAGGCTACACTAAAACATCAATTTGAGAGCAAAAGTGCTACAATACAAGAAAAAACTCAGCACAAGCCAAAGAACCAAGAAGGAAAGGATTGTCAAGGCATATCTAGACCTTGGAAGGCTGCACATACTTCATCAAGAAGAGCTTGAGGGCTGCAATTCAAGGAAATTTCAGCAACAAGCTAAGGAGCAAAAGGAGAAACGAATGCCAAATGAAGAGGAAAAGCTAGAGATTGTCATCAACCAAGCAAGCAACACATGATTATATTCTAAATGGGTTTTATCATCTCTTGATTTCCTTTGAATTTGTATTTCTATTTATGATGAACACCATGTGTTTGATGTTTTGCTTAGCTACCATGAACTAAAGCTTGTATTCTAAGATTTTAATGGAACCCAACACATAGTTGAATTGAATTCTCTCTCTTTGATATTAGTTATTCATTTGTGAATTGATTATCATAGCCTTTGCTTTCTTGATTAATTGTTTGGCCCGTAATTACCTTGGGAACCTATATGAACTTGACGAACGGATTATAGGTTAAGACCTAGTTATGATAACATGCGAGAGTATAGATTGTTGTGGGTTATTAATCGGATTAAGTGACGTGTGTCTTATTAATTATCTGCAATAATAGGTATCTTGATAGTAGTTGGGATAGATATATACCTAATTACCGCATTCAACCAATTGAGAATCTAGTCTTAATGACTTCCGATGTGAAAATTGGTAATTGAGGGGACGATTAATTAGATTTGGTGACACGTGTCTCTTGATAGTGTATAGGATAGACATATACCTATGCACCGCTTAGGAAGATTCGTGATTGACCATCGATAGAGGCTCTTATGTAGTTTTGATTTCTCGGCTGTCAATTCGTATGTTATAACCGATTGAAAAGAGAGAGTTAGGAGATTCAAACGAAGTGTTGGGGGAAATTGCAATCTTAGACTTGTTAATATTAGATTTCATTATCTTTTACTTGATTATTATTATCTTAGTCACTACCAACAACAAAAATATCAAATCATCATTTGTCTAATTAAAATCGAGACGATATATAGTTGGTACTTGGGATACACTAGAACAATTCCCTGTGGGTTCGACAACTCTCTTATCACTTTATTACTTGTTGACCGCGTATACTTGCGCGTATTTATCGGTTGCGAAATCGACCAACAAGTTTTTGAAAAAAAAAATTAAAAAAAAAGATAAAAAAAAAACTTGTATCATCGTCAGACAACGAGATTGTCTAGGCGATTTACTACCATAAAATACAACCTTCGACTTATTCAGATTCTTCAGGTGTATACACTTCTTCTTACAATCAATCACAGTCCCGTGACTAGACAACCAATCCATCCCAAGAATTACATCAAATTCTCCTAGTCGTATCGGAATTAAATCTACGCTCAGTTTATGCCCATTTATCTCAGCACAACAATTTCTATGGATGTGTTCTACAGGAATAACTTCCTTATTAGCTACTTCCACATTCATTGGATTCTCTAATTTCTCACGAGGTAAATTTAATCGTTTAGCAAAATCTTCTGAAACAAATGAACAAGTAGCACCCGAATCAAATAATACATATGCACTGATATTGTTGATCAAAATAATACCTGATACCATGTCCTTTGACTCCACCGCATCCTGCAATGTCATGTTGAAAGTGCGTGCCATCGGTCTGTTGGTTTGACTAGCTGGCCCTCCAATGTTCAGCTTGTTGTTGTTGTTATTCTTGTTGCCACTTGTTGCATCCCTCTTCTTTTTTGGGCAATCCTTGATTTGATGGTCTAATCCTCCACATGAGAAGCATCCCGCTTTCTTTCCTTTTGGGCACTGATTAGAAAGGTGTCCCTATTGCTCACAGTTGTAACAAACTCCTTTTCCTTTCATGCACTCTCCCACTACTACAAAACAGTAAATAGATAACGCTTAAACCACAACGTTTTTATAAAAAACGTTGTGGTATTTTTTTGCATGACGTTTTTTTAATAAAACGTTGTAGTTTGGTAGGCAAAAACGTTGTGAATTTAGAAGGGCCAATTTTTGATTTTAAATAGATAACGTTTTTGTAAAAAAAATGTTATCTATTTAAAAAACACGGAGGGGCATAAGGGAGTAATTTAAAGCACAGAATCGACATCTCAAAAACTAGGGCTCAAATTCAGCTCCAACTCAGAGCTAGTTTCTCTCTCCTCATCCTCTTTCTCTCAATCAACACTGATTTACCTATATGTATTTGATCTGTATTTGATCTGTATGTATTTGATCTAGATTTAGTTGTTGGATTTATTCCTTTCACCTATTCTTCTATCTCATTCTATAGTTTCATTATTATGACCATTATTCTCGGGATTATGGTGCCTAAAAGGCAAAAGCATCGAGTCGATTTTTATTGCATTTGACCAAAATGGACGGCGCTTATTAGGTTTTTGTATAGGGTGGAGGCCGATAGCCTTCGAGTGACGAGAGCTTGGGATATTGACGAACAATAGAGATTAGAGAAGTGAAATCAATCCAAGATGGCGCTGTCATCGTGGCTGTTGAATCCATCAAAGAACTTTCTCGCAGCTTTGCACAAAAACTCTGTCTCTAAAAGTCTCCGCAAATTCGGTAATTAACCTTCCTTTTTCCCCCATTTATGTCTCTATATATCGCTATAGATTCACAGCAATGACAAATTTTAGTGATGATTTTTATGTTTGGATGTTGAATTTGGTAAAAATTAGGGTTGAGATTCGAGGATCTGTACGATTCGTATGAAGATTTGGACATCAAGGAAGCGCTTAAATGCTTGCCTCATGAAATCGTTGATGCCAGAAACCAACGGTTGTTGCGTGCCATGGATCTCTCCATGAAACACGAATATCTTCCCGAAGATCTGCAGGTGTTCTCTCTATATATGTATTGATTACCTTAGTTTATGTATGCATATTTGTGTTCAGATTTTAGAGTGATGAAGTGAAACCTGTCCGGGTTCAAATTATAATTTGAGAATTTGGAAAACCTTAGAGAGCTGTTGTATGAGCAGAACTTTTTTGTCATCTAGTCTGGAAAGAGCAGATGGAAACGATAGGAAAAGGAAACTAAAATCTTAAAACATTTTAGAGCTTTGTCACCCTCTCTTTAAACTAGACTTTAGCAATATAATTGATATTGAAATTTCTGAAAGTATATCCAACAAACTGGTTTTCAGTACATGCATAGAATTGGTGACTTGGAGTCGAGGTAATCTGGATAAGAATTTCATTAAGAACTAGTAAATTATTTATTAAGCTTATTTTTGTCTGTTATTTGTATGCAGGCAATGCAGACACCATTTAGGAGCTATCTTAAAGATATGCTGGCCCTGGTGAGTGCTTTTGAGAAACTGGGTTTTCAACTTTTCTTTTTTCTTTTCTTGGTTTTATCTTGGTTGCATGTTTTGTTCTTTTGTACATTTTCACATTTTGTCTTATTTGAGATCGATTTTTTGAAGCATCTTTTGAATTGCTACCTGTCAAGCACTTCATCAATAATAGAATCAGTTTTGAGTATGGTCTGTAGATACTAGTACTTTCAGTGTCATATACTTGCTACATGATCTGTATACGAGCCATCTTGTTTCCTATTTATAACATCGAGCCTTGTAAACGAAAGACGCACCAATTACGACTGCGTGATACTTATGTTATGCTAACGGATAATGGATTTATATAACTATCCTACTATATAAAGGGAAGCAGTACTCCTACATCTTGTGGACAATTGGGGACTGTTAGGATACCAAATTACAAATTCCATAAAATAGCCTTTGATACAGAATAACAAGTAGAAAGATGAAAAATAGTGGAAAGATAGATTTTTGCCTATCTGCATAGAGAATTGGCCACTCCTCACGATGTCTTGAGTTCACTTCCCAAACATTACTCACATCCTTAGACAAAGAGAGATAATGTAAATCACTCAAATTTCAATAATTAACAGTCTAAATAGTTATTATCTAGTAATAATATAGGTACAAAATAAATTTCTTACAAATATAAGTAGAATTATTAGTACCTTTAATTTTGTGGTCCCTCGCCCTTGCATCCAAATCCAGCAAACATTATACCCCAGTTGAACACATGATATACATCCCCTTTAAAATTTTGTTGACATCCAAATCTCCTAAAATCATTCCTTGACCTACGTAACCCACTCATTTCCTATTGCCACATAGGTATCAAAAGAATAAGAGCACACAAGTAGTGTGTGCAGTGGTTACCAGGGTTCACCACTCGAGCCTGATACTAATAACTCCTAGTCGTTATTGTTAGTGAACTGAGAAATTGAGAAGCAACTGTGCAATAGTCATGCCTAGATCAAGTACAACTTCCGTCCTAGACCCTTCTTTATTAGTTCCTTTTTTTAATAAGTAAATTTGTTAAATTTGAATATCTTCCAAAGATGCAAGCAGAAGGGCTGTCGAATTGTGTAAGCATCTTTTAGACTCAATTTTCTTTGAAGCATGCTAAGTGAGTACTAGGAAATCATCTTCAATTAAATTGTCTGAGATGGATTAAAATTATTTTACTCCAAATGTCTAATAAATCTTGTAGATTCTATTTTATGTGTTCATAATCGTTCCTTTATAATTTCTAGTGTTGCTTTAGCTGTTATTTTTTTTGGTTTTTTTCTGCAATCCTTTTTTGGGTTCAAGTTTCTGAATTGGAGTAGATGAGAGTCCATAGCTTGATTCTCATAAGGGTATGATTGGTATTTTGTTCTGTAACAGCATCCATAACTGGTGTTTGGTGTAGTTAGATGACTTAGTTCAAGTTGTTGTCATGTTATTGTATAGTTCTGTTATAACTGATGTTTCTAAATTTGATTATAGGCCACTTCAGAGGTTGCAGATGTGGAACCAATCTACAATGAAGATCCGTCAATGTCAAGGGAACAACTGATCAAGATGCTGATGAAACCTCAAAGTGATAATTATTCTGGATCCATTGCACCAGCTGTTCAATTCAATATAGTAGTAATTTATATTGAAAAGTGAATTTGAGATGCATATATGGATAGTTTGGTATATTTTTTGTGGATGTAGTAATTTGAAATTGTAAACGAATGGTATTATTTGGATGTATTTTGAATAGTTGATACATTTTGACTTTAAATTTAAATGAGAATTTAGACCTTTTTTAGCTATATATTATGGCATTAGCAGATTGCAGGTGCACTGGTAATATAAGTGAACCACATTCTAAACAGATAACACATTCTAAACGTTGTATAAATGTGCCATGTCTAAATAGATGACACATTCTAAACGTTGTGTACATGTGTCTAAACGTTGTCTAATATATTAAACTACAATGTTTTCAAGCATCTACTACTTTATGGAAAACAAATTTACAACGTTTTTTCCTTAAAAACGTTGTATAATGTGTCTAACTACAACGTTTAAAAACGTTGTATAAGGGTGTCAAATATATGACACCCTTAACCACGACGTTTTGCTGACAAAAACCACAACGTTTTTTATGCATTATCTATTTATTGTTTTGTAGTAGCGTCCGAGTGATTCTTTCCACAATTGTTGCACTTATTACCCTTCTTAAAGTCCCCTCCAGACTTGTTGCCACCAAAAGATTGGCTATCACTCCATTTTGTTTTATTCGGGTTACTTCCCCCGCTGCTTCCTCCCTTGCTTCCTTCGTGACCCTTCTTTTTGTCCTGATTGAACTTTGCTAGAGCCTCGTTGCCTCCTTCGGTGATGATTGCTCTTTCCAACAGCGTAGAAAATGTGTCAATCCTTAAAACTGCCACCTTACTATACACCCACGGTTTCAGGCCTAATTCAAATCTCCTTATCTTTTTGGCTTCAGTGTCTACCTGGTGTTGTGTAAATCTGGCTAACTCATTAAATTTTGCCGCGTACTCTATGACTGACATGTTCCCTTGCTTGAGCTCCAAAAACTTCACCTCCATGTTCTGCTTCATACTCTCCAGGAAATAGTTCTCGAAGAATAGCTCCTTGAAACGGTCCCATGGTATCACACCATCTCCAGCACGGTTTTTGTTAGCCTTCCACCAATAGTTCGCTTCACCCTTCATCATAAAAGTGGCGAACCCTATCTTCTGCTCTTCCGCCACCCTTGCAACCTCGAACACTTTCTCTATTTCTTCGATCCAGGTTTGGGCTTCAATCGGGTCTAGTGTTCCTTTGAACTCGGGAGGTCCTACTAGCTTAAAGTCCTTGAAACTAGCCAAATACTGCGCGGGCTACCGCCCTGGCTGCTCTCCAACAGGTGGGGGTCTATTTCGCATGGCTTCTGCCAGAAACTCAGCAAATGCTCTCATTGGGTCTGGATGACCCTGAGTGTTATTAACCAATTCCTCAACCCTTTGGTTTCGCGGTCGTCCTCTTGGCGCCATGATCTGATAAAAGAAAACCATCGACTTTTACTTATAGATCTAGGTCTCATGCAATAAGTCATTTAAGTCAGTAATTTGGAGTAAAAGCATCTATCAAACACATTTGATTTAAATAAAACAACTATATTTATAATCATACACCACTGTTTTAATACAACCTGACTCAACATGTGGCATACTTCTATAAACGCTAAATGACACAGCCTGCCAACCACTAACTATCCCTTAATAAACAAAAGTGGGGAAATAATAACATTCCACCACTCTATCAAAAACAAAAATCGGGGTTCAAATACTATCTCATGCGCGCTACCAGCATAGGGATTTACAACATAAATAAGGCCCTATTATAACAAAATTGGAACCTACTGTGAACAAAGTGCTAAAAATAACACATCACCGCCTGCTGCAGCGAATTGCAACCCTGAGCTCCTGTCGAGCCAACCTGTCGACCACTCGGCGCCTAATCACATGCCTGCTGCTCCCCTCATCCTTGGGGTACCTCCTCACCCTGTCCCTCAGCCTGCCAATGGAAGTGGTCAAGCCTAACCTAAGGGAATCAGTCTCTGCAGTCAGGGCTGCCAACTGCTCTATAGCTTCATCTCTCTCCAGACGAGTAGTCTCTAGCTGATCCTCTACCCGCTCTATATGTCCTACCAACACCACATTCCCCTCTAAGAGGTCATAAACCATCACACTAAGCTGAACAGAAGTCCCACGCCGACGTGAACCTCTGCCTCCAGTTCGGTAATTCTCTGGTCCTTTTCCTGCAACTTCTGGGTTAACTCAGCTTTTTCTCCCAAAGTCTGATACGCTAAAGACCTGTACTGCTCCTCTCGGTCCTGGTGATCCTGGTTCTGCTCCTCTAAGTGAGCTACTCGATTCTCGAGCTCCTCATTCCTATTTGTCAGCTCTTCGATGATGTCACTAGCAGTAGTACCCATGCCATCTGCATACTCAGGTGGCTCATCATCCTCCACCACTGGATCCTCCTCGGGGTCCTCATCCTCGACCTCATCTCTTAAGTGCCTCAGCACTCCACCGGTAACTGGCTCCTCCTCAGAACCATAGTCGGTCTCAGACTCATCCCTAGTGTCCATCATCTCTGGCTCACTCGGCTGCACCACCACTAAATGTTCCATGTCCACATGAATGTCTGTGAACTCTACCTCTCTAGCAGGACTGTACTCTCCCATCTCAGACATCCTACAGCCACAAACAGAAATAAATAGACAGCAAGATGTCAGTGCCACAATAAAATATATTCATTGATAGAATGAAATGATATTTTATCATGCACAACTCGGCTCGATGGATTTCCACAATCCACCTCCAGACATGATCACCAAATGAATCTCCTCGATTCGCCTCCTAACGTACTCAATACAAGTTTAATACTAAGGTTATAACCTAGGTTTTGCATTCCTAAAGTTTATAACCTAAAGCTCTGATACCAACCTGTGACAGCCCCAAATTCAGGTACCAATACCTCGAATTTGGTGCTCACGATAAAATACATCCATACACCTCTAAACAACATAAATTAACTAATACGGAATAAATAAACATATGTTGTTCATTACAAAAGGTTTACTACGGTCCCAAGGTCTATAACCTTAAATAGAGTACATCGCAGAATACAATAATATTACAAAACGATTCCATGATTACATAATGGGATAGTTCATATAACTATTCCTTAAGCTTTCATTTGCCTTTGTTCGCTTTGAAACTGCCCGGCTTAACTGTAATAGGTTCGTGATATAGCAATGGTGAGCAATGAGTTTGCTCAGCAAGTTTAACAATGAATAATAAAGATATATCATGAATGAATAAGAATAATAATCGCATAGTTCAACAATTTAAGAACATTGAAGAAATAGCTCACAATATAATCAAAGTTCAAATGAAACAATGAATATTGATTATTTACTGCTGAGTGGTCCTATAGACCCTGAACTTTTTGGCCCTAAGAATCAATCATTCAACTGACTCTTTTAAAAGTTGGCCCGTCAGTAGTACTCGAGGGGATCAGCCTCTCGTACCCTATGTATATGCATAACATTTAGCTCTGACTGCATCGAATATCCGACACATTAAAATCCGCTACATAAGGGTTGCTCTCTCAGTCCAAGAATCTTCACCAACAATAGGTTTAGAGAGCTTTTAAAATAATAACCTTTACGTGTCTAGCCGAAACAAGTGGCGTAGACTATTCCCTTAAACAGTTCATGAATGAAGAACTTAATGTTTCATAATACAATAACAAATAATGAATTCAAATACATAAGCTGCGAATATAAATAATTTATCCTTAATGTGGAATAATTAACAATAACTAATCCACTAATATAACTTAAAAGAAATAACTCGATTTGAGTCATGAAACTTGCAACAATATACAACATTTGTATGAAATAGGAAGCTTGCAATAACATAGAATGCTTGCTCAATAAATAAACAACTCGCACAATAACAAAAGTTGTACGGTTGAGGAAACTGGCTCAATAAATAAATTGAGTTAGGATAGAAAACTTGCCCAACACAAGGGTTAAACAAGGGTTAAGAAAGAACTTGCATTCAATATATAGAAAGAATGAAGTTAGGGAACTTGCCTGAAGCGCTGCTACAATATTACAACACACGCTCCTTAATATCCTACACAATTAGGTACATATTCACATAACAATTAGTCACATACCGGATACTAAATAATGGTCTATTCTACTCTATAATGTTTCATTCTTATTAGAGACATAATATTAAATAAGATTATACCCACTAGTTATGGCGTTACGACACTTGCACGTCCGTACGCCAACCTTGCATATTCAAACGCCCAAGCAACACGCAATTGTGTATGCCTAGCATGTCCATTCGATTTATCTAATACCCATACCCATTTTTTAATGTTAAGTATCATTATAATTCATAACATTTAGGCCATGCTACAGACCACAAATTGAAAAAATCAAAGAAAGAAAGTTGTAACTCTACTCGTCCTCTTTTCGAATCATCTTGAATCACCTTAATCCGAGTTTGTATGAGAAAGTTATGCCTATTTTAGTAAAGGACGTTAAAGTTGTCTAGCCGACTGGATGTCTGGCGCGCCCTGCGCCCAAAATACCTTGCCAGTGGCGCACCCCGCACCTAACCGGCAGTAGCCCAGGTGCGGGCTTTTCCAGCATACTCTGTTTTGAGTGTTCTAGACCTATCTTGCTTCCAACTACCATAACTCCTCTAGACGTTGAAATTTGTCCATTTCAGACTCTATGGACTCCTAAGACATAAAGCTACAACATATCAAACAGTTAGAGCTATCCATTAACATTAACATGTCCAAATCTTAAGTCAAAGTACTAAGTTCATACTCTGTTTTGAGTGTTCTAAGTGTTCTTCACCTAACCAACACCAAATCTTCGTTTTTACATCTTTTTACTCGATTCCAACTGGATTAAACTCATAACTCATGGAACTACAATATCACAACAACAAATAAATACAACAAGCAAGGAATCATAGTTACAAAGTCCTCTAAATCGTCCAACAGTCCAAAGTCCATGTTTTGTCCAAAAAGTCCATTGTTCTTCATGTTTTTCATCCTGCTTAAGTATAGGTACGGATTTGTTGCATTTTTGTTCCTCTTTGATGTTATTAATGGCTTATATAACCTCTTAACAACATTTACAAATATCCAACAAAAACAAAAACAACAAGAATCGCCAAAAATCTGACCCACAAGCTAAAGAGCTCAAAACTAAGAAAAGCTTGAAAAACTTAATGAGAAGTCGAATGGAAAGGATTTGGTTGGTGTTTATCTCTGTAAAACCTTCCTAGATGAGTTCTTCTTGCTTGGATGTTCTCCTTCTTCCACCCGTGCCTCCTTCTTCTTCCTCCTTTCTTTTTTTGACGACTCTTCCCTTTTTTCGGCGACCTTCTCTTGCTCTCTTCTTCCTCTTTTGCAGCTCTCTCTCTCTAATTGAGTTGATGGGTTGAATGGGTGTGCAAGGAGGCTTGGTTAGCTTCTTCATCTTCTTCCTCCTTGTTCCTTTCTTTTCTCCTCCTTCTTCCTTCAAGCTCTTGGCAGCTCTCTCTCTCTCTCTAAACTCTCTAGCTCTCTCTCTCTCTAATTGTTGATGATATGGGAGAGAAGGAATGGGTTAGGAGAAGTGGAGGGAGTGATTTAGGGAGAAGTGGGAGAAATGAGTTAGTGGCTCAATGTTTCTTTCTTGGTTTTCTATTGCCTAGCAATTATTTATTTGTTCCCACTTGTGCAACATGCAACAATTAATCCACCCATTTTGGATTCTCCCTTACAATGTTACCCGAATACTCCCTCATCTAAACACCAAAATACTGATTTTTGTGCCCATATCCCACATGGGTCAAGTCTTGGGTCATGGGTTGGGTCATGAGTTTAGGTCACCCTTAAAAATCACTTGGGCTTCTAAACACCAAAATACTGATTTTTGTGCCCATAACGCATTAGATGAAATAAAGGATCATAATATATTACATATCATTTGGTTCGATTACATTGTTCTCAGTACTAAGTTATTACAATAAAAGCCTTTAAAAGACTTAGATTATTCAAAAGTAGTTAATAAAACTAGTGAGCATACCCTTTTCCTTTATCTATCCCAGAAGTGCTAGGGATATTATTTAAAGCTGCAAAAGAAGATATGCGCAAGAATGAGTTACAAATGCTCAGCAAGTTCATTTAAAAATGTAAACACAGTGTGTTTGATTTGAAAGATGTCAGGTGATGTATAACTGATACTGAGGGTTCTGTACCGGAACCATATATTTCAATTTGTTCTGTCAGTCTTCAATGACTTAGAACCTTTTGAGTTCGGATATCTGGTAGGTGATCAGCCTCACCAATATCCTAGGAGTATGCATATCATCCTACCATATTTTTGGTCAATTTAAGTTAATTGCCAATATTGGTCACTTCATTTAATTGCCAATTTAAACCTTATTTGAAGGTTTGTCGGACCACCTTCCATCCACGGTGTCCCTTTTACTCAGTATAGATGTCGTACCAAAATAATTTGGTTTGACACAACAAATTTTAAGCTCAAACAGTCAATAAATGATTCATTTCTTAAGTTATGTTGAACAAGTAGCAATAACTTCACAATAATTGATAGCAAGACATAAATGAATTACTTAATATAAATTGAGAAAAGTTAGGACACTTGCCTTAGCGTAGTTTCGTTAAAATTTAAGACAGTTGGTCAACGTACGTGGTCTACGTATACCAATAATAAGCGTTAGCACGTATATAAACATGTATCACGCTAATCTAGACAAATTTCATTTAGGTTCGACGTTGATTCGGTATCTCGGTCGCATCCTTAATGGCTAAACACATAGATTGTTCGATAAAACTTCATTTGGAAGTCTAATTATTAGTCTAAATAATTCAATTATTATTTATAATACTTTTAGAAGCTTAATTTTATTTTTAAATAATTTTTATAAGCTTGGAAGTATTTTTAAATAATTTTACAAGTTTAGAAATATTTTTAAATGATTTAATTATCATTTAGAATAATTTTAAAACATTTAATATGTTATTTAAATAATTTATTTGTCATTTAGAATATTTTTAAATATTTAAAATATTATTTAAATGATTTATTTATCATTCATAATATTTTTAGAAAGATAGAATATTATTTAAATGATTTATTTTATCAGTAATAATATTTTTAGAATTTATTTTATCATTATAATAATTTAATTATTACTTATAATAATTTTCAAAACTTAATTTAATATTTAAATGATTTAATTATCATTAATAATATTTAAATATTTAATATTTTATTTAATTATTATATATAATAATTTTATTTACTTTAATATCATTTTTAAATAATTAATATAATTATTTAAGAATTAATATCATTTTTAAATCATTTATTTAATATATTTATTAAATAAATGAATATTTAATTAAATTAAATATTTACATAAAAATAATTTTAGAATATTGGAAATTATTAAATATAATTAAAATGAATTTTTAATATATTTTTTTATTAATTATTATGAATTTTTAATATTTATTTATAATTTATTTAATTATTTTTATTTATTTTTATTAAAAACCGTCGCAAAAGACCTATAGCGACAGTCTGCATAAAGTTTTAGTTTTCTGGGTTTTCACATGCATTTCGTCGCTAAACGTATTCTTCATGAAGAACACTTGGTCAACGCTATGCAGCCTACTTTGATCTTAAATTTCTCTTTGATGTTTTAATGTTTGTGTTTGATTCTTGTTGCTGGTTATAGTCTATATGGTAGAGAGTAACGACATATGTTGTTTGAGATCAAACAACATCACATGTGTGAGATTTGATCCGGTCAAACTAGGCCATCCAATTGTTCTTGAGTTTTTTGGGTTACCCAGAAAACTCATGCAGTCATAATGGTCAACGCTATTTGACCATTAATTCCGTTCAATTGATGGTTTGTTTAGGTGTTTTTATGGTTCAAGATTAAAGTTTACATAGCATACTACAACCTTAAACAAATAAATTACACAACACATGTCATCTAGATCAATTCTAGGCAGCATGAATTTCTGACAAATCTTGTCAGAGTCCTTCAAAGGTTTCTGGGTAACCCAGAAACTTGCAAAATCAGAACGGTCAAAGGACTTTGACCACTTATATCTTCTTACTGTGAAAAATTTTTGTAGTTCTATCAATTGGATATTAAAGCTAACATGGCATACTACTGATTCATGCTTTAAAACACATCAAACAACCATTTTAAGCCGATCAAAAGCTCTGACAAACTAGCTTATCAGACTGTTCTTGACTGCCAAGAACAGTTTGAGTTTTTTGATCAAATTCGACCTTTTAAACATTATGGTTACTTGTTTAACCAACCCAGATCATCATATAACATGTTTATACATAATCCTAAACATCTAAAACACAAAATTTTTACAGGCTTGAAGATTAAACATAAATTAGGGTTTTGTGCACCTTTTTCTTCAAATTTTGATCTCTGATCTTTGCTACTGATCTTTGGCTTGCAGAGGCTTGTTTAGGCTTTGATTATAAGTGTATAAGCTTTGAAATTTCGTGGCTTAGCTGACCAGCATCTCATTCTATTTATAGCAATGTGAAATTAGGGTTTCCTAGGCTATTTTCCAAATCTTGCCTCCAAAAATATCTAACCACTTAACTTGTGTTGCTTATGATCTGGCCTAATTCACCTACTTGTGCTGGAGTGTGTCAAGCACAAGCTTGCACACTCCTAGCTTCATTTTCATTGGCTAGAATTTATTTTTCATTTATTTACTTACTAATTAAATTAGATTTTTGCTAATCATGATTAGAATGTTTAATTAGGTTTAGTAATATTCTAATTAGGGTTATATATCATAATTAAGGTTTTACATTTCATAATTTAGTGTTATTAAAGCAAATTAGGGTTTTAGGGTTTCAAATTAGGGTTTAGGATTTTCAATCCTGCAATTAGGGTTTTAATCTTTCGTTTAGGGTTTAGTTTAACCTTAATAATTCATAATTATTATTATTATTCATGATTTAGAATCTAATTATATCAATTAAGATTCTTATACGATAAATAGGGTTTCGATTAAACAATTCGGATAAATATTATCAATTAGGGTTTTCAAATTTAGGGTTTCTGTTTCAGTTTATTGTTCTAACCCTAATTAACTTATTTTAGATTTTTATCAGTTAATATAATATTATATTAACTTCGAAGCACGACAAAGCACTTCGTCATTTCCAAGTACGACACAGCAGCTTATAAAATAATTTGCCGAGACGCTTCTCGGTGAATTCGCCGGAAGCACGACAAATCATTTTGTCCGATTAAGCACGACACAGCTGTTTGGCGAAAAATTTTATTTGACCTAATTGTTTAATAAAATACATAATCACATAATAGAAAGTCATAACATGAAATTTTATTTATTAAACACATAATTTACATATACAAATCTTATTAGGGTTTGGAATATTACATTCACCCCCACTAATAAGAATTTCGTCCTCGAAATTACAGTACAGACTATACAAATAAGTGTGGGTAGTTATCTCACATTTTACTCTCGAGCTCCCACGTAGCTTCCTCTACGTTTTGATTCCTCTAAATAACTTTGACCGAAGGGATCACTTTATTTCGCAGATGTTGTTCTTTTCTATCTATGATTTCGATAGGAACTTCCTCATAAGATAAGTCTTTCTCGATCTAAATAGGTTCGTAATCGATAACGTGTTTATAATCGGGTTTGTACGGTCGTAACACGGACACATGAAACACGTTATGAATATGTTCTAGCTCGGGAGGTTGGGCTACCTCATAGACTACATCACCTATCCTTCTCAGTATCTGAAACGGTCCAATGAATCTTGGACTTAATTTCCCTTTCTTTCCAAATCGAATTTTGCCTTTCCACGGAGATACTTTTAAGAATACGTGACTACCGACTTCGAAATCTTGTAACTTTCTATGTTGATCAGCATATTTCTTTTGTCGATCCTGTGATGCTTGTAATCTTCCTCGTATAATTCGAATTACCTCCGCGGTTTGTTGTACTATTTCAGGTCCTAAAATTTGTCGCTCTCCGACCTCATCCCAACATAACGGCGTCTTACATTTTCTTCCATATAAGGCTTCAAATGGTGGCATTCCTATGCTGGCATGGTAACTATTTTTGTATGCAAATTCTACCAAAGGTAATTGATCTTCCCAACTTCCCTTAAAATCCATGATGCAAGAGCGCAATATGTCTTCCAATGTTTGGATGGTTCTCTCACTCTGACCGTCAGTTTGTGGATGGTATGTTGTACTTAGTCTCAACTGAGTTCCTAAATTTCTCTGGAGACTTGTCCAAAAATTCGAAGTAAATCGTGGATCTCGGTCTGATACTATAGAAACAGGGACTCCATGTCTAGAAATAATTTCATTGATGTAAAGTTTGGCTAACTGGTCAAGACTGAAGTTGATCTTGATGGGTAGAAAATGAGCTGATTTGGTAGGACGATCTACAATTACCCAAATGGCATTGTGACCTTTTTGTGTATTTAGGAGACCAACTACAAAATCCATGGTAATATGCTCCCATTTCCACTCAGGAATTTCTAAGGGTTGTAATAATCCACTTGGTTTCTGATGTTCAGCTTTAACCCTTTGACATGTTAAACATTTACTTACCCACTCCGCTATCTCTCTTTTCATGTTAGACCACCAAAAATGTTGGCTCAAGTCTTTATACATTTTTGTACTCCCTGGATGTACAGCGAATTTAGAACTGTGGGCTTCATTCAGTATTTCGTCTTTTAGTTCTTGTACTGAAGGTACCCAAATTCTATTTTCGTATCTCAGTACTCCATCCTTATCCATTCTAAACTTAACATTCTTTTTATGAGTTGTTTCTGCCTTATACTTCTGACATTCTGCATCAGTCTCCTGTAGTTCTTTCATTCTATCCAATAAAGTCGAACTACCCTCCATGACGAATAACTTCTCGGTAGAGTTAACTGAAACTCTCACCTTGATCTCAAGTTTGTCAAACTCTTTTATCAATACTTCGTTATTGGTCATTACATTTAACTTCTCTTGGTTCTTCCGACTCAATGTATCTGCAACGACGTTGGCTTTTCCGGGATGATATAAAATTTCACAGTCGAAATCTTTTATCAACTCTAGCCATCTCCTCTGCCTCATGTTTAACTCCTTCTGTGTGAAAATATATTTCAGACTCTTATGATCTGTATATATTTCACATTTCTCCACGTACAAATAATGCCTCCAAATTTTCAAGGCAAATACTACTATGGCTAACTCAAGATCATGCGTAGGATACCTCTTCTCATAATCTTTGAGTTGTCTTGATGCATATGCAATCACCTTCCCGTGTTGCATTAACACACAACCTAATCCCTTGTGTGATGCATCACTATAAACTACAAGGCCTCCTGTATCATCTGGTAAAGATAATACTGGTGCCATGCTTAACCGCTTCTTCAACTCTTGGAAGCTTTCTTCACATTTGTCTGTCCAAACGTACTTTACCGTCTTTCGAGTCAAATTGGTTAGCGGGGTTGCTATCTTTGAAAAATCTTGTATAAATCGCCTATAATACCCTGCTAAACCGAGAAAACTTCTTACTTCTGTTGGAGTCGTTGGTTGTTCCCAATTCACAACTGCTTCTATCTTTGCTAGATCTACCGCTATTCCATTCTTGTCAATCACATGACCCAAGAATTGGACTCGTTCCAACCAGAATTCACATTTGGAAAACTTTGCATAAAGTTGTTCCTTGCGTAATATCTCCAATACGCTCCTTAAGTGTTCAGCATGCTCCTCCTTTGTTCTCGAGTATACTAAAATATCATCGATGAACACTACGACAAATTTGTCCAAGCATGGTTTAAACACTCTGTTCATTAAGTCCATGAATGCTGCCGGCGCATTTGTTAATCCAAAAGACATCACAAGAAACTCATAATGTCCATAGCGTGTCCTAAACGCTGTCTTCGGCACATCTTCTTTTCTTACCTTTAATTGATGGTAACCTGATCGTAGGTCGATCTTCGAAAAGTGTTCGGCCCCTTTCAACTGGTCAAACAAATCATCAATTCGTGGTAAAGGATATTTATTCTTTATAGTTAACTTATTTAATTCTCTATAGTCGATGCATAACTTTAACGTTCCATCTTTCTTCTTTACAAACAACATCGGTGCTCCCCAAGGTGAAACACTGGGTTGTATGTACTTTTTGTCTAAGAGTTCTTGTAGCTGCACAAGTAACTCCTTCAGCTCTACAGGTGCCATTCTTTACGGTGCTTTGGAAACTAGCGCCGTACCCGGCGCTAGATTAATAACAAATTCGATCTCTCTATTCGAAGGTAGACCTGGTAAATCATCTGGAAACACATTCAGAAATTCTCTAACTACAGGTATTTGATCTAGCTTTACTCCTTCTTTTCGAGTATCTACTATGTATGTCAAATAACCTATGCAACCCTTCCTAAGCAATCTCTCTGCTTGCATTACTGTCAGATAGTGAGATCGTTTAGGTGAACAACCACCATTGAACACTACTTTTGACTCTGAAGCAGTCACTAGATTTACCCGCTTCCGTTGGCAGTCAATTATTGCATTATAATTTACCAGCCAATCCATTCCTAAGATTATATCAAATTCCCCTAGTTGTATAGGAATGAGGTTCACAAGAAACTTGTGTCCCTTAATCTCTACGGCACAATTCTTATATATGGTTTTGACGGGAATTATCTCATTGTTTGCGATTTCCACATTAAAAGGTATGTCTAAATCTTCGCATTGCATTTTCAAGTTTTTAGCAAAGTTATTAGACACGAAAGAATAAGTAGCACCAGAGTCAAATAACACATATGCATTTAAATTGTCGATATGGATGATACCTGTTACCACGTCCGGTGCAACAACAACATCCCTCATCGTCATATTAAACGTTCTAGCTGTTGGACGACCTGGACCTCCAGCTCCTGCTACTGTTAGTATGGTGTTATTGCTTGGGACTTGATTTCCTCCCCCAAGTAGGTTTCTATTCCTCGGGCAATTTCTAGACACATGCCCAGTTGCACCACAAGTATAACAAGTAACATTCGGGTTACCCTGACGAGTATTATCATTACTCTTTTTGGAACAGTTAGAGGAATAATATCCCTCTTGTCCACAATGGTAACAAGTAATCACTCTGTGGCGACATACTCCCGCGTGATTCTTTCCATATATAACACAACGTACCACCTTATTATTACTGTTCTGGTTTCTGTTGTTGTTATTATTGTTGTAATTGTTACCCCTCCTCACAAAGTTTGTAGGAACAGTGGCATCCCACTTCCTTTTGTTATTATTAGTACCCCCTGTATTAACTTCTCCTTTAAACTTCCCTCCTTCATTTTGACCCCGTTTCTCCTTATGAAATTTTATCAAAGCTTCATTCTCATTTTCAGCTATAATAGCTTTTTCGAGAATTTCAGGAAAAGTTCTCACTTGGAACACTGACAACTTACTATGAATTTGGGGTTTCAATCCCTCTTCATATCTCCTGGTCTTCCTTACCTCCGTATTGACCTGATGTGGGGCAAACCTAGCTAATTCATTGAACTTAGCCATATACTGGGATATAATAAGCTCCCCTTGTTTCAATTCTAGGAATCGTACCTCCATACGATCCTACATTGATTGAGCAAAGTAATTTTCGAAGAATAGCTCCTTAAATCTAGTCCAAGAAATTATACCTTCACCCGCACGAATTTTAGTATTTTCCCACCAATGGTTCGCCTCACCTTTGAGGAAAAAGGTGGCAAAGACCGTCTTTTGATCTTCGCTGACATTAGTTATCACAAAAACCTTCTCTATTTCGGTAACCCAAGTTTGTGCCTCAATAGGTTCTGCGGTTCCCTTAAATTCAGGCGGTACTACCAGTTTAAAGTCTTTGAACATAGTACTCTGTGGATTAACTGTGGTAGGTTGATGTGGTGGATGATTTTGTAAAACTCCTAAGAGTATATCTACCAATTATTGTGTGGGGTTTGTTTCGGTAGGCTCATTTCTAGTTTGGGTTCTCCTTCCTGATGCCATGACTCTAAAATAAAGAAAAAACATGTATAAATACAAGGATATATTACACATAGAACTAACACTTTGATTGTACAAACACAATTTATATATAACATGCAAAAACGAGTACATATTCGACTAGTAGTTTAGACTACCACTAGTTACTACAAGGAACTCACTATTTTACAACCTCAAAAATTTGTATATTACAAACCACGAAACGTAAACTAAGTACTATACTAATCTAATCAATCACGTAATCCCTTATAAGCATCCCGTATCATATGACCAACCACCGCTCTATCGATCATATAATCATCCTTCTCTTCCTCTACAGGATACCTAAATACCCTTCATTCTAGGCCCTCAAATGCAGTCCTACACTTCTTGTCAACTCTGTACACCTGCATTTGTGCATCCTGCTTCTCCTTCTGGGTGTTCTGAAGAAGGGTCCTCAGACGACGAGTCGTATCTCTCTCACTTTCCAGTAAACTTGCAGCGATACCTGTCCAAGAGTTAGCAGCCTCTAACTCTTCCGTTGACTGCTAAACTAATCCAATAACTATCTCTTCGTGTCTGTCGACACGCATCATCTGCCCCGTTCAAATTACTTCATCGGGTTCTGGATCTATCAGTTGTCCATCTATAGGGTAATTAGCATCCTCGGCCTCTAATATTTCTTGGTCATGTAGGAGTTCTTCCTCCTCTGGATCCTCCTCTTCTAAATCTAGCTCAGGGGTAGCCGGCTCATAATCAGGCACCTCATCGGGCTCACTGTCTGATAGCCATCCTACCATGTGTTGATCGACTCCTGCCATCCTACAAAAGAATTTTAATTTGTTTAGTATTATGGGGAGACAAATTTACACATATGATAAAGCTTTTAAGATTATTTTATGTATGATTAAGTATTTTACGGACTCAAAGACTATATCCTAGGGTATTTCCTAACTACCTTAGAGCTATAATCTACAGCTCTTATACCAACCTGTGACGCCCCCAAATCTCTACACTCTCTTGTAGCAGATCTGGTGCTCACGTGAAACTATACAGCTATAAATATTCAATAAAATATGACTTCTATCTATCCAAGGTTCACAGTATCCTATAACAGGTACTAGTTCCGGCCAGAACGTTGTCTGTGTTTGGATACCCTCACTTGGATGTATAGATTCATATCTAATGAATACCTCTTTCATATTTATATTCCCTATCTATCTGACATTCACAGTATTAATGATAAGATTGTCCATAGAACTGAGGGGCGCATTCCGGTAAAGATGGCACCTTACCGGCGCTCATTAAGTGTAACCCCATAGCTTATAGGACTTTCAACATCATTTAAATACCATCATTCAGATGTATAGTTCGTATAGATACTGTATCTAACTTAGTACAACTATGCTAAATAAAATAAAGATCAGAGTATAACGCATTATATGAAATAAAGGATCATAATAACTTTCAACTCACTATTTTACAACCTCAAAATTTGTATATTACAAACCACGAAACGTAAACTAAGTACTATACTAATCTAATCAATCACGTAATCCCTTATAAGCATCCCGTATCATATGACCAACCACCGCTCTATCGATCATATAATCATCCTTCTCTTCCTCTACAGGATACCTAAATACCCTTCATTCTAGGCCCTCAAATGCAGTCCTACACTTCTTGTCAGCTCTGTACACCTGCATTTGTGCATCCTGCTTCTCCTTCTGGGTGTTCTGAAGAAGGGTCCTCAGACGACGAGTCGTATCTCTCTCACTTTCCAGTAAACTTGCAGCGATACCTGTCCAAGAGTTAGCAGCCTCTAACTCTTCCGTTGACTGCTAAACTAATCCAATAACTATCTCTTCGTGTCTGTCGACACGCATCATCTGCCCCGTTCCAATTACTTCATCGGGTTCTGGATCTATCAGTTGTCCATCTATAGGGTAATTAGCATCCTCGGCCTCTAATATTTCTTGGTAATGTAGGAGTTCTTCCTCCTCTGGATCCTCCTCTTCTAAATCTAGCTTAGGGGTAGCCGGCTCATAATCAGGCACCTCATCGGGCTCACTGTCTGATAGCCATCCTACCATGTGTTGATCTACTCCTGCCATCCTACAAAAGAATTTTAATTTGTTTAGTATTATGGGGAGACAAATTTACACATAAGATAAAGCTTTTAAGATTATTTTATGTATGATTAAGTATTTTACGGACTCAAAGACTATATCCTAGGGTATTTCCTAACTACCTTAGAGCTATAATCTACAGCTCTTATACCAACCTGTGACGCCCCCAAATCTCTACACTCCCTTGTAGCATATCTGGTGCTCACGTGAAACTATACAGCTATAAATATTCAATAAAATATGACTTTTATCTATCCAAGGTTCACAGTATCCCATAACAGGTACTAGTTCCGGCCAGAACGTTGTCTGTGTTTGGATACCCTCACTTGGATGTATAGATTCATATCTAATGAATACCTCTTTCATATTTATATTCCCTATCTATCTGACATTCACAGTATTAATGATAAGATTGTCCACAGAACTGAGGGGCGCATTCCGGTAAAGATGGCACCTTACCGGCACTCATTAAGTGTAACCCCATAGCTTATAGGACTTTCAACATCATTTAAATACCATCATTCAGATGTATAGTTCGTATAGATACTGTATCTAACTTAGTACAACTATGCTAAATAAAATAAAGATAAGAGTATAACGCATTATATGAAATAAAGGATCATAATAACTTTCAACTCACTATTTTACAACCTCAAAATTTGTATATTACAAACCACGAAACGTAAACTAAGTACTATACTAATCTAATCAATCACGTAATCCCTTATAAGCATCCCGTATCATATGACCAACCACCGCTCTATCGATCATATAATCATCCTTCTCTTCCTCTACAAGATACCTAAATACCCTTCGTTCTAGGCCCTCAAATCCAGTCCTACACTTCTTGTCAGCTATGTACACCTGTATTTGTGCATCCTGCTTCTCCTTCTGGGTGTTCTGAAGAAGGGTCCTTAGACGACGAGTCGTATCTCTCTCACTTTCCAGTAAACCTGCAGCGATACCTGTCCGAGATTTAGCAGCCTCTAACTCTTCCGTTGACTGCTAAACTAATCCAATAACTATCTCTTCGTGTCTGTCGACACGCATCATCTGCCCCGTTCCAATTACTTCATCGGGCTCTGGATCTATCAGTTGTCCATCTATAGGGTAATTAGCATCCTCGGCCTCTAATATTTCTTGGTCATGTAGGAGTTCTTCCTCCTCTGGATCCTCCTCTTCTAAATCTAGCTCAGGGGTAGCCGGCTCATAATCAAGCACCTCATCGGGCTCACTGTCTGATAGCCATCCTACCATGTGTTGATCTACTCCTGCCATCCTACAAAAGAATTTTAATTTGTTTAGTATTATGGGGAGACAAATTTACACATAAGATAAAGCTTTTAAGATTATTTTATGTATGATTAAGTATTTTACGGACTCAAAGACTATATCCTAGGGTATTTCCTAACTACCTTAGAGCTATAATCTACAGCTCTTATACCAACCTGTGACGCCCCCAAATCTCTACACTCCCTTGTAGCATATCTGGTGCTCACGTGAAACTATACAGCTATAAATATTCAATAAAATATGACTTCTATCTATCCAAGGTTCACAGTATCCCATAACAGGTACTAGTTCCGGCCAGAACGTTGTCTGTGTTTGGATACCCTCACTTGGATGTATAGATTCATATCTAATGAATACCTCTTTCATATTTATATTCCCTATCTATCTGACATTCACAGTATTAATGATAAGATTGTCCATAGAACTGAGGGGCGCATTCCGGTAAAGATGGCACCTTACCAGCACTCATTAAGTGTAACCCCATAGCTTATAGGACTTTCAACATCATTTAAATACCATCATTCAGATGTATAGTTCGTATAGATACTGTATCTAACTTAGTACAACTATGCTAAATAAAATAAAGATCAGAGTATAACGCATTAGATGAAATAAAGGATCATAATAACTTTCAACTCACTATTTTACAACCTCAAAATTTGTATATTACAAACCACGAAACGTAAACTAAGTACTATACTAATCTAATCAATCACGTAATCCCTTATAAGCATCCCGTATCATATGACCAACCACCGCTCTATCGATCATATAATCATCCTTCTCTTCCTCTACAAGATACCTAAATACCCTTCGTTCTAGGCCCTCAAATGCAGTCCTACACTTCTTGTCAGCTATGTACACCTGTATTTGTGCATCCTGCTTCTCCTTCTGGGTGTTCTGAAGAAGGGTCCTTAGACGACGAGTCGTATCTCTCTCACTTTCCAGTAAACCTGCAGCGATACCTGTCCGAGATTTAGCAGCCTCTAACTCTTCCGTTGACTGCTAAACTAATCCAATAACTATCTCTTCGTCTCTGTCGACACGCATCATCTGCCCCGTTCCAATTACTTCATCGGGTTCTGGATCTATCAGTTGTCCATCTATAGGGTAATTAGCTTCCTCGGCCTCTAATATTTCTTGGTCATGTAGGAGTTCTTCCTCCTCTGGATCCTCCTCTTCTAAATCTAGCTCAGGGGTAGCCGGCTCATAATCAGGCACCTCATCGGGTTCACTGTCTGATAGCCATCCTACCATGTGTTGATCGACTCCTGCCATCCTACAAAAGAATTTTAATTTGTTTAGTATTATGGGGAGACAAATTTACACATATGATAAAGCTTTTAAGATTATTTTATGTATGATTAAGTATTTTACGGACTCAAAGACTATATCCTAGGGTATTTCCTAACTACTTTAGAGCTATAATCTACAGCTCTTATACCAACCTGTGACGCCCCCAAATCTCTACACTCCCTTGTAGCAGATCTGGTGCTCACGTGAAACTATACAGCTATAAATATTCAATAAAATATGACTTCTATCTATCCAAGGTTCACAGTATCCTATAACAGGTACTTGTTCCGGGCAGAACGTTGTCTGTGTTTGGATACCCTCACTTGGATGTATAGATTCATATCTAATGAATACCTCTTTCATATTTATATTCCCTATCTATCTGACATTCACAGTATTAATGATAAGATTGTCCATAGAACTGAGGGGCGCATTCCGGTAAAGATGGCACCTTACCGGCGCTCATTAAGTGTAACCCCATAGCTTATAAGACTTTCAACATCATTTAAATACCATCATTCAGATGTATAGTTCGTATAGATACTGTATCTAACTTAGTACAACTATGCTAAATAAAATAAAGATCAGAGTATAACGCATTAGATGAAATAAAGGATCATAATAACTTTCAACTCACTATTTTACAACCTCAAAATTTGTATATTACAAACCACGAAACGTAAACTAAGTACTATACTAATCTAATCAATCACGTAATCCCTTATAAGCATCCCGTATCATATAACCAACCACCGCTCTATCGATCATATAATCATCCTTCTCTTCCTCTACAAGATACCTAAATACCCTTCGTTCTAGGCCCTCAAATGCAGTCCTACACTTCTTGTCAGCTATGTACACCTGTATTTGTGCATCCTGCTTCTCCTTCTGGGTGTTCTGAAGAAGGGTCCTTAGACGACGAGTCGTATCTCTCTCACTTTCCAGTAAACCTGCAGCGATACCTGTCCGAGATTTAGCAGCCTCTAACTCTTCCGTTGACTGCTAAACTAATCCAATAACTATCTCTTCGTGTCTGTCGACACGCATCATCTGCCCCGTTCCAATTACTTCATCGGGTTCTGGATCTATCAGTTGTCCATCTATAGGGTAATTAGCATCCTCGGCCTCTAATATTTCTTGGTCATGTAGGAGTTCTTCCTCCTCTAGATCCTCCTCTTCTAAATCTAGCTCAGGGGTAGCCGGCTCATAATCAGGCACCTCATCGGGCTCACTGTCTGATAGCCATCCTACCATGTGTTGATCTACTCCTGCCATCCTACAAAAGAATTTTAATTTGTTTAGTATTATGGGGAGACAAATTTACACATATGATAAAGCTTTTAAGATTATTTTATGTATGATTAAGTATTTTACGGACTCAAAGACTATATCCTAGGGTATTTCCTAACTACCTTAGAGCTATAATCTACAGCTCTTATACCAACCTGTGACGCCCCCAAATCTCTACACTCCCTTGTAGCATATCTGGTGCTCACGTGAAACTATACAGCTATAAATATTCAATAAAATATGACTTCTATCTATCCAAGGTTCACAGTATCCCATAACAGGTACTAGTTCTGGCCAGAACGTTGTCTGTGTTTGGATACCCTCACTTGGATGTATAGATTCATATCTAATGAATACCTCTTTCATATTTATATTCCCTATCTATCTGACATTCACAGTATTAATGATAAGATTGTCCATAGAACTGAGGGGCGCATTCCGGTAAAGATGGCACCTTACCGGCGCTCATTAAGTGTAACCCCAGAGCTTATAGGACTTTCAACATCATTTAAATACCATCATTCAGATGTATAGTTCGTATAGATACTGTATCTAACTTAGTACAACTATGCTAAATAAAATAAAGATCAGAGTATAACGCATTAGATGAAATAAAGGATCATAATAACTTTCAACTCACTATTTTACAACCTCAACATTTATATATTACAAACCACGAAACGTAAACTAAGTACTATACTAATCTAATCAATCACGTAATCCCTTATAAGCATCCCGTATCATATGACCAACCACCGCTCTATCGATCATATAATCATCCTTCTCTTCCTCTACAGGATACCTAAATACCCTTCATTCTAGGCCCTCAAATGCAGTCCTACACTTCTTGTCAGCTCTGTACACCTGCATTTGTGCATCCTGCTTCTCCTTCTGGGTGTTCTGAAGAAGGGTACTCAGACGACGAGTCGTATCTCTCTCACTTTCCAGTAAACTTGCAGCGATACCTGTCCAGGAGTTAGCAGCCTCTAACTCTTCCGTTGACTGCTAAACTAATCCAATAACTATCTCTTCGTGTCTGTCGACACGCATCATCTGCCCCGTTCCAATTACTTCATCGGGTTCTGCATCTATCAGTTGTCCATCTATAGGGTAATTAGCATCCTCAGCCTCTAATATTTCTTGGTCATGTAGGAGTTCTTCCTCCTCTGGATCCTCCTCTTCTAAATCGAGCCGGCTCATAATCAGGCACCTCATCGGGCTCACTGTCTGATAGCCATCCTACCATGTGTTGATCGACTCCTGCCATCCTACAAAAGAATTTTAATTTGTTTAGTATTATGGGGAGACAAATTTACACATAAGATAAAGCTTTTAAGATTATTTTATGTATGATTAAGTATTTTACGGACTCAAAGACTATATCCTAGGGTATTTCCTAACTACCTTAGAGCTATAATCTACAGCTCTTATACCAACCTGTGACGCCCCCAAATCTCTACACTCCCTTGTAGCAGATCTGGTGCTCACGTGAAACTATACAGCTATAAATATTCAATAAAATATGACTTCTATCTATCCAAGGTTCACAGTATCCTATAACAGGTACTAGTTCCGGCCAGAACGTTGTCTGTGTTTGGATACCCTCGCTTGGATGTATAGATTCATATCTAATGAATACCTCTTTCATATTTATATTCCCTATCTATCTGACATTCACAGTATTAATGATAATATTGTCCATAGAACTGAGGGGCGCATTCCGGTAAAGATGGTACCTTACCGGCGCTCATTAAGTGTAACCCCATAGCTTATAGGACTTTCAACATCATTTAAATACCATCATTCAGATGTATAGTTCGTATAGATACTGTATTTAACTTAGTACAACTATGCTAAATAAAATAAATATCAGAGTATAACGCATTAGATGAAATAAAGGATCATAATAACTTTCAACTCACTATTTTACAACCTCAAAATTTATATATTACAAACCACGAAACGTAAACTAAGTACTATACTAATCTAATCAATCACGTAATCCCTTATAAGCATCTCGTATCATATGACCAACCACCGCTCTATCGATCATATAATCATCCTTCTCTTCCTCTACAGGATACCTAAATACCCTTCGTTCTAGGCCCTCAAATGCAGTCCTACACTTCTTGTCAGCTATGTACACCTGTATTTGTGCATCCTGCTTCTCCTTCTGGGTGTTCTGAAGAAGGGTCCTTAGACGACGAGTCGTATCTCTCTCACTTTCCAGTAAACCTACAGCGATACCTGTCCGAGAGTTAGCAGCCTCTAACTCTTCCGTTGACTGATAAACTAATCCAATAACTATCTCTTCGTGTCTGTCGACACACATCATCTGCCCCGTTCCAATTACTTCATCAAGTTCTAGATCTATCAGTTCTCCATCTATAGGGTAATTAGCATCCTCAGCCTCTAATATTTCTTGGTTATGTAGGAGTTCTTCCTCCTCTAGATCCTCCTCTTCTAAATCTAGCTCAGTGGTAGCCGGCTCATAATCAGGCACCTCATCGGGCTCACTGTCTGATAGCCATCCTACCATGTGTTGATCTACTCCTGCCATCCTACAAAAGAATTTTAATTTGTTTAGTATTATGGGGAGACAAATTTACACATAAGATAAAGCTTTTAAGATTATTTTATGTATGATTAAGTATTTTACGGACTCAAAGACTATATCCTAGGGTATTTCCTAACTACCTTAGAGCTATAATCTACAGCTCTTATACCAACCTGTGACGCCCCCAAATCTCTACACTCCCTTGTAGCAGATCTGGTGCTCACGTGAAACTATACAGCTATAAATATTCAATAAAATATGACTTCTATCTATCCAAGGTTCACAGTATCCCATAACAGGTACTAGTTCCGGCCAGAACGTTGTCTGTGTTTGGATACCCTCACTTGGATGTATAGATTCATATCTAATGAATACCTCTTTCATATTTATATTCCCTATCTATCTGACATTCACAGTATTAATGATAAGATTGTCCATAGAACTGAGGGGCGCATTCCGGTAAAGATGGCACCTTACCGGCGCTCATTAAGTGTAACCCCAGAGCTTATAGGACTTTCAACATCATTTAAATACCATCATTCAGATGTATAGTTCGTATATATACTGTATCTAACTTAGTACAACTATGCTAAATAAAATAAAGATGAGAGTATAACGCATTAGATTAAATAAAGGATCATAATATATTACATATCATTTGGTTCGATTACATTGTTCTCAGTACTAAGTTATTACAATAAAAGCCTTTAAAAGACTTAGATTATTCAAAAGCAGTTAATAAAACTAGTAAGCATGCCCTTTTCCTTTATCTGTCCCAGAAGTGCTAGGGATATCATTTAAAGCTGCAAAAGAAGATATGCGCAAGAATGAGTTACAAATGCTCATCAAGTTCATTTAAAAATGTAAACACAATGTGTTTGATTTGAAAGATGTCAGGTGATGTATAACTGATACTGAGGGTTCTATACCGGAACCATATATTTCAATTTGTTCTGTCAGTCTTCAATGACTTAGAACCTTTTGAGTTCGGATAGCTGGTACGTGATCAGCCTCACCAATATCCTAGGAGTATGCATATCATCCTACCACATTTTTAGTCAATTTAAGTTAATTGCCAATATTGGTCAATTCATTTAATTGCCAATTTAAACCTTATTTGAAGGTTTGTCGAACCACCTTCCATCCACGGTGTCCCTTTTACTCAGTATAGATGTCGTACCAAAACAATTTAGTTTGACACAACAAATTTTAAGCTCAAACAGTCAATAAATGATTCATTTCTTAAGTTATGCTGAACAAGTAGCAATAACTTCACAATAATTGATAGCAAGACATAAATGAATTGCTTAATATAAATTGAGAAAAGTTAGGACACTTGCCTTAGCGTAGTTTTGTTAAAATTTAAGACAGTTGGTCAACGTACGTGGTCTGCGTATACCAATAATAAGCGTTAGCACGTATATAAACATGTATCACGCTAATCTAGATAAATTTCATTAAGGTTCGACGTTGATTCGGTATCTCGGTCGCGTCCTTAATGGCTAAACACATAGATTGTTCGATAAAACTTCATTTGGAAGTCTAATTATTAGTCTAAATAATTCAATTATTATTTATAATACTTTTAGAAGCTTAATTTTATTTTTAAATAATTTTTATAAGCTTGGAAGTATTTTTAAATAATTTTACAAGTTTAGAAATATTTTTAAATGATTTAATTATCATTTAGAATACTTTTAAAACATTTAATATGTTATTTAAATAATTTATTTGTCATTTAGAATATTTTTAAATATTTAAAATATTATTTAAATGATTTATTTATAATTCATAATATTTTTAGAAAGATAGAATATTATTTAAATGATTTATTTTATCATTAATAATATTTTTAGAATTTATTTTATCATTATAATAATTTAATTATTACTTATAATAATTTTCAAAACTTAATTTAATATTTAAATGATTTAATTATCATTTAAAGTAATTTTTAAATGATTTATTTATCATTAATTATATTTAAATATTTAATATTTTATTTAATTATTATATATAATAATTTTATTTACTTTAATATCATTTTTAAATTAATTAATATTAATTATTTAAGAATTAATATCATTTTTTAAATCATTTATTTAATATATTTATTAAATAAATGAATATTTAATTAAATTAAATATTTACATAAAAAATAATTTCAGAATATTGAAAATTATTAAATATAATTAAAATGAATTTTAAATATATTTTTTATTAATTATTATGAATTTTTAATATTTATTTATAATTTATTTAATTATTTTTATTTATTTTTATTAAAAATCGTCGCAAAAGACCTATAGCGACAGTCTGCATAAGGTTTTAGTTTTCTGGGTTTTCACATGCATTTCGTCGCTAAAGGTGTTCTTCATGAAGAACACTTGGTCAACGCTATGCAGCCTACTTTGATCTTAAATTTCTCTTTAATGTTTTAATGTTTGTGTTTGATTCTTGTTGCTGGTTATAGTCTATATGGTAGAGAGTAACGACATATGTTGTTTGAGATCAAACAACATCACATGTGTGATATTTGATCCGGTCAAACTAGGCCATCCAACTTTTCTTGAGTTTTCTGGGTTATCCAGAAAACTCATGCAGTCATAATGGTCAACGCTATTTGACCATTAATTCCGTTCAATTGATGGTTTGTTTAGGTGTTTTTATGGTTCAAGATTAAAGTTTACATAGCATACTACAACCTTAAACAAATAAATTACACAACACATGTCATCTAGATCAATTCTGGGCATCATGAATTTCTGACAAATCTTGTCAGAGTCCTTTAAAGGTTTCTGGGTAACCCAGAAACTTGCAAAATCAGAACGGTCAAAAGACTTTGACCACTTATATCTTCTTACTGTGAAAAAATTTTGGAGTTCTATCAATTGGATATTAAAGCTAACATGGCATACTACTGATTCATGCTTTAAAACACATCAAACAACCATTTTAAGTCGATCAAAAGCTCTAACAAACTAGCTTGTCAGACTGTTCTTGACTGCCAGGAACAGTTTGAGTTTTTTGATCAAATTCGACCTTTTAAACGTTATGGTTACTTGTTTAACCAACCCAGATCATCATATAACATGTTTATACATAATCCTAAACATCTAAAACACAAAATTTTTACAGGCTTGAAGATCAAACATAAATTAGGGTTTTGTGCACCTTTTTGTTCAAATTTTGATCTCTGATCTTTGCTACTGATCTTTGGCTTGCAGAGGCTTGTTTAGGCTTTGATTATAAGTGTATAAGCTTTGAAATTTCGTGGCTTAGCTGACCAGCATCTCATTCTATTTATAGCAATGTGAAATTAGGGTTTCCTAGGCTATTTTCCAAATCTTGCCTCCAAAAATATCTAACCAATTAACTTGTGCTGCTAATGATCTGACCTAATTCACCTACTTATGCTGGAGTGTGTCAAGCACAAGCTTGCACACTCCTAGCTTCATTTTCATTGGCTAGAATTTATTTTTCATTTATTTACTTACTAATTAAATCAGATTTTTGCTAATCATGATTAGGATGTTTAATTAGGTTTAGTAATATTCTAATTAGGGTTATATATCATAATTAAGGTTTTACATTTCATAATTTAGTGTTATTAAACCAAATTAGGGTTTTAGGGTTTCAAATTAGGGTTTAGGGTTTTCAATCCTATAATCAGGGTTTTAATCTTTCGTTTAGGGTTTAGTTTAACCTTAATAATTCACAATTAATATTATTATTCATGATTTAGAATCTAATTATATCAATTAAGATTCTTATACGATAATTAGGGTTTCGATTAAACAATTTGGATAAATATTATCAATTAGGGTTTTCAAATTTAGGGTTTCTGTTTTAGTTTATTGTTCTAACCCTAATTAACTTATTTTAGATTTTTATTAGTTAATATAATATTATATTAACTCCGAAGCACGACAAAACACTTCATCATTTCCAAGTACGACACAGCAGCTTACAAAATAATTTGCCGAGATGCTTCTCGGTGAATTCGCCGGAAGCACGACAAATCATTTTGTCCGATTAAGCACGACACAGCTGCTTGGCGAAAATTTTATTTGACCTAATTGTTTAATAAAATACACAATCACATAATACAAAGTCAGAACATGAAATTTCATTTATTAAACACATAATTTACATATACAAATCTTATTAGGGTTCGGAATATTACAATTGCCTAAATGGGTTGGCAATAATTAGGAAAATCGAAGTCACCCAAGAAGACGTCTCTGGATGAATATTCCCTACGTGAATACTAACCCGTGAATAGAGATTTAACGATGCTACGCGAAATCAAGTATTCACTTAAACAAAACTATATTACGTAAAATTTCATGCATTCACATAATCCAGGTTGTCACACAACCTTTAAACATGCAACACAAAAATAATATTAATAAAATATAATTCATTCATTAATATTCAAAAATTCAAATTACAAGGCAAATCCAGAATTCTCGATCGTTACAAATAATACCTTAAACTTTCTTTAGGATATCCCACAAGTCTGCACTTGTCAGATTTTGTCCCAAACTTATCTTTAAAATTTTTTCACATAAGCTGGACAACCCCTTATCTTAACATACTTAAAAATAGGAATCCTTCCTATCCATAACCTTTATGGAGTCTTGGGCTCGGATTTTTGAGGTTACCTTATTTTTGTAGATATGTAGCCGTTTCTAGGGCATAACCCCAGATGGATACTAGAATGTCGGTAAAAATTATTATGGACTGCACCATGTCCAACAAGGTACAATTTCTCCTTTTAGATACACTAATCAATTATTGTGTATCAGGAGGTGTCCATTATGAGAAAATACCATTTTGAGATGATCTAGAAACTCATTGCACAAGTATTCCTTCCTCGATCTTATCAAAGAATCTTAATACTTTGTCAATATGTTTAACTTCTGAATTCTTTGAACATTTCAAATGATTCAAACTTGTATTTTATTAAATATACACATTCAACTCTTTGAATGATCATCTCCTTTTCTTTTATTAGTTTATTCAATTTGCAAAATATTTTTCATGTAAGTCAAGTATACAAAGTCTATTAAGTATTCTTCCAGTTTCAAACAAAACATTATCATTATTAATAGAACAACAATTGTTCTTAAATATAATACCAGAACCTTCCTTGTCCAACAACGAAAGTTCTAATGTTTCTAATGAGAACTGGAACATAATAACAACTTATTAACTTAATAGACTTGCCCGTAGGTAACGCTAAAATATAAGTTCCTACGACTAATGTAGCAACTATTGCTCCATTCTCCATACGTAAGATTACTTACTCTTTGTTTAGCTTTCTACTTCTACTTAGTCTCTGCATTGGATTGCATATGTGAGAACTATAGCCAGTATCCAATACCCAAGTAGAACCTTGACTTATAGAAAAATTTATTTCAATCATGAACAAACTTATATCTGTAACCGAAGTTTCATTAAGCTTCTTTTGGTTAGCCTCTGTAAGATTCTCCTTATAGTTTCCTTTCTAGTATCTAGGCTTATTGCAGTGGAAGAAAACTCCTTTGCTATCTGCATCAGTCTTGTTCTTATTGTCCTTTGTTTTTGCCTTTCCTTGTACCATCTTTGAATTATTCTTCTTTTAAGAAGATCCTTTGGCCCTCTTCTGCTTCCTGGAAGAATCATCTACCTGTAAGACTTGGTCTTTCTTGGTTGGAAAATGACTCTTTACGGTTTTCAACGCGTTTAAGCAACTCAGGCAGGCTGATATATATAGCTTGTTCACGTGAAAATTCATAACAAATTGTGAGAAAGAGTCCGGAAGTGATTGTAAGATCAAATCTTGGATCAAATCTCCATCCATTAAAACCAAGTTGTCCCAATTGTTCAATAATATTGATCATTTTAGGACATATGTCTGTACTGTAGTGCCATCGGTTATTCTAGATCGAAAAAGCTCCTTAGATATATGATATCTAATAGTCATACTTTCCTCACCATTCAACTCCTTAAAGGTGTCGGAGTACAGTAGGAGCATCCTTAGTTTCATGCTGACGCTGAAGCTCGTTACTCATGGATGCGAGCATGATGCATTGAGCCAATTGAGCATCAGCTTGCCACTTTCTAAAAGTAGCAATCTCTTCCTCAGAGGCATTGTCTGCAACCATTGCAGGGATAGGCGTATTAAGGACATAAGATAGCTTTTCAGCTTTGAGAACTATTCTCAAATTTCTTAACTAGTCTGTGTAATTTGGTCCAGTTAATTAGCTTATAATATGCTCCATAGTGATAGTAAATTAGACATTGTAAAATTTTGTAAATGAAATAGACAACATTTTAGCATACATTCATTTCTTAATTAATTACCAAAATAAATTAGGTCTTTATTTTAAATTGGTACCTCACTATTTTCATCAAACTATATTACCCTCAATATATAGTTCGACAATCTAATTAAAGATTTGCTAGTGAGAATAAGGATCCCATTTCAAATGTATATAGCCTTGTGGTGACACAACAAACGATATATAAATAAATAGGTAGACAACTATTGTCAATTACATCACTATGTAACTCCTTGTATTTTGCCTCTTAGATTATTTTGATCAAGTGGTGACACATCCGAATCAAAATTATCCAAGTTAAGTCCAACTTAGCACTTCCATATATGTGAAGAGAAAAATACCATCCTTGTGGTGACACAACAAATCAGTAATGTTCAATTCCTTAATAAGCATCAAATGTGATAATGCAACATCTTAAATATTTAATACTTGCCTTGTGGTGACAGAACAAACTCATATTAAATATTTAATACTCTATTGCTTTACCATGCTAGAAGGCGACGTTCGATATTCCAAATATCTTTGAACGCTTAGGACTTAATATAATTTCTTTGAGGGATTTGTTATTATTTGTCTCATCTTGTTTAGCGCGCATGCACACATATATATAAAATACGCGTCATATTATTTAACATGCGAAGCATGTTGTATAATATATAATATATATGTCGACGCCGGGTTTTTCGCTTCGTGTGTCCTTTTTTAGTCTTTTCCAATTTTAGCCTCTTGATTAAATGATTTTTGGAAAAGGTCGGCATTAATGTCGACGGGGTTTTGAAAGATCGTTTTTTATGATGAGCCAATTAACCAGAGTCGCCAGTTGGTATATTTGAAATGGATGTACCAACTCATCCGAGTTTTCGTTTTTTATAAATCACTGGCTCATATGTGACTCCGAATTAATTGGTCTGCGAATCGAGATTCATAGAATTCGGGGGCTTGCTTAAGTGGGGGGAAGGTGTTAGGCACCCCTCGACTTCCGTGAAACACGGTTACCGCAATCTTGATGCTGTCCTATCCTTTAACTCATGAAATGTGTATATGTGCGGGTGTGTGTGTGTGTGTGTGTGCTTATGTGAATGTTGGGGTGAGTTTGTATGAGAGAATCATTTGGATTTTTAGGGGAAGTCGTGCTTTAATTTGGGAACGCTTCGGAATGTCTTTTCGGCCTACACGAGAAAGATTTATGAAAAAGGTTTGATTTTAATTGTCAAAACTAGGAGATTTTCATTAGGTGACGTTTTGGAAAAAATAGGAGTTTATTAAGCCTTAGCAAAATAGGAATCGAGATTTATACGTTGCTTTCATAAATGATGGGCAATTTCTAGGATCTCTTTCGCCCTATACATCAAGGTTTAATAAAACATTTAATTTCTTTTATAAGACCCATTTTCGTGACATTTGAAAATAACTTCTTTTTAGCTTTCTCGTAAAATAGGATAGCATTTCCAATTTTTAGCCTCGTGATGCTAATATCCTACTTTGATTGATTTTAGAAAAGATCTTTATCGTTTAATCTTTTGAAATCATTTTGGCGTCACGAAATCTAATCAAGCATAAACACGCGTCGGGGCTATTCACGGGCATGTAAGCCATCAAAATATCCCCGAACGCCAACAATCACATATTTCACTACTACGGGGCCTTAAACCCGATTCTCGCCTTGGCGTCGTTTTAAGGCCCGATGGTTACATGTTACAAAACGAGCACCTTGAATCTATTACATACATCAAAACGTCCATCATCGGATTTGAACCACGGGGTCGCGTTCCTAGGCTCACACGAGATTACGACATGCCCACAAAATGAGTATTACATAACTAACCAACCCGGATTTATCTAATACACCATGATATCCGAAAATGACAATCTAAATAAGTTACACACAATGAATCACCATAAACAAGTTAGAAATTTCATCAATTGGATATCCTCGGGTTATTAGGAAGAATTGTGTTCCGGTGGAACCCTCACCAATAATCCCTAATCCATGATTGTTCAACAAGATACATGAAAGTTACATCTAATTTACCCAATCAATATGACATGAATTGCTAGAACAAATAGAAATTTTCACCTTGTAATTGATCTCAAATGGATGTGAACTTGTGTATTTGAATAGGATAAAGAGTGTATTTGATACAATCAAAATCAAAAGAATTAAATTCTCTCCTTTTTTCTCTCTTTTCTTCCTATTTGATTGCAAAATTTCTCTCTTTTCCCCGCTATTTTCGTGCTTGTGCTACTGCTGAAATCTCCTTCTTCTCCAAAATTGCTGAACTCTCTGTATGCTGCACGAAACTGGGCTGAAATAGGCTGGCTGGCCGCCTGCCTTCCACTCACCCCGATTTCGAGTTCCGTGTTTCGAGTTCCGTGTTTTCAAAAGGCGCACTATTTGGCCGCAGAACAATCCGCGGCTGGACGGTTTGACTTTCTCGTTTTCTATGCCACGCCTCGATTTCCGTGCCGTAACGTCGGTTTTTGCTGACAGGCTCATATTCGGCAGTCCGAGAATTTCCAGGAGACGTGCCACCTCATTCGGGAATGCCTGCTTCGGACGACTTTATTGTCACGTCAGCCTTGGTCGCCAAAACATTGTGATGGCGTCGGGCGCTCGCACTTGTGCCCATTCCTTCGCTCCCGCAAGCCGGTTCAATTGACGATTTTGCCCTCCTGTCATGGTTAGTACAAGGAACGCAAAATTTGGGTGTCTACAGCTGCCCCTCTTTATCATGTTCATGCAATGTTTAATGAAATGAACAGGATAAAGAATAGACACTTGATGCATGAATGACAATGCACAAGGATGACAATGGATACGTGATGCAACACATATGGTTTATGATGCAACGCCAGATGCCATTGATGCAAAACATTCAGAAAAGGGTGTCGAGGCTGATGATCGTCTCGTCGGGGCCGGGTATCGTCGCCGGTCACCCATCTCGTAACCCCCGGTTATCGTCGCCGGTTGGTTATCTTGTCGGAGCCGATTTTCGTCGCCGGACATCCATCTCGTAATCGCTGGTTATCATCGCCGGTCGATTGTCTCGTCGGGGCCGGGTATCGTCGCCGGTCACCCATCTCGCAACCCCCGGTTATCGTCGCCGGTTGGTTATCTTGTCGGAGCCGGTTTTCGTCGCCGGACATCCATCTCGTAATCGCCGGTTATCGTCGCCGGTCGATTGTCTCGTCGGGGCCGGGTATCGTCGCCGGTCACCCATCTCGTAACCCCCGGTTATCGTCGCCGGTTGGTTATCTTGTCGGAGCCGGTTTTCGTCGCCGGACATCCATTTCGTAATCGCCGGTTTTTGTCGCCGGACGATTGTCTTGTCGGGGCCGGGTATCGTCGCCGGTCACCCATTTCGTAACCCCCAGTTATCGTCGCCGGTTGGTTGTCTTGTCGGAGCCGGTTTTCGTCACCGGACATCCATCTCGTAATCGCCGGTTTTCGTCGCTGGACGATTGTCTTGTCGGGGCCGGGTATCGTCGCCGGTCACCCATTTCGTAACCCCCGGTTATCGTCGCCGGTTGGTTGTCTTGTCGGAGGCGGTTTTCGTCGCCGGACGATTGTCTTGTCGGGGCCGGGTATCGTCGCCGGTCACCCATCTCGTAACCCCCGGTTATCGTCGCCGGTTGGTTATCTCGTCGGAGCCGGTTTTCGTCGCCGGACATCCATCTCGTAATCGCCGGTTATCATCGCCGGTCGATTGTCTGCGAGTGCCGAGCCTCGTATCCGGTCACTTGGTCGAATCGAGAAGCCGTGTTCGACACCTAATTCATCAAAATCTCGTATTTTATTATCACACTATGAGTCCAATAGGCTTTAGAATCGATTAAGCTTGCAATGGACCAATGGGGGAGCACTGGGCCCAGCCGCAGATGGATCTGGTGGCTCGCCGCTTCTAGATCTGTCACTTTCAACTTCGTACCCCACATAGATTCCTGAGATTTTGCTCGTTTGCAAAGCCTTTTGTCTATTTCTCCAACTTTTCTGCAAAAACCGCTCCGGTAGGATCGTTCTACGCGCTACAGGTAACACTTTGACCGTTCACTTTTCAATTTCGTCAATGTTTTGCTATACATTTGCTATTTACATGTTAGAGATAGAAATGTATGCTTTACAATGCTATGCTATGTATGATCATATATACATGCTATGTATCAACTGTGTGAACCCTATTTTATGCTCATGATGCGGTCCCACATACTGCTATTCCTTTTCTGAAAGAAAATCATGCGTTATGGTACTTTACATGCTATAATTACACATATGAATGCAACTTTGATCTGTTGTGGCTTGGATTAATAGAAAATATGTTTGGCTTATGCCTGGGATGTCCATTTTACAAACGGAACTCTGCCGATTTTTTTTTTAATGCTCATACCATAAACATGCATCATGTTACATTAATTATATGATGAGGGTAGGAATTTAAAATATTCGTGACATAATTTAAAAGGGAACTTACCTTCCTCCTTGCCTGTTCTGTTCCAGCTATGGATCCCGATGCCCCTAGTAGCTCTTCTGCATCACGGACCTCGGGTGTTCGCCGTCCTAGGGCTGCACCTGCCCCTGTTCCTCCTCGGACCCGTCAGGCTCGCCGCTTGGCGGAGGCTGTCATTCGTCCCGATCATCCGGACGTTGAGGAGGCTGTTCCTCTGGAGGTCGCGGCAGAGGGGCCATCCCCCAGCATACCGGCCCCATCTACTCATCAGGCTTCTTCTGGCGCCCCTGTGCAGATACCCGATCTTTTGGGTCGGGATCTCAGTCGTCACCCCTCAGCATCTCTCGTGGCTAACGAGGTATATTCAGTTCTATTCTGATTTTATTCTCAATTTCTCAATTCTCCTTTTATCCGGACTAACCCATTGGTGATTGCTCCAGGTATCCGAGTTTACTCAGCCGAGGGGCAACTGGTTCAACATCTACTCCCTCTACACGGCTCTGCACAACGACTACCGGGCGACAGTGGATTCTTGGGGCTTCCGTCACTTCTTCACTATCATCCCCCGGTAGTGCCCCTGGGGTTACATGAGGGCTTTGTCCGAGAGATGGTTCCACCAGACCCAGTCCCTTCACCTTCTGGACTGTGAGGTTGTGTTGACCCCCTGGGACTGGAGGTATATTACGGGCATAGAGTTTACCGGGTCCCGCGTTCCTCTAGATCTCGACATCACTCCTGCGGAGGTCCGGGCTTTATTGGGCTTTGCTACTGAGGACCGGGTCTTTAAGGCCCGTAGTATTCAGTCCGGTGCCTTGGCTGTTGACGCTGTCGGGGGTCTCTACGCACTGCCCATTCCAGTGGATCAGGGTACTCGGGACATTCTGCTCCGACGCCTGTTCCTGACCATCATGAGGGGTTGTTTCCTAGGGAACAACTCCTCCACCATTCATTTCAGCGTTGTAGGAGCAGTCAGAGACGTGGACCGCATCAGTGACTATGACTGGGGGTCATTCACCTTTGCCTATTTCCTCCATGGTATGCGTCTACGCTCGGAGGGCCAGACAGATGTTTGGCTCGGATTTTATCATTTCCTGCTGGTGAGGTTTTCTTCCTTTTTCTTATTATACTTCCCGTCATTTCATTTCTCTTTTCTGCTTTTGTTGGTTACTCATGCTCTGCCTTATTCTGTTCGACAGTTCTAGGCCTACGAGCGCCTACCTTGTCTGCGGCCTGTCACCACTCTTGGCTTGGACACCTATCCCCGGGGTCGGTGATGGCATCATAGTACCCTGGAGGAGGTCCCGGTGTCTGGCAGCTTTGCCCATTGCCGCATTCAGCTGGAGCTGATCACTGCTGCGGGGGTCGTCTGGAGACCTTATCTTTCTGAGCATCTGGATGTGGGGTTTATAGATGGGCACCCTACCGGCCCGGAGTTTGCACTTTCCACCCGTCGTCTCACTTTGCAGAGTGTTGGAGGATGGGTGATGTACTTGGGGGAGCGCGCCTTCAGATGCGTTACTAGAGAGATCCGCATCCCGCACTCCCTTCCTTTCACTACTTCCTGGCCGCTGGATTCTCAGCCTTCAGAGATCATGCTTGCAGGGGAGGACGGTCGGATGCTTTCGACGGGTCCCAGTACGAGTGATGCCTTCCGTACTTGGTGGGTGCCCCGCACCATTGGTCCTCAGACCCGGGCGACATTCTTCCTCGGGGATATGGTCCCCGGCTCGGTGATGATGACTGACTGGGCAGCCTGTGTTCGGACTCCCACTCATGCCGAGCAGATCGCCACTTTGACCCGCCAGGTGGACCAGTTGTCTCTATATCTTCGGGTGCTAGGCCAGACTCCAGAGGATGCTTATGCCTATGATCCTGACGGTGCGGGTTATGATGCGGGCCCGAGCTCGTCTGATGCTACAGCGCAGCCCTACATTCGGGACATGAACTTCGGTCCTCCGACCTCGACGACCCCAGGGGATCAGTTTGAGGATCCCACTTTCATAGATGAGATCGATTTCATTTAGATCAGGATAGGATAGGGCTTTTGTACATGCACCTGTTTAGTTTTATTTTTCATTTTATGCACTATGTACCGAACTCATTTTCATTTATGCACAGTTTTTTTTCTTTTATATCTATGCAATTCATTTGCTCTATTATCAATTATATGATGCATGCTTTTATTTATGGATAGAGAATGACCCCTGTACAGTCTTTTGATACTATTTTTCCACAGATGTCGTCCACAGGTGTCGTGGTACGTTTGGATTCCACTCCTCCCACAGGGTTGGTTGGCAGTCTCCTCTGTTGGTTGGACAGTTTATCGCCGGCCGACAGGGTTTGCACCTAGGATGGACACAGGATTTGCACCCTTTCACGGGAGTAGCTGCCTACCGATTCCTTATATCATCCCAGACAGAGAGGGATCTACTGCGGGTATACGATCTTTGGTCTCGCAGGATCTCCGCCGAACATAGTGAGGGTTGCCACTTCCAGACATTCGCCTACGTGCAGTGGCTGCGCGGAGACTTGGATCCGGCTGGTTTGAGTCGGCCTGGGGCCTCTGATGACTTTGGAATGATTTCCCCAGATGATACTACATGCCACTCCATCTCAGCCGACTCTGCCCCGAGTCGGGTTACTGAGAATACCCGACTCCGCCTGGCCCTGATTACTGCTGAAGCCGAGAGGGATGCCGCTTTTGTCGAGAGAGATGATGCCATTCGGGTTAGAGACGCTGCCATTGCTGACAGAGAGGCCATTATATTTCAGACCAGGGCAGTTGTAGATGCTCATTTTGGGACTATCAGCCGAGCCACTGCTTTACTGGATCATATTGATATGATGGGGCAGCAGATTGCAGGAGATGCTGATGCTTCAGATCTATCCACCACCTTGTCCATCCTGCTTCAGCTAGTTTCAGATTTGTAGATTATTTTATTTCCTGCATAGACTATGTTGGTTTCATCAGTTATCGAAAGAGAAATCTTGTAATAAAATAACTTATATATATAGACATGCATTTAAATTTAGTCATTTTCTCCTTTTGTTGTATCATTGCCTTCCATTGGATCCTCATTTTATCCAGTTGACCACGATTTTGACATTTCGCCTTCTTTCTCTTCCCAAGACTTGATGGAGATTTGACAGATATTGTCGCACACCTTTTGATTTCATCGGATTGAATCTCAGATTTTGGATAACTGTTTGGTTGGATCAGGGTTATGTCCTTTGGGATAAAGCTGGTTATGCAGCTGGTTTCGGGAAGGTTTTGAGGGTGTAGGAAGGTTTTATCTGGCTATTGAAAATTGGTTTTGGTTAGGGAAAGGATTATTTTAAGGGGTCGGACCGCGCCATGATGGCTGCCTACGTACCCCCACAAGTTGGGAGATCAGGTTCTACGTAGTTCGCTCCCAAAGGAAAAAGGAACTGATGATTCAAGCGTAGAACCGCTTCACCGAGTCAGAATTGAGGGGTTGTGGAAATACCTCACCATCCATTTCTTGCAATATGAGGGCACCTCCGGATAACACCTTTTTAATCACAAACGGCCCTTCCCAATTTGGGGCGAACTTCCCCTTGGCTTCGTCTTGACAAGGCATGACTCTTTTTAGCACCAAATCATTTTCTTTGAACTTCTGAGGTCTTATCCTCTTGTCATATGATCGAGAGATCCTTTGTTGATATAACTGACCGTGCCAGACAGCAGCCACCCTTCTTTCATCAATTAGGGCCAATTGGTCGTATCGACTTTGCATCCAATCCTCCTCACTTATCTGAGCATCGATCACTATTCTGAGGGACGCCATCTCAACCTCAACTGGCAGAACGGCCTCCACTCCATACACCAAAGCGTAAGGGGTCGCCCCTGTAGAAGTACGCGTTGATGTTCGGTATGCCAGCAGGGTGAGGGGTAACAAATCCGGCCATCCCCGATGATTAGCAGACATTTTCGCCATGATCCTCTTGATGTTCTTATTTGCAGCTTCCACTGCCCCATTCATCTTAGGACGGTAAATGACAGAATTGAGGTGTTTGATCTTAAACTGGTCGCATAATCCCTTCATGAGGGCATTGTTCAAATTCTTGGCATTGTCGGAGACCAAGACCTCAGGTTGCCCGTATCGACAAATGACATTATTCCTGATGAAATCGACGATGACCTCCTGAGTTACTTTGGGGAAAGAAGCTGCTTCTACCCATTTGGTGAAATAATCGATCATGACGAAAATGAATCGGTGCCCGTTGCTTTCTTTGGGCTCTATTGGTCCGATCACATCCATTCCCCACATTGAAAATGACCACGGGGAGGTCATATAGTGCAGCTCATTGGGAGGCGTATGGATCACATTACCGTGCGCCTGGCATTGGTAACACCGTTTGACATGATCATCGCAATCGGCTTTCAGTGTTAACCAATAATGCCCCATTCTCAAGATCTTTTTGGCCAGCATCGGTCCACTCATGTGTGGCCCACATACTCCGCCATGGATTTCATTCATAATCTTTTGGGCCTACTTCTCATCTACACACTGCAACAGTCCCAAACAAGCATCCCTCTTGTAGAGTGAATCCCCACTCAGGTAAAATTTCATCGCCATCTTTTGAATTCTCATCCTCTCAGTTCGACTCGCCTGGTCGGGAATGGATCTATCTCTCAGATATTCCCTTATGTCGTGATACCAGGGCTGCCTTGTCAACACCACCTCGTCTGATAACACTGTCACATGTTCCTCATACGCGGGAGCATTCCGTACTGCTATCTCAATCTGTGGACTATCCCTGTTTTTGATTACGTGGATTAAGGAGGCCAGAGTTGCCAATGCATCGGCAAAATCATTCCGTCCCCGGGGAATATGGCGGAAAGCAATATCTTCGAACTCTTGCATCAGCTGGGTAACACAACGATGGTATGGAAGTAACCGAAGCTCCTTAGTGTTGTACACCCCGATTGCCTGTCTGATTACCAATTCTGAATCCCCAAACATCGCTAGTCTCTTCATTCCCATGTCGCGGGCCAAGCGGAGTCCCAAGATACATCCCTCGTATTCAGCGGTGTTGTTCGAATTGCTGAAATGCAGTTTAGTGGCCACGGGGTATTGTTCTCCGGTGATAGAGACCAGGACTGCTCCGGCTCCTGCCCCCTCGGCATTCATGGCACCATCAAAATACAGCTTCCAGAACTGTCCCTCGTCATCACATTTCTCGTGTGATACCCAAAATATGTCTTCGCCCGGAAGAGGAGTTTCTAACGGCTCCATCCCTCCTGACGGGGTTTCTGCCAACTGATCTGCAATTCCCTGCCCTTTCATGGCCTTCTGAGTCACGTACACCATGTCGAACTGTTGTAAGATTAACTGCCATCTTGATAATCAACAATTCAGCATGGGCCTTTCAAAAATATATTTCAGGGGATCCATTCTTGATATCAGGTACGTCGTATGCCCATGGAGGTAGTGCTGTAATCTCCCTGCAGCCCAGGCTAGAGCACAACAGGTCTTCTCGATGGGAGTGTAATTCTGCTCACATTGGCTAAATCTTTTGCTGAGGTAATAGATGGCCTGCTCTTTACCCGCCTCATTTTTCTGTCCCAGCATACATCCCATCGCGATGGCATTTACCGATATATACATAAACAGAGGGATCCCATCCTTCGGGGGTACCAGCACTGGTGCCTTAGTCAGTTGCTTTTTAATAGTCTGAAAAGCCTTCTGACGTTGCTCATTCCATTCTTGGGAAGCCCCTTTTCTTAACAGTTTGAAAATGGGCTCACATGTAGTCGTCAAGTGGTATATAAAACGGCTGATGAAGTTTATCCTCCCGAGAAATCCTCTTATCTCCTTCTCTGTGTGAGGCGCCGGCATATCCACAATGGCCTTAATCTTTGCTGGGTCCAACTCAATGCCCCGATCACTAACCAGGAATCCCAAGAGCTTACCTGACTGCACTTCGAAAGCATACTTGGCTGGATTGAGTTTCAAATTATACTTTCTGAGCCGATCGAATAGCTTTTTGAGATGGGTTACATGATCAGATTCTACCCTCGATTTTACAATAATGTCATCCACGTAGGCCTCTATCTCCTTATGCATCATATCGTGGAACAAGGCCATCATGGCTCTCTGATAAGTAGCCCCCGCGTTTGTGAGGCCAAAAGCCAATCGCCTATAGCAGAAAGTGCCCCAAGGGGTGATGAATGCGATCTTTTCCCGATCTTCTTCCGCCACCATTATCTGATGATATCCCGCGAAGCAATCCACAAAAGAGTACATTTCGCACTGGGCTGTATTATCTACCAGGATGTGTATGAAGGGCACCGGGAAGTTATCCTTGAGACTGGCCTTGTTTAGATCTCTGTAGTCTACACATACCCTCACCTTTCCTCCAGGCTTAGCCACTGGGACTACATTGGACAGCCATTCCGGGTAAGTGGACACCATAATGATTCCCGCCCTGAACTGCTTGATGATCTCTTCCTTTACTTTTAAGCTCCACTCCGGTTTCAACTTTCTTAATTTTTGCTTGACAGGCCTGAAACCCTCCTTGATGGGCAATCGGTGTACCACGATGTCGGTGGACAATCCGATCATATCCTCATGAGACCAGGCAAAGACATCCTCATATTGTTTTAGCAACTCAGTCATTTCGGCTTTTTGGTCGGGGGTAAGGTCCGTCCCTATCTTGAGTTTTTTTGGCTTGTCAGGGGTTCTAATATCAATGGTGACGGTTTGGTCCAAGTTGGGTTTGGGTTTATCCTCGACCCATCCTTTGATCTCGTCAGGCGCGTCGTCGTAATCTGTCTCATCTTGTTCAATGCCCATTAAATCGAAATCCAGCTCAATGTCAAAATCATAATCATCATTCAAATTTGAAAGACCGTTTGTTAGGCAAGGATTACTTAAATTGGTACACCTAACATGAAACAAAATACTTGTCATATATAAATCATTTTTCACGACGATCGCATTTTCAAAATAACACGAAGAAACGACATAATTATGCAGAAATAAAACAACAACAAAAATAAACTTCTTCATTCCCCCATCCTCTGGGGTCTACCACCCTGACGTCGGGTTTTACCCTTGTTTGGATATTACTGGTTTCATGGTCCAGTTGTCGACGGTCAGGTCAGATGAAATGCGCTGGATAAAAGGGGGCTTCACATTGGACACTTCCCCGATGATCACGGATACGTCGCCTGAGTCCTCCTTCCTATCTTCTCCAGGAATAATCAGCCCTGCCCAATCGATGACAGGCACAACTTGTTGAGCTTCCGGTGGTGCGATAATATTCGTCCCCTCCCTACTGTTTGTTGATTGTCCAGGGATATAGCACTTGGTTTCAAACTTTTTCGCGACCTCCTGCAGGAAACTTTCCCTCCGGGCTGACTCATTACGTGCGGGGGTTAACTCTTCATTCCCTGCCCCAATCACAGGCTCGCTGATCCCCTGTTCATTGTCGACTTTGGTCACTGGACTGCCAGCTAGTCGAATCGGAGCCGCACCCCGACGGTGTCTCCGTGCTACGCCCTCATGGTATCCCAATCCTGCTTTGCCTATCTGCTGTGGTAGGTGGATGGGCTCGGTGATTCCCTGACTGCTTCTCCCTAGTCCCTGTCCAGGCTGGAAGTTCATTTTTATCATTTCCTTTGCCACAAAGGTAAGTTCCGGAGAGACCCTAGGTTTCACAGCTGGAGCTCCCAGGCATCTATAGTGGGGAGTGCTAATCTCTAGTGCTTGAAAGCTGGCAGGTGCCGCCGACTCATCCACATTAATCACTGGTAGGCCACTCCTGGGAGGAGAAGGGTCATGACATTCGGCCGAGATTGTTACCAGATTCCCATCGATGATCAGCTTGATTTGTTGGTGGAGTGTGGAAGGAACTGCCCCGACCATGTGTATCCACGGCCTCCCCAATAATAGGTTATAACTGGCCGCGATGTCAAGGACTTGGAAAAAAATGTCAAAAGTACAAGGTCCTATCTCCACCGGTAATTCAATCTCTCCAATTGTATCCCTCCGGGAACCATCGAAAGCTCGTACCACCACATGACTGGCTCGTAGGCGCTTGGGGTTGATGTTCATCTTCTGCAAGGTACTGAGGGGACAGATATTCAATGCCGATCCTCCATCAATCAGCACCCCATTCATTATATAACCCGAGGAGATTACCGCAATATGTAGCGGTTTCCGGTGTCCTCTTCCCTCCTTGGGTATGTCCTCATCCGTAAAGGATATTACATCGTTCTCCAATAAGTGGCCCACCAGCTGGCCGAAACCCTCCTCACTAATTTCCTTGGGCACGTATGCCTCCCCCAGAACCTTCGTCAGGGTTTTGCAATGCTCACTGGATGACAACACCAAGTCCATGACTGATGTTAGGGTTGACTCCTCATTTAAAATCTGGATCCCCCTTGTTTCCGGGTGATCCATCCTTTTCAAGAATTCTATGGCCCTTTCCTCGGAAATCTCTTCATTTTTTCTCTTTTGGCTTTCAAGGACTCGCCCGGGAAGATATAAGGGGTTCCCCTTTGTCGTCACCGAAGCACAGCTGGCCGCTTCCTCTGGCATTCCCCCATAATTCCAGGGTATAGTCTTTAGACTACTGATAGGGATTTGCGGCCTTGCCGCAAGGATGATGGGCCTCGGAGCCGTCAACTTGACAGGTCCCTCCATGCTATTCTTACTTACCCCTATCAACCTGATGGGCGTTCCCCGTGCACTCCCATGATCATGTATCACGTTGATCATTTCCTCAATTTTCTGCACATAGTTCAACCTTGGCGGCCCCCCAGCTTCACTTGCCTCTGTCGCATTGACCCCCCCTCCATCATGTCTTGGCAGGGGATTTGCCTTAACATTTGGGGAGTCTGGCTGTTCCACCACAATTTCCCCACTGTCAATTAGGTTTTGGATTCGATGCTTCAACGTCCAACAGTCTTGTGTATCATGGCCAGGGGAACTGGAGTGGTATGCGCATCGCTTGCTCGGGTCAAACCTTCTACCCTTTGGGTCACTCGGGGGTGCCAAACCAACTATCTTCTTTTGGGCTACTAATACCGCTAATACCCGTTCAAGCGGCTCCCCGAGCGGGGTGAATACTCGATTTTGCGAGGCCTCATATCTTCTTCGCCCCTCTGCCCTTTGATCTGTGAAGTTTGGCTGTCGGGATGGCCCTACCCTTTGCACCTGTACCGGAAGATGGCTTTCTGTTTTTCTGGATGACCCTTGCAGGATGAGGGAGACATCCTCCTCCTTCTTCTTTTGGACCCTCCGGGAAGTGCTGCCATAGTTTCCATTCTGTATTTGCTCGGCAGCAATTTCTAAAGCAGAAAAATCTCGGATTTTACCCGATTTCAACCCCATATCTACCATCTCTCCATGTTTAATCATTTCAGCAAAGGGTCTTCCAATCCCCGAGATGACTCGTTCATAATACGGTGCCTCCTGAATGTCTACAAAAGTCATCACCATCTCCGATTCGCTCATCGGGGGGTTCACCTGTGCGGCCATGCCCCTCCATCGTTGCGCATATTCCCTGAAGGATTCCCTAGGTTGCTTCTTAACTTTTGTCATTTGGTACCTGTCAAGGGCCATCTGGGCCTGAAAGCTGTATTGGGTTAAGAAGGTATGGGCCAGTTCTTCCCAGTTGTGGATTCGGGCATTGTCAAGGCGGGCATACCAGATTCTTGCCTCCCCCGTTAAGCTTTTCCGGAACAGCTGCATTCTCAACCCTTCGTCCTCGGCATAAGACCCGAGTTCTCCAATGTATATTTTCAAGTGTGTGTAGGGGTCCCCCTTCCCATTGTATTTTTCAAACTCGGGGATTTTAAATTTCTCCGGGTATCTGGCTCCGGGGAAGACACATAAATCTGAATAGTTAACCCTGCCGAGGGACCCTATGCCCTTCATAGATTGGATGGTTTCCTCCATTTGTCTCGTTTTCTTCCGCAGGTTATCTGTATCTCCCTCTTCTGGGATAGTAATCACTGTTTTGTTTGGTACGGGAATGGCCTTTGGGACGAGTGGCTCGCCCTTAGGTGGATCCTCCCTAGGTGGTTCCTGCCTGGGTATCAACTGCTCTCTTAGCATTATGGCCATTTCTAACATCTGCTTCTTAAAGTCATCAAATTCCTCCCTGGACATGGAACCGGAATTGGTAGATGGAATATCAGCCATTTCAGATATAGAGTTTTGGGCCCTTTTAAACTGCGAACGGGTTTGAGGAGCAATCCTACAGAAACCAAGGTTCGAAGTTTAGTTGTGGGGAATAAAAATGCGGATGCATGCTAAAGCTGTAACTTCTGTATTTTGGGGTTTTTTAATCTTTCCCTGTAAAATAGAAAGTTAGTAGTCCTCTAATGCAATGACAAATGATAAACATGGCTTTATTAAGCTCCCCAGTCGTTCCCTGCGAAAGATAGAGGTTAGTAATTTCTTCTTGACGAAAAGGGAGGCATGAGATCATGACATTTACGCGTGCAATGTAAAAAGGCATGAAGAAACTTTTCCTGCGTAGGGTTAATCTGAGGCTGACCTATCCTAGGGTTACTCTCACGGGCTTTTCGGCATGAAGGTCCCCAAATCTTCGCAATCTACTCGTCTGAGCCCTTTCGATTGGAGCGGATTTGGGTGGTGTGTTTCCTGAGCCATCTCTGGGGAGCAGCCCCTTCGAGTCCAGTAATAAGCAACCGACAGGTTCGCCTCAGGAGGAGGTACTCTCTCAACATACATTCACATTCATCGCCCTCACCGTATGCAAATGAAAAGGTAAAGCAATTCCATTCAATCATTCATTTATTGGGCAAAAACACACATTCACACAACAAAACGTACAAAAGATCACAATATCGCACACATACACATATCCATGAATTTTAAAGGATAAGATAGCATCAATATTTGAAAGCGGCTTAAGCCCTCTAAAGTCGCCAGCAGAGTCGCCAACAGAGTCGCCAGCTGTCGACGCCGGGTTTTTCGCTTCGTGTGTCCTTTTTTAGTCTTTTCCAATTTTAGCCTCTTGATTAAATGATTTTTGGAAAAGGTCGGCATTAATGTCGACGGGGTTTTGAAAGATCATTTTTTATGATGAGCCAATTAACCAGAGTCGCCAGTCGGTATATTTAAAATGGATGTACCAACTCATCCGAGTTTTCGTTTTTTATAAATCACTGGCTCATATGTGACTCCGAATTAATTAGTCTGCGAATCGAGATTCATAGAATTCGGGGGCTTGCTTAAGTGGGGGGAAGGTGTTAGGCACCCCTCGACTTCCATGAAACACGGTTACCGCAATCTTGATGCTGTCCTATCCTTTAACTCATGAAATGTGTATATGTGCGGGGGTGTGTGTGTGTGTGTGTGCTTATGTGAATGTTGGGGTGAGTTTGTATGAGAGAATCATTTGGATTTTTAGGGGAAGTCGTGCTTTAATTTGGGAACGCTTCGGAATGTCTTTTCGGCCTACACGAGAAAGCTTTATGAAAAAGGTTTGATTTTAATTGTCAAAACTAGGAGATTTTCATTAGGTGACGTTTTGGCAAAAATAGGAGTTTATTAAGCCTTAGCAAAATAGGAATCGAGATTTATACGTTGCTTTCATAAATGATGGGCAATTTCTAGGATCTCTTTCGCCCTATACATCAAGGTTTAATAAAACATTTAATTTCTTTTATAAGACCCATTTTCGTGACATTTGAAAATAACTTCTTTTTAGCTTTCTCGTAAAATAGGATAGCATTTCCAATTTTTAGCCTCGTGATGCTAATATCCTACTTTGATTGATTTTAGAAAAGATCTTTATCGTTTAATCTTTTGAAATCATTTTGGCGTCACGAAATCTAATCAAGCATAAACACGCGTCGGGGCTATTCACGGGCATGTAAGCCATCAAAATATCCCCGAACGCCAACAATCACATATTTCACTACTACGGGGCCTTAAACCCGATTCTCGCCTTGGCGTCGTTTTAAGGCCCGATGGTTACATGTTACAAAACGAGCACCTTGAATCTATTACATACATCAAAACGTCCATCATCGGATTTGAACCACGGGGTCGCGTTCCTAGGCTCACACGAGATTACGACATGCCCACAAAATGAGTATTACATAACTAACCAACCCGGATTTATCTAATACACCATGATATCCGAAAATGACAATCTAAATAAGTTACACACAATGAATCACCATAAACAAGTTAGAAATTTCATCAATTGGATATCCTCGGGTTATTAGGAAGAATTGTGTTCCGGTGGAACCCTCACCAATAATCCCTAATCCATGATTGTTCAACAAGATAGATGAAAGTTACATCTAATTTACCCAATCAATATGACATGAATTGCTAGAACAAATAGAAATTTTCACCTTGCAATTGATCTCAAATGGATGTGAACTTGTGTATTTGAATAGGATAAAGAGTGTATTTGATACAATCAAAATCAAAAGAATTAAATTTTCTCCTTTTTTTCTCTCTTTTCTTCCTATTTGATTGCAAAATTTCTCTCTTTTCCCCTCTATTTCTGTGCTTGTGCTGCTGCTGAAATCTCCTTCTTCTCCAAAATTGCTGAACTCTCTGTATGCTGCACGAAACTGGGATGAAATAGGCTGGCTGGCCGCCTGCCTTCCACTCACCCCGATTTCGAGTTCCGTGTTTCGAGTTCCGTGTTTTCAAAAGGCGCACTATTTGGCCGCAGATCAATCCGTGGCTGGACGGTTTGACTTTCTCGTTTTCCATGCCACGCCTCGATTTTCGTGCCGTAACGTCGGTTTTCGCTGACAGGCTCGTATTCGGCAGTCCGGGAATTTCCGGGAGACGTGCCACCTCATTCGGGAATGCCTGCTTCGGACGGCTTTATTGTCACGTCAGCCTTGGTCGCCAAAACATTGCGGTGGCGTCGGGCGCTCGCACTTGTGCCCATTCCTTCGCTCCCGCAAGCCGGTTCAATTGACGATTTTGCCCTCCTGTCATGGTTAGTACAAGGAACGCAAAATTTGGGTGTCTACAATATACATAGTAAGCATGCACATATAGAATACTATATTCTACCCGGATTGATTATGGACTTTTATTCTGGTTTGGTTCACTAGAGCCACCAAGTGAACCAAAAGGTCAAACCTAGGGTGCAAGAACAAAATTTAAATATAACTATTACATTTAAACCCGGGCTCCATTACAAACGGGTCTTCAAACGCTCATTGCTCCTTTGTTTCCAATTCTTCAAGTAATTCTAACTAAACCTATTACATAAACTATTTACAATAAATAGAAACCTAGAGAAGACGAGGTACGCAGACCCCATTTATAAAAACTCATTCATTAATGCATCCACTAAAATAAATCCAATCACACATTGGTCAGTAGTCCATAATCAATCCCTATTTATTATCATACATATCTCCATATGTATCAATAAATAACATTCATCTCATGAATAATAAAACCATTCTATAAATGCATTGATATCATTTAATAGGCAATTAAAAGTTTACTAGAAATCCAATTTTGAAACAAAAATAAACTCCTTTATTTTAATCAAAATTTAAATCATAATAAACTTATTTATTTTATTTTATCCAATTTTGAATAAAAATAAATTCCTTTAGTTTTAATCAAATTTCAAATCAAAATAAACTCCTTGTATTTTAATTAACATGGAAACCAATTTCAAGTTCAAAATAAACTCCTTTATTTTAACTTAAAATAACTTGAAAAAATAAAATATGTTAAATCCTATTCATTATCAAAATAAACACCTTTATTTTTAAGGAAACATGGAATCTTATTCCATATGTGAATAAGCTCCTTTATTCTAGGAAACATGGAATCCTATTCCATATGTGAATAAACTCCTTTATTCTAGTTAACGTAGAATCTCCAAGTTCAAATAAAACTTTTAATTTTAATTATATTCCAATTCAAAATAAACCTTTTATCTTAATTGAAAATAAATAAAATCAAAATAAAAAAAATTTCAAAATCTGCAGACCGGCGCGGCTGCGCTCCAAAATGAACTAGGAGCGGCGCTGCCGCGCTGCACCATAGAAACGATTTCTGGGTTCGGGCGCGGCCGCGCTCCGGAATGAACTGGAAGCGGCGCGGCCGCGCCGTGTAGCAGACTTCGAAATTTTTTTCCGTTGCCCAGAAAATCGATCCAATCGCATACCCATACATACATGGAATCATAATAATCGATAATTAGCACAAGGTTAGGCTCTGATACCACTGTTAGGTTTGTATATAGCGCGACCATGCAATCAAATTACATAAATAGTGCGGAAGCGCAATAAAATGGATTTTAAAATTTTTCATACAAACCATCACCATGATCATCCTTGTGATCAATTATCAATTAAACGAAAGAGATAGAGATATAGAATTATACCCTCGTGAATCAAAGCTTCCTCAGGTACAAGTTCACCTCCAATTCCTTCGTGTTCTCCTTGAATTCCACCGATTAAATTCCTTCCTTTGATCAACGTTAGCCACCCAAGTGTTTGACCTCTAGAGCTGATCCACCAAGGAATAATAATTATTCAAGAAGATGGGTGTTGGCAAAACCCTAGTTTCTATCTCTATAGAAATTGCAAGTACTCTCTCTCTCTCCAATTCTTATGGAAGAGTGTGTAACTGTCTAACCCTAAATCATGATAAGACTCCTCTTATTTATAGATATAGGGAACCCTCCTAAACTATTTAGGATTAGGGTTTTTATTCTAATTAAACTCCTAATCCAATTAGAAATTTATGAGAGTACTTTTATTAACTAATTCCCAAACCCTTTTAGGAATTAAATAATAATAATAGTAATAATAATAATAATAATAAGACTCCTCTTATTAATTTATATTTAATATTTTCAAAATATTAAATAATAAATATTAAACTATTTAATTTATTCTATCTCCATAGATTAAATTAAATACACTTAACTTATTATTACAATTATGTCATTTACTTCTTAAACAAATATTTTCCTTTTGCGGTCTGACCCTTTAGGTTCTCCATATTAAACCGGTTGTGAATAAATCTGTGACACCCCCAAATCCGGGTCACCTGAGCCACGGACCTGGTTCGTCACTATCTAACACAAGAATTATACAATCGATAACTTATAGCGGAATAAAGGAATATTTACATTGATATAACATAAATAACCCTGACCCAAGTCTCGAAACCAAGGCTACATCAAAACATAACATAATACATAAGGGTAAATATGTCTTAATACACGACGTCAATTAATCAGTCTTAATACATACGGTAATTCTAAAAAAACAAATTACAACTACTCCGTAGCTTTCCCCTTTCCCTTATCTTTTCCTGAGCTCTCGCCACGTGCCGCACTAACTGAAAGATTTTTAAGGAAAGTAAGGGGTGAGCAACAAATTTGCCCCGCAAGTATAATAGCAATGAATAATCACATGAATAACTTTATAGCTCACCAGAGTAAAAATTTATCTAAGTCAAGGAAATAAACAACTTCTTTTTATCACCATTATAGTGGTTGCTATGGACCGAAAGATTTCTGAAGTATCCAAGCATTTCAAAGTTTCCCGAAGAAGGGAACTATTCAATACTGAGGGTGCACAAAGGCACAAAACTCTATTCTAGAATTACTGAAAATTCATCCGATAATCCACAAACTGGTACAATAGGTGATCAGCCTAAAATACCTGGCGTTATGCATAAGCCTTACATTTTCCATTTACGCGCGTGTTGGTTTCCCGACGTTTATACAATTTCCCCTACTATGAGGGTTGTTCTTCTCAGCTTTACATGGGAGTCCGGACCAAAGCAATTTGATCGGAGAACTTTACTTAACAATAATAATAGTTGGAAGACTTAACCTCACTTCAATAAACAAATCAATAAGTGTCTAGCTGAAGCAATTAACTTTGACATAACTTTCAAACAGTTTATGGAATAAAGAACTTTAAGGTTCAATAGCATGTATAATAACATCAATAATATCTTGAATGAATAACAATTCATAATCTTTGGAATCACACAGTATATAACACTGCATCAAATGGGCTTTCATTGCATTTCTTGAATAAAAGTGTGAATACTAGCACAATAATTGCTAAATCGATAAGTAACTTGAACGGAGACAAGAAACTAAAAAAAACTTGCCCAATAAATAATATTTGCTCGAATATAAATTTGAGTAGGGTAAGTAAGCTTGCACAATAATAACTTGAGTAAGATAGGAGACTTGCTCGATAGATAAATGAATTAAGGAAAACTCGCACAATTAAATGAGGGTTGAGTAAGGAACTTGCCTTGCACGTACGTTAATATCTTGACGTTAATCGTCCCTCAAAAATATCCTACATAGTTCATTAAAATCATCATAAATATTAGTCACCTAAGGACTAGGTTCATTACAGTCATCACATCATTAAAATACTTTGATTGCCACTACGCCCCCAGAAAACCAAGCGTAATTTGCAATTAGTTTATTTAATTACGCCTTAAGACAACATCACCTCGGTTGACACTAGTATAAAATTAAGCACATAAGGCTTTAACAAGTTATACGTGTTTCTAATCATTTTGCACAAAAATATAAGTTTTAGACTCGCGGGAAAAATTTACTGGGTCCGACCCGATCCGGCCCGACCCGGTCCGGCCTAACACGACCCGGTCCAGCCTGACCCAACCCGGACCAGGCACCATGCAGTAGCAATTGCAGTAGCGAACTGCAGTTCCTGCAGTCCAGCGACACAGTCACCTCGCCTCGCTCCAGCTGCTATAACTCTTCCTATACTCGATCAATTTGATCCCTTACGGATTCTATGGATTCCCAAGACACGAGGCTACAACACATCACAATTTCAGGACGACCCATAATCACTAACTTGACCAAATCCTGAGCTAAAACATAAGCTGCATGCTCTGTTTTTCGCAACCATGAAATATCTCACACAAATGGCAACTGTGACTTCATTATAGCGTCATTTTGATTCATTCCAACTAGGTTATCTTCACAACTTAGGGAAGTACGATATTATAACAACAAACAATTAAGATAATTACACCATCAAGGCTTTACAGTCCTCTAACAGTCCAAAGGTCCAAAAGTCCAAAAATGTCCAAAGTTCATCCTTTAAGCCAAGGTTCGGATCTTTCCTTGTTTTTGTTCCACTTTAAGGGTGTTAATGGTTTATATAGCTTCTTAAGAACCTCCATGGTAGATTCAACATAACCAACAACAACAAAAATCAACAAAATCCAACCCGCAAGCATGAAAGCAAAAAAAACTCATGAAAACTTCAATTGGAGAAGAAATGGTTATGGTTTGTGATTACCTCTTTGTTGCTTGCTTTGTGTAGGATGAGATGGTTGCTAGAGTGCTCCTGGACTCCCTCTAGTTGCTCTTCTCCTTCTTTTCCCTCCTTCCTTGCTTTCCTTCTTCTTCCCGAACACTCCTTCTCTTTTGCTACTTCCTTCTTTCTCTCTCTATGGTACTCCCTCTCTCTCTCTCTGTAGCTCTCTCCTTGCTTGCAAATAGGAAGTATGCTGATGGTTTGAATGAGAAGGAAAATAAGCTGATGGGGAGATAAGGTGGCTTCGGGAGGATGGGGAATGAATTGGTAAACAAAAAAAATGCTTTGCCCGAGCTCTTGAAAACAAATTTGAGGAGGATGTTTTATGAAGTTATCAAACCCATGCTTAGTGTAATGTGACGGTCTATCCTCCCTCATCTGATTGGCTAATTCAATTAATGCTCCATCCTGATTGGTTGAGGCTTAATTGCCTCTCCAATTATTCAAAATATACAGATAAATATACCCGAATACTCCCACTTTTGTACCAAATTTGGTAAATAACTCTACCCAAAATTAAAATGTGTACTCCCATAAATATTGGGATGCGTAAAAATATTTATTATGGGATTTGTCCATTTATTCGGAACACCCATATTATACATTTCGTATACAGATTAAATCACGTATCAGCTCCAATAAAACTTTTGACACTTAAAAAAAATTATTCCTTCGCATACACGTCTTAACAAAATTAATAGAAAGTGACGCAAAAATATTCGACCGTGAATAGTGCTCGTGAATAGTGTCTCGGGAAACGTGCCCCGGGAATATTAATTTTACGAATTTTCGCAAAAATCAATTTATTCACTCCAACGACACAACAACACGTAAAATTTAACACATACACATTTTTTTCAGGTTGCAACACAACTTTAAGCACATAACACATGATAATATAAATATAAATAAAAATTCATTTTATTCATACATAACTCGGGTTACAAGGAAATCTAAAATTCCCGATCGTTACAAAATCAATTAAAACAATTCTAATCTTATTTAAATAAATAAATTAAACTATTTAATTTATTTAAATAAATAATATTTATTCTACAATAAGGGTAAGCCCCCTTAGCGATCAACGACTTTTCAGATAATATAGATTTCAACATTAATCACAAAAGAACCTTTCAGTGCATAGTTACCGTACAATTCAATCCTTCTACCATACAATGTCTCAATTAAATATAAGACATGGAATTACTGTCAAGACTTATTTTATTTAATTATATGTATTTCGATTCTCAAATGAACAACTCTGATAATGCAAATTAGAAACTCCTTTCTAATTTCATTTTGCTTTGGCCAAAGACTTCTGAGTTGTCATTTATCGAATCACATAGGACATTCTCTCCTTTTACTAGAAGAGGTAGATTCTTTGTTGATCATTCACCTATTTCCATGTATAACTTATTATACCCAATCATACCCTTTGATATACCCTAAAGGTCTTAAGGGACATGTCAAAGTATAACTCATTATACACAAGATACTATGATGATCTCAAGTCCAAGGATCATTTGTACTACTATGACTAGAGGAATTCCTATTGACAGGCGAGTAAAACTCCATTAGGTATTCCTTAGCGAGCCACGTTCAGTGAACTTATACTCTAATAAGCACCTACATACTTGCTTTAGTGTCTCCACACAAATGATTATGAGATCAATCATCCTCTTCATAAGAGCATGCAACGTATGTACTAATCTATCTAGATTCACTAATCCCCTTTTTAGTAATCCATCGATTAAGAACGATTTTAGTTTGTGAGCTATCTAGAATTTAGATCTCATTAGCATAATCATCATCATGATTCTAAAAGCATTGCTCAAAACTATGGGTTTATCACATTCAATATAACAGCATCATGTAGATAAAGTAAAATGCTTTTAATAAACTAATAAGATTACAAAGTATATGCTATATCATATCAAATATGATTGACTTGTGTGCATACTACTTTCAATTAACTCTACTTTACATTTCATAATCCTTCATTTTATTCTCCATGCAATTCTCAACTTAGAAATTAAGTCCTCCTCATAAAACCCTTCATTTTATTACGTTCCACTTTAATCGACACTTAACATTTAGTTAAGTCTTAAACTTTTCTTTACATAAGATGTATAATGTTTATAATTAAATCTTTGGCTTGTTACAATACTATCATCACTTCAGGATTCACTCTCATCCAATCTCATTTTAATATCTTAATTGTCGTCTGATAATCAATGGTATATGCTATCATCCGTCACCACAATATCTTAGTATTTATTTAATACCTTAGTCTAAGTTTTAAACATGTATGGGGTAACATAACATGACCACAAGGAAAGTATAAAAATTTTCATTTTCTATTCCACCGTCAGGGCGGTGGTTTCCTTCACAATGTTCCCGCCGGGGCGAGGCTACCGCCGGGCGGTAGGATTTAGTTCAATTTTGGGCGCCGGGGCGAGGACATCGCCGGGGCAGCAGCTTTAGTTCATTTAGACCATCGGGGCGGTGACACCGTCGGGGCGGCAATTCTAGAGTAATTCCACCGCCGGGGCGGTGGACTCGAAATTCAGTTCCTGTAATTCACGAAGAACACAGAAAATACCAAAAATTCCCAATTTTCTTCATTTTATCAACAAATTGACTATACCCAAATGTTATAATCTCTGTAAAAACAAAATCCAACATCTAAACAGTGATTCTAACATCTTATACAACTTAAACAACTATTTTAAAGGCTTAAAAATCACAACTCATACTAGTTTTACAAACTTTTATAAATTTAGCGCAATCAATCGCTACGGATTCGTTTCTCAACCAAATTGTTCCGTTTAACTTCCGTTGTTTTCGCTTTTCAACGCATAACAACAATCCATTATCAATTTACATATTATTACTCAAATTCCTAACCAATTTCGACTCCAAAACAAGCTAAAATATACATATTCAACAAAAAAAACTAAATTCTTCTTATTTAACATTTTTCCATGAATTTGATACTTCAAAGATCATCTACTGACAACATAAACTAGATCAAATAAACTTAATAACATAAACAACCAATTTCTTCATCAATACTTCATCAAAACCCAATTTTTCAAAAAAACTCAAAAAAAAATTCAATTATTTTAAAGTTGATTTTCTTACCTCTTTGATCCTCCTACTCTTAGTTAGATGATGAAGAAAGTTTCTCTCGCCTTGATTTTTCTCAAATCTCTTCTCAATTTCACTCTTCCTCTCCTCTGTTCTTTGGCTTCCCAACTCCAACTGATGAAAACTTACGTGATATTCAGTTAGGAGTTTCTAGCAGTTAGGAAATACAAAGGGTCTCTATGCCTTGTTTGGCTAGAACCCAAAAACACTCTTTTAGCTTATTTTAATAATCTTTTTATTATAAGATATATATTGTCACACTTAAATTTAATTAAACTTATTATATAATTAAATCTAATTAAACTTATTAATAATTTCAATTAAAACTTTAATGACCAAATTATAATTCAATTTAGCCAAACTATAATTTTATTAAATAAATCATTTTATTCAATAAACCGTTAATCCTCTAATTAAATTATTCAATTAAATTATAATATTCTAATCACATTAACATACTAAAATACGCACCAACACACACAAATATATTCACATCAATTCACTATTTTAATTAAATGAATCACTCGCATTATTATGAAATTTAATTCACAATAATCTCCATTGTCCACAAGACATAACAATAAAATTATATTATTTCCCACTATAATTTTCACTTAATTAAATTAACTAATATTATTCAACTAATTTTCTTTTTAAGACAATTTCATTTAATCTTTTCAGTGGTTTAATTAATTATTAAACCATTTCTTCTCAATTACATGAATATATAATTTCCTTCACATCGAACCACATATTTCATAATATGAAACACATATATACACATACTCAAACACAAAATGTCTCATAATAAGAATTTTATTTATTAAATTCTTATTTAATAATCTCTAAAAATCCAGTTTGTCACATCCTTCCCTCCTTATAAGGATTCCGTCCTCGGAATCAACAAAACCTCCCTTACTCGATTTTCACTAAATCTCTCTCACAATTATCGTTAAATAACTTAACGCATTACCTTAGTGTAGGTTTTATTTCATCACCTTCACTTAAACTTGAAATACTTCGAGTATTATATATTCTTTAACCTTTTAACGCATTCATTTCCTTTCTCTAAGGATTATTGCATAACATACTTGTTGTAGTCATAAAATATCCTGATTTAGCATCGCATAGATATTCAGGATATCACATTCACTCCTTCTTCTAAGAATTTCATCCTCGAAATTTTGATTTACTAATCTTCGTTCCTTCCAGCTATCAAAATGGACTTTACGCTAATCTCTACTTACTCATTGGGTTCTACAACCAAGTCCTTTTTCTAAGGATCTTTCTAAGATCATTGCATTCTTCACATCTTCCTCTTAAAAAAAATAAATTTTTCATTATTACTCATCATCAGCTGAATTTATCTCTTCCCCTTCTGGAATTTCATTCCTTTCTTGGATTTATTATAGTTTGTTTAACTTACTTATCACCACATGTTGTATTCTACGTCTTACCCCTTCTTAAGAATATTTTCTTTCCACTTTCATCTTTCAAGAGAATAAGAATCTTCCACAATTGTTCAATAATTGGGAAATAGTATGAATAACTCAAGAATTTAAAGATTCATTCAAAATCTTTCAATATCCTGCCTAGGAGTCGTAAAGACTTGAACCTTGTCCTAGGTTAATAGATATTTCTACTGTAACCTTTAACAGTCAAAAGACTATGGACCATCTCTTCTTGTACTCCAGGTGATCAGCCCTTCGTACTATGTATTGTGCACATACATATTAACACTATTGCGTATCCCCCATTATAGGGTTGGTTCATCTCAGACTTAATACAAATTCCGCACTAGAATAAACAGGTTTGACATAAAATCTCAAAGAACTCTTGAACTTCATAAACACCTTTCAACAGTCGTCTAGCCGAATCAATTAGCATAGACCTTGAACAACAATTCAGACATTAGTCAAAATATTTTTTTTATTTTAACCTACTCAATTGGCATATCTTTTTATAGCAGAAAAACCAAAATTCTTTTATGACGTCATGATACCGTACCGTCTTAATAGTACGTTGAGGATGTCGTCATTTTAGGACTTTGTCATACTACACCATACCATAGTGGGCTGGTGATCCATCAATTACATCCAACACTAGGTTCAATTGCATTGATGACTCCATCGTTCAAAATACATTTTGATAATTTCAAATCATTGTTGTCTAGCTGAAACAATTAGCATAGACGTACGAATAATAGCACCTTTTTAAAACTTATTGGTTCAAACATTGACCTAATATATTTTTGAGAACACAAAATTGCGAATATCAGCATGATGTCAATAAATTTCGAAAATTAGCATAGCTAGAAGATTTGGAATATTCATTTCTCTCCATCAACTTCAATCTTTACTCCATTGCTTCATTACTCATTCATTATATCATTCTTTAATATCATCAATGCTCTCTATACCATAACTTTTCTATACCCAATATAGTTCATCAAACTTACCACACTTTGGAAGTTCAGGAACTTACCACAATCATATGGGTTTAGGAACTTATCCTAGTCAGACCAAAATCGTCCATTCGCTGAGGGATTCCACCATACGATTATGAGTCACGAACTTACCATAAGTATGAGTTTTAAGAACTGTACCTAATCTTAATATTCTATAACTATCAAATATAAATATGAAAAAAAAATCACCTTCTCATCATACTTATAGTGATAGCGCGATACCAACATTGCAATGAATTGTCAATATAGGAAGCTAAGTGGTTGTCCAACCAAGCACAAATTCCCTGCCTATACAAGGAATTGTACAACTTAGCCACTAACATGAGTCCTCCATTGAAATCCCACCTAATTCCATCTTACTCTTAACTTACTCTTTGCTTGATACGAAATACTCGTATTACATCATCTATAACTCCTCGTGAGTTTACTTCGTATTATTTCATAGTACCATCTTTTTATAGCATCATGTTATAACTATTCAATCATTTAAGATCCTCTGACATTTTATAACTTTAGCAGATCACGTCATGAACTTTTCTTACGATTCTTTCTTATCTTATGATCGTCTCATCATACGATCTTCTTTATTCTTCTCTTTAATCACGTTATCTTATGATTAATCAACTCAGGTGTTCCCTGTTCTTTTAGCTCTTCAGGTCTGTCTTTGAACCTAATCATTTTATCGTAATCTTGTCTCACATGAATTCTTTAAACTCTATTTGAGTTCATCCTTATCATTATATCATTCTCATCTTATAGATATCGTCTATTTATTAACATCATCTTTATTACTGGAGTCAAATAACTCCTGGTTCTCATGTTATATAACTCTTCAAGATTCTTCTTTCAATCTTCTGTTTATATATCAAATCTTCCTTTAAGAATCTCTAACTTCATTCATATTATTCAATATTTTATTCGAGTTTACTTCACGTCATTCGCATATTCTTCTTGTAACGTTTCTAGGTCTTAACTCATCTCATGCATCTACCTATATAAAAAGAATCACTTCTTAATCATACGCATCCATAATTCTATACTTTATATACATCGAGTCTCTAACAGTGTTCAGTACAGTACCTGAGTGGTTTCCCACAAACAACTAACAAATTAGTCCCCGTCTCGTCTACACTGTCTTGTACAACGAGTTAGATTGGTTGCTAGTTCATATCAACCTCCACTCTCTAAAGGAATTGTTTAGCCCAGATACCATACATTAACCATTAAAGAGTACGATTGTAACATAATCATACTTAACTTATTATTCTCGTATTATATCGCTTACTCTATTCGAGTTCATTCCTCGTCATCCCTATCATCTTTTCTACGGTTATAGCCTAAGGAACTCCTACCTAAGGTGTATAACCTATCAGCTCTGATACCAACTGTAACGTCCCCAAAATTCATACAATTCAACTCTCAATATCGGTCGTTATCAATACATCCTTATTCTGACTTTACAACATTATTCAATGTTAAACTTAATAAAAATGCGGAATAATTCAAACTTTTCTATTACAAATCATTCTCGATCCCAAAATTCTCAACCTTTACATCTAAATATCTTAGAATCATGTTAATATCATGATTCACCTTGTCGAACTTATTATAAAAATTTATACCTCAATACAAACTTTACATCTTAACGTAAATACATTTATCAAAATATTAACATAATTCAGGTAATAAATTTCAACTAAAGCATTTAATCTTCATGCATCACTTTGATCCACGTTATTGGATAGCACATAACGTTACCTTATATCTTTAACCTGTAAAAGTGGTTATTTGCAAGAATGAGCTCGATAGCTCAGCAAAATCTAACAGTTATCATGCATCACGAAGCACATAAACAACATGCTCAGTTTATACAATCATAAACAATATAATTCTAGCATATCATACATGTTGTACATCAGTTACCAAGTAATAATTGAGTTCCATAACTCAATCAACACTCTAACTCAACGAACGTAGTCATAAATTGACTTTGTCGTTTCATACAAATAACATATAGAATTCATCATGCTTTTGCATTATAGGTTTAAAACAATCAATTATTTAGTTCACATAACAAATAGGAACTAGAAGACTTGCCTGGTTCGTAGATTACCGATTACCATAATTAGCTTATACTTATCTGCACTTCACGTATCCTACACAATATATAATCATGCATAACATTTATTAGTTACATAGCAACACTTAGTATTAACTCTACTTTACATTTCATAATCCTTCATTTTATTCTCCATGCAATTCTCAACTTAGAAATTAAGTCCTCCTCATAAAACCCTTCATTTTATTACGTTCCACTTTAATCAACACTTAACATTTAGTTAAGTCTTAAACTTTTCTTTACATAAGATGTATAATGTTTATAAGTAAATCTTTGGCTTGTTACAATACTATCATCACTTCAGGATTCACTCTCATCCAATCTCATTTTAATATCTCAATTGCCGTCTGATAATCAATGGTATATGCTACCATCCGTCGCCATAATATCTTAGTATTTATTTAATACCTTAGTCTAAGTTTTAAACATGTATGGGGTAACATAACATGACCACAAGGAAAGTATAAAAATTTTCATTTTCTGTTCCACCGTCGGGGCGGTGGTTTCCTTCACAATGTTTCCGCCGGGGCGAGGCTACCACCGGGGCGGTAGGATTTAGTTCAATTTTGGGCGTCAGGACGAGGACATCGTCGGGGCGGCAGCTTTAGTTCATTTAGACCGCCGGGGCGGTGACACCGTCGGGGCAGCAATTCTAGAGTAATTCCACCGCCGGGGCGGTGGACTCGAAATTCAGTTCCTGCAGTTCGCGAAGAACACAGAAAATGCCAAAAATTCCCAATTTTCTTCATTTTATCAATAAATTGACTATACCCCAAATGTTTGTAAAAATAAAATCCAACATGTAAACAGTGATTCTAACATCTTATACAACTTAAACAACTATTTTAAAGGCTTAAAAATCACAATTCATACTAGTTTTACAAACTTATATAAATTTAGCGTAATCAATCGCTACGGATTCATTTCTCAACCAAATTGGTCCGTTCAATTTCCGTTGTTTTCGTTTTTCAACGCATAACAACAATCCATTATCAATTTACAGATTATTACTCAAATTCCCAACCAATTTCGACTCCAAAACAAGCTAAAATATACATATTCAACAAAAAAACTAAATTCTTCTTATTTAACATTTTTCCATGAATTTGATACTTCAAAAATGATCTACTAACAACATAAACTAGATCAAATAAACTTAATAACATAAACAACCAATTTCTTCATCAATTCTTCATCAAAACCCAATTTTTCAGAAAAAGTCAAAGAACAAAATTCAATAATTTTAAAGTTAATTTTCTTACCTCTTTGATCCTCCTAATCTTAGTTAGATGATGAAGAAAGTTTCTCCCGCCTTGATTTTTCTCAAATCTCTTCTCAATTTCTCTCTTCCTCTCCTCTGCTCTTTGGCTTCCCAAATCCAACTGATGAAAACTTACGTGATATTCAGTTAGGAGTTTCCAGCAGTTAGGAAATACAAAGGGTCTCTATGTCTTGTTTGGCTAGAACCCAAAAACACTCTTTTAGCTTATTTTAATAATCTTTTTATTATAATATATATATTATCACACTTAAATTTAATTAAACTTATTATATAATTAAATCTAATTAAACTTATTAATAATTTCAATTTAAACTTTAATGACCAAATTATAATTCAATTTAGCCAAACTATAAGTTTATTAAATAAATCATTTTATTCAATAAACCGTTAATCCTCTAATTAAATTATTCAATTAAATTATAATATTGTAATCACATTAGCGTACTAAAATACGCACCAACACTTCACACACAAATATATTCATATCAATTCACTATTTTAATTAAATGAATCACTCACATTATTATGAAATTTAATTCACAATAATTTCCACTGTCCACAAGACATAACAATCAAATTATATTATTTCCTAATATAATTTTAACTTAATTAAATTAACTAATATTATTCAACTAACTTCCTTTTCCAGACAATTTCATTTAATCTTTTCAGTGGTTTAATTAATTATTAAACCATTTCTTCTCAATTACATGAATATATAATTTCCTTCACATCGAACCACATATTTCACAATATGAAACACATATATACACATACTTAAACTCAAAATGTCTCATAATAAGAATTTTATTTATTAAATTCTTATTTAATAATTTCTAAAAATCTAGGTTGTCACATTAAGAATGTGCCTATGCTACTTGATTCGGCTAAACATATGTTACGATATCAAACTGAATTGTGATGAATTCATGGAAGTTAAGAAAAAGCTAATCCAAACTAAATTAAATCAGTGCGAATTCTTGTGTAGGTAAGAAAGATGAAATCCTAATATTGGGAAGTTAAGATTTAGAAGTTAAATTAGACATATATTGTGTCAAAGAAATGAAATAGACACTGATCGTGTCATAATAATGAAAAAAACACGGTTGGTGTTAAACCTAAGAAAGAAGAAAGAAAAGATGAAAGTTTTTATGATCATTTAACAGAAATGTGGTTGATGTTTTAAAAATAAAAGTGATCTAATTTATTCCTATTTGTTCAAACTGTTTCTTAACTATTGTTCAACTATTGAAGTTTTCAAAGAAAGAATATTTGATTCTTGATTTTGTTGTGTATTCAACTATTATGACTTATTGAGCAATTAAATGCTCACTCTTGCAAAATTTTAAAACTTTTGCAGCTAGAGTAGAAGGACCTGAAGGGTCGGAAGAGGTTAAGAGAAAAGGATACGCTAAGGAAGAAAACTTAATTGTATAGATGTATGCAATGTGATTTAATTGTAATATATTTAATGATGTATTATTCATAAATATTATAATTTGAAGATGTAAATATATTAAAACTTAGGTTTAGTAAGAGATATGATGTAATAATATTGTAATTACATTCATGTCATTAAGATTATGTTGAATGGGTAGTATCGTGACACACCGAACCTGGGTTTGAAGGTAGTCCCGGATTTAGGGGCGTTATGGTTGCTATCAGAGCTATAAACATAAGTTGGTGTGAAGAGCCCCGAACCTCTCGCTGGTGACTACCCATGAAAAGGGAGGCATCGAAGCCAGACTCTCCGTAGGGGACGCCGTACGTTAATGGTGGTAAGCTGATAAGTACCACTATAAGGTGTTATCTGAAGTTGTGGATGTTAGTCACAGTTGGTATCAGAGCTATAAACACAAGTTGGTGCAAGAGCCCCGAGCCTCTCGTTGGTGACTACCCATGAAAAGGCACCGAAGTCAGGCTTTCCGTAGGGGACATCGTAAGTTGATGGTAGCAAGCTGATAAGCACCATTATGAGGTGATATCCGAAGTTCCGGATGTTAGTCACAGTTGGTATTAGAGTTGATATGTTATAAACCTTGGGTGGGGAACCTTAGGCTATAATCTTAGAGAAATGATGTAGATAGTAAGGAGATAAACTCAGATAAAGTTTTAAGAGATGAATTAAGGAAATTTATCAAAAGAAGTAAAAGTAACATAATATATTATTATATGATAATAATGAATATATGTTATCATTGGCTAAGTTGTGAGTTTTGGGAGATATATGTGAATTCTGGAATTCATATTTATGGTAAGTTCGTGACTTATAATCGTAGGGTAGGTTTTTGAGCCCATAGGCATATGGATTGTTCTTGATTTGTTCTTGAACTACATATTACTATGACAAGTTCCTAACCTCATATTATTATGGCAAGTTCCTAAACCCATAACGTATGGTATGTTCTAGGAACAAAGCGTTATTTCTAAATTTACAAGTCTTAAGGAAGTAAAAGATGTTATTTGTTATGTGATCAAGATATTAAAATTGATTATAGAATGTCAGAACAAGAAATTAGAGATTATCATGATATGGATAAGAAGCTAGTAGTTATACCCAAACAAATAGTTAGGGTAGTAGCTGGGTATGAGCAACAAAAGGTAGAAAACTCTGGTATGAGTTACAAATGAACAACCCTAGGATATAGGGAATCATGTAAGAAGGTATCAAGCCATATAGTGCTAACCCAAACGCAAGACACAAGTTGGTGTCAATCCAAGAATTAGACACAAGTTGGTGTCAACTCAAGGGTAAAACACAAGTTGGTGTTAACTCAAGAGTAAAACACAAGTTGGTGTTAATTCCTACGTATGACACAAGTTGGTGTCAAGTTGATACTAGTTAGTATCAAATTGATACAAGTTGGTATCAAATTGATACAAGTTAGTGTCAAGTTGATACAAGTTGATGTCAAACTCAAAGACAAGTTGATGTCAAACTCAAACACATATAGTCATTTAAAAATATAGAGTTATGAGAAGTAAGGATTTCCTATTCATATAATTGATAGGAAATAGACAAGTGCAGAGTCAAAAGGTGTAAGAAAAAAGATTAAGTTTGAGACTTATAGGACTTTTTAAAATAATAGAGTAATAAGTATGCAAATAGCAGAAAGCTATAAAATGTAAAGTACGATGTACTTTTAGATGCATATTAATATAAATATGTGTATTACTATGTGTTATGTGGTGAAAAGATTTTTAAATATTTATGATGAATGTTTTAAAATAAAGGATGGGAAAATTATACATTTTTTTCAGAAATATGTTGCCGAAAAGAAATCAAGGAGAAGTAGATAATAAAGATAGGGATCAAGTGAATCCGATGCAGCAGTTTGTAGATCTTATAGTAGGGGCATTAAATAGAAACCCTACCTAAGTAGATGTGAATCCTCTAGCTGTCCCGATGGCAACCTTCAAGGATTTTAAGAGCGTAGGACCACCAGAGTTTACGAGAACCATTGAGCCTATAGAGGCTCAATCATGAATAAAAGAGATAGAGAAGGCGTTCGTAATCGCCAGAGTCAGAGAGGGGCAAAAGATGACTTTTACTACCTATTTATTGAAAGGAGAGGCTAACTTCTGGTGGGAGGCAAACCAGAACAGAGCTAATGAAGGAATGATAGTCTGGGAATGGTTTAAGGAGATATACTATGAGAACTACTTTTTCAGGAGTATGCAGAGTTAGATGGAGAGGAGTTTTCTAGAGTTAAAACAAGGGGACATGTCAGTACCCTAGTACGTAACCAAGTTCAACAAACTAGTGAGGTTTGCTCCATATCAAATGGACACGGAAGAGAGGAAAACGCATAGGTTTGAGCAAGGGTTGAACCCCTCGCACTACAATAAAATATTGGTGTTACAGATAGATTCAGTCAGGATGATTCTAGAGAAGGCTATCATTGCCGAGAGGGGAAATAAGGCATTAAGCCAATTCAGTCAGGAGGACAGAGCAATAAAACTGAAGGAAACAGTAAGCGAAAATGGAACGATAATAAAAATCTAGAAAATTCAAGAAGTAAGCAAAGAGACCCGAAGAAGAGGGTCGAAGGTGTAATAACTGCGAGAAGTGGCATATAGGGGTATGTACGAAAGCCAAGAAGATATGTTAGAACTGTGGGCAAGAGGGACATATCTCTCCTAATTGCCCCAATCTAAAGAAAGGAGTATGTTTTAATTGTGGATTGGTGGATCATTAGGCAAAAAATTATCCAGTGAAAAGGACAGATAGAGGAAGTGGAAGCAGGGGAAATAGCGTGGGTAAACTAGCGTTAACCAAATTTTTGAAGTAAGAAAGTTACCTTTCGTGAAGGCAGTATGGAGGAACCATAATGCCATGGAACCTCAAAGCAAAGATTTAGATGGAAGAAGTTGTCTCCATCCTTTTTAATGTAATTTTGTAATGGTGATTCTGGGGACGGAATCCTTATAAGGGGGAAGAATGTAATCCCTGAGGAAATCGTGTAACTTTATAATTAGGTTTAAGAATAACTATTTCATAAAATGAAATTTTTATGGATATTATTCTGTGTAAATGTGCTAAATAAATAAATATATGTGTGTAATGTATATTTATTAACAATTATGTGATGGGGAATGTAAGTTAATAGTTGACCAAGGCTAATTAATTCAATTAGTTTGAAATAACTAAGGAAAAGCAAATAATTGTCTAAAAGACAAGGAGAAGTGAGTTAAAACTCGAATTTGAGTTCGGAGTAGAATTTTGAAACGGGGATTGCTCGGTTGACTACGGAACATCGAAATTATTGAGAATAGACTATAAACAGAAAATGTATCGAGGTTGACTTTTTGGTCAAAGTCAGCGGTGGATTTTTACGGAGAAGAGTCAAACTTGAAATTCAGAGATGAATTTGAAGAAATGGATATTTCCATAACGTTAGGAACATCGACTTTAATAGGATTCGACTATAAACACAAAAATTTAATTTTTCAGGTCAAATAGTCAAAACAGGTCAAGGAGATAAAAATACAAATCGAGAAGCAGGAGGTGGGGCCCACCCGAGCCTAAAATTTATTAAAATTCTAGCACATAGTGAGGGCCAAATTAGGGAGGTACCCGGTCATTGAGACCAATGGGTAAGAAAGATGAACAAGCAAGTATTAAATACAAGATAGAAAAGTCTTGGTTTGTAATGATGATAACCTAGCCTTGGTTAACTTAATTGAAGATTGGTTAAGTTAGTAGAGGGTGGATTAGTAAGGATTTGAGAGTTGTAGGGGATGGACTAGGGAAGACACTATGTTGGGTGACCAATTTAAAAGCAAGACAAACTATGTTTTATATACTCCCCAAAGTCATCATCCAATTCATTCTCTCATTTCATTTCACCAAGTAAAATCCTAAAAGAAAGCAAGATAGATAGAGAGAGGGGAAGATTAGGGATCAAGCTTGAGTTTTGATCATCTAGCTAAGCAAAGAGTAAGAAGAAGAGAACAACAAGAGGTAACTAGAAACCCTAACTCATCTATCTTTTATTCAAGCATTTTAAAATGCTTTGTTGGTGGTTGTTATTGTGATTATTAGAGATCATGAAGGATCTAGGAGGTATAAGGTGGTTTATATATGTAAACTAACCGGTAATATGCATGAAAAGTTGAACCAAAATGAGAAAACACAAACATATGCTTAGAGGAGGAAAATCTAATTAATGGACTGTTAAGGGGCTATTTTGGGGCCCTTTTGTTGTGGCGACCCAAATCTGAAAAATTAGTTCCAGCATGTTTTTTTATGCTCTTATGAGTTATGAATGCCACCCAATTAGAACGAGGGCAAAAGCTTTTGTAACGAAGTTATGGCGATTTTTTTTGTAAAACTAGTTAAAAGTTGGAAAAATAGTACGTGTACGTACTGACTTTTGAGTCAGTTTTTCAGGCAGCTAGAGTCTCTAGAAAATTCAATGTTTTGGGGATTATGTACTATGTAGAACAAGGAAGCTGTAGGCTTAAGAACGAACTCATTCCGACTTTGGATGAGTGAGTTATGACGTTTGGAAATAGGTACCTCAAATCTGCGAAAATAGAAAACTGGATAGCAAAGGTTTTTTGCGCCACTGTTTTGGCATGATAATGAGTTTGGAAAATTTTTTTCATCTAAGGAGATTTGTAGAGGATGTTACGAGCTAGAAAATGGCTCAAGAACAGACGTTCCCGAAGACCACAACATCGAGAGACATTTTTGAGGTTTGGTCGCATAAATTAAATTATAAAACGTGAACCATATGAAATGAAATGAACTTAATATGGTCATGAAGATTAATAAAAGTATGATTTAAGATATGTCAAGTTACAAAATGCGATCATCGGAGGACTTGAAAATTGAAGTCTAAACTATGAACGAAGCTAAGAGAGAAGTAAATCGAGGTGTATAGGTTACGTTACGTTGTTTTGAGTTGTAAAAACCCGAACATCGTGAACTATGAAATAAGCTAAAATTAAGATAACGTAAACCAATTTTTGGTGACATATATGTGACTAATTGGTATGTCAACCTTAATGATATATGTAGGTCATTTGAAAAGCTATTGGATAACATTCTGGTAAATCGCGTAGAAGGTAAGTTTCCTAAACTTACTCAAATTTTTGTAATTGAGCAAGTTTCTATCTTTGTGCAAATGTGTTATGTTTGTACAAGATGTTTAGTTGTTGATTGTACTATGTGCTATTTGAGATAAACTATCTTGTTATTAAACTGTTCAAGCTTTTAAAGTTCTGTTTAGTTATGACCTGGATTGAGAATGTGCCTATGCTACTTGATTCGACTAGACATATGTTAGGATGTCAGACTGAATTGTGATGAATTCATGGAAGTTAAGAAAAAGCTAATCCAAACTAAATTAAATCAATACGAATTCTTGTGTAAGAAAGATAAAACCCTCATATAGGGAAGTTAAGATTCAGAAGTTAAAGCACGCATATTGTGTCATAGAAATGAAATAGACACAGATTGTGTCATAATAATAAAAAAAACACGGTTAGTGTTAAACCTAAGTAAGAAGAAAGAAAAGACGAAAGTTTTTATGACCATTTAATAGAAACGTGGTTGATGTTTTAAAAATAAAATTGATTAATTTATTCTTATTTGTTCAAACTGTTTCGTAACTATTGTTCAACTATTGAAGTTTTCAAAGAAAGAATATTTGATTCTTGATTTTGTTGTGTATTCAACTATTATGACTTATTGAGCAATTAAATGCTCACTCTTGCAAAATTTTAAAACTTTTGCAGCTACAGTAGAAGGACCTGACGGGTCAAAAGAGGTTAAGAGAAAAGGATACGCTAAGGAAGAAGACTTAATTATATAGATGTATGCAATGTGATTTAATTGTAATATATTTAATGATGTATTATTCATAAATATTATAATTTGAAGATGTAAATGTATTAGAACTTAGGTGTAGTAAGAGATATGATGTAATAATATTGTAATTACATTCATGTCATTAAGATTATGTTGAATGGCTAGTATTGTGACACACCGAACCTGGGTTTGAAGGTAGTCTCGGATTTGGGGGCGTTACATGTTCCTTGTGATCACCCCATCTTCATATATCTTGTTTCTGAATACCCATTTGGTGCTGACAACTGTATGATCTTTTTGTCTTGGGACTAGCATCCAGACTTTACTTCTTTCAAACTCGTTCAGCTCCTCTTGCATAGCTTCGATCCAACTTAAATCTTCCAAAGCTTTTTTGACCTTTTTGGGCTCCATCTAAGAGAGAAAACTTAGGAAGAACCATTCATTCTGAGTAGCTGACCTTGTCCTAATCCTTGCATTAGGATCCTCAATGATCAGGTCTTGGGTATGATCTCTTGCCTATTTGCTTCTAGTTGTAACATCTGTCCTAGTGTCTTCTTTCCTGAGTTCTTCAAGATTTGGTTCATGATTTACAACATCTTCAATTTGTAAACTCTCTATCTCTGGAACTAAAGATTTACAATCTCCTTTTTCGGCACTACGATCGTTAAGTCTGGCTCTACGGCTTCAGCTTCTTTGATCATAGGGTTCTCCAGCTCTGCGATCATTGGGTCCTACTCTAAGATCTCATCGAACGATATAGCTTTCCCTGATTCTCCTAAAGGTAACATGGATTATCACTTTAACGCTCAACGATTTCTTATTAAACACTTTATAGGCTTTGTTATCCATAGAGTATCCAAGAAATATCCATTTGTTTGACTTGGGTTGGAATTTGGTCATGTATCTCTTCCCATTGTTGAGGATGTAGTACGCACAGCCAAATACATGAAAGTAACTAATGTTTAGCTTCCTTCCTCTCCATAACTCGTAGGGCGTCTTCTTGAACGTAAAGTGAATCAATGATATGTTCTGAGTATAGCAGACAATGTTGACAGTTTCAGCCCAAAAGTATTCAGGAAGGCGAGTCGCTGCTAAAAGTATCCTTCCTGCTTCTATTAGAGTTTTGTTCTTCCTCTCAGCCACTCCATTTTGTTGTGGAGTTCTTAGAGCTGAGAAATTATGATGAATGTCATTATCTTCGCAGAACTTATCTACCTTAGAGAAATTGAATTCTCTTTCATGATCACTCCTTATTGCTTTAATCTTCTCGCGATCTCATTCCCAACTATCTTGAAGAATTTGACTAGTTGGGAGATAGTTTCATCCTTAGAGCTTAAGAAGAGTACCCATGTGAACCTGGTATAGTCATCTACTATCACCAGTGAGTATCTTTTTCCTCCTAGGCTAGCAGTTGGGATAGGCCCAAAGAGATCCATGTGACGCAGTTGGAGGGGCCTATCATTGGAGTTGACTGCCTTACTTGTGAATGAGCTCTTCGTTTGCATTCTAAACTGACAGACTTTGCATGGTCTTTCTTTGACAAAATTTAGCTTTGGAAAGCCTGAGACTAGGTCTTTAGAAGGCAAGCTTTGATATGCTTTCAAAATTCAAGTAGGATAATCTGCGATGCCACAACCAGCTAACATCTTCTAATGCTTTGGCGATGAAGTAGGCTATTTTTGATGAACTTAGCTCTACGAGATTAACCACAAACACATTACCTTCCTTAGTTCCAGTTAGCTTCAATGAGTTTGATTCCAGGTCTCGAACTTGACACTAATGAGTAAGATGACCCGATGCCCTTTGTCGCACAGTTGACTGATGTTTAACAGGTTGTGCTTTAGTCCTTCAACATAGGCTACCTTGCTAAACGAACTACACCATTCCCAATTGAGCCATATCCTCGAGTCTTCCTAGAATTGTTGTCTCCAAAGATAACTGCAAGACCTTCTTTCTCCTTGAAATTTGACTGGAGAGAGCCATATTGCCGATCATATTCCTTGAGCATCCACTATTGAGATACCAAATATATCTAATGGAGCTCTGTACCTGCAATAAAAATCATCTTTTATTTTGGTACCCAAACTTGCTTGGGTCTAGACTTGTTAGTACCCTTAGAGACCCAAATCTACTTGATTTTAGGTCGATAATATGCTGGATGATAATCATTAAAATAACACAATGCAGAAATATAACCAGATTCATAACATATATAGCATTTAATATGATGCATGTGTGAGTGGGTGCGCGGATTCCTTCTCATCAGAGACACGTGTGGATGATAACCATTATCGGCCTTTCTTCTTGGTTGAAACTCTCTTTTCTTCCATATTGCTCTACGATTTTGTGGTTTCTTAGAGTGGAAGACAACTCTATGTTTTAGGCATGATTGGTTCGTAGAGTTAATTTTACTTGACTCTATGACCTTTTGAGGCTTGAAAGTAAACTTTGGCTTACTCTACGATTTCACAAATCCAAGACCAGTATGTGATCTATTATTCTTAGGAACAATAATTTGATCCGCAGAGATTGGGCAGCTAGGAATAATGGGCTCAGCGACCTCTTTGGATTTCATGAACACAATGCCTCTATGGGAAGAAGAAGCATTGTTATTGTTAATCTCCATCGATTTGTCCACATTTGGATCTGAGGAAGAATCCCCAAATCCCAAACCTGATCTGTCAGAGACTGCTCTTTAACTCGTGATCAGAGAGTCCGTTGACGTTGAAGATCGGTTCCACGTAGAGATTGTCTTATCTAGCTCCTCTATCTTAGAGGTTAGGATTGACTCTCTTTGTGCATTGCGTTCAGTTATCTGTCTTAACCTTGCATTCTCAGCCTCAAGATTGGAAAGAGAGGTAGCACTTCGTAAAGCTATTTCCACTTCTACTTGAACTTTCTCTTTCTCTTCTTGAAGAAGAGAATGGTCCTTTGATACAAGCCTGAACCATTTCATATACTGATACAAATCTAATGTAATGTCAAGCAGTGCAGTTCTTAAATCATTAATATCACATCAGGGGAGTTAAAATCAAATACCTCACTGTTGTCAATTTCTTGACGATCAGTGGTGTTGTTGTTGTCTGCTTCTATGGCCATCAAACACAGGTTGGCTATATGAGGTCCTTCATCTTTGCTTGATTCAGAGCTTGAATCATTCTCTTAGTCACTCCACGAACCTTCAGCGACTAGACCCTTGTCCTTGTTCTTCTAAAATTTCCTATAGCCATTGGATTCCTTTTTTGGGCTTGACTTCTTCTTATCCTTCTTTAGTTCTTCTCGTAAGGAGTCCCATACATTGTGTTTGGCCAATCCTCAAACACAATGTATGGGACTCCTGAAAATTTCAACATTTCTCTTTATTATTGCTATCCATTCTCCTGAAGTCTCTCTCCCCTATACCACTCGGCTGATCACTCCTCCTCATTCTATCTATTTCCTTGTTGCTGCAAGTATAGTGAGTATATACAGGAGAGAAAAAAATCTGTAGAAAAGGTAAGAAGGAAGAAGATGATGAGAGGAAGGGGTTCGGGAGGAAGAAGAAGGAAGAGAGGAGAAGAAGAGTGCTCGGGTGAGCCCAAGGAGGAAGGAAGGAACCCTAAACCAAGCCCTAACAATCTTCTTTGTCTTCTAAACAAATTTGCAGAGGTAAACATCTCATTTAAAACCATTTCATTTGAGTTTGTCAAAGATTTTCCAAACTTTTGGTTTTTGGAGCTTTTTAGCTCACGGATGATTTTCGAGCAATTTTTTGTTGTTGTTGTTGGTGATTGTTTGTATATGTTGTTAAAAGACTATACAAGCCATTAATACCATTAAAGTGGAACCAAAACGCCAGAAATCCTTACCTTGGCTTAATGGAGCAAGAACCTTGAATATTTTGGATAAATATGGACATTAGGACTTTTTAGAGGACTGGTAGTTATGATTCTATGATTGGTTTTTTTGTTTGTTGTTGTGGTTTTTTAGTTCCATCGGTTATCTTCATAACCCAGTTGGAAGGGAGTTAAAACGAGTTCGTAGTGGTGATTTTGGTGAAGAACACCAAGAACTCGAGAAACAGAGTACTACTTAGTACTTTGACCTAAAATTTGGCCATGTAAATGTTAATGGATAGCTCTGAATTTTTGATATATTGTAGCCCCATGAATTAGGAGTCCATAGAGTTCAAAATGGACTGATTTGAATGTGTATAAAAGGAGATATGAAGATCGGAAGGAGGAAAGGTCGGATTCGCGAACTGGGAAAGAGTTGCAGAATCTGGGTTCTGATGAATGGCACTGCGGCGTCGATCATAAGGCTAAAAGTGACGCTGCGGCGCCGGACACGTGTCAAGCACACAAGTGTCCGAAATGACTGTTTTGATGTCTCGTAATAAAATGGGCATAACTTTCTCATACGAACTCGGATTGAGGTGATTCAAGATGATTCGGAAAGAGGAAGAGTAGACCTACAACTTTCATTTGATAATTTTTAACATTTGAGATCGGGATCAATTCCCAAATTGGCCATTTTTAGGACTGATGTGTATTTAGAGGCAATCGGAGGGCGTCGGGCATGCGCGTTTGCACGTGTAAGGCTTCCGACGATATAAGATGTTGTTCTAAGTCCTAAAACTTAAACATTATGATATATAATGATGCTTATCATTAAACATTGAGTATTAGACAATTCAAATTAGTGTGCTAAGCATACGCAAATGCATGTCGCTTAGGCGTTCGAGTAGACAAGTTTGGCGTATGGGCGTGCAAGCGTCGTAATGCCGCAATAAGTGTGTATAACCTTGTTTAATATTTTGGTCTTAATAAGAATGAAATATTATGAAGTGTTGTAACCCAATGTATGAGCATGCTAAGCACATGCAAAAGAGGCGAATTAGGCGTGTGACGTGTAAACGTCGAAATGCTATGTAAAGTGTTAATGAACTTAAATAATGTTTCGATTCAAATTAAACGAACATTATAAGATATGGAGTGATGTTTCTATAAACAACTGAGTATGGATGAAGATGAAGGTCGTAACCTTTTCGAACGACACGATGCCGAGAGATGTTTTGGGCTTAATCGCGTTTATTAAATTATAAAACGCGAACAACATGAAATGACAGTTATAGTTATAGTGTGTAAACCAATATGAAGTCTATATTTGGCTAATTGGTATGTTTTTATAAATGATATTGTGTAGGATATTTGAAGGACAAACTATCATAATTTGGCAAGGAACGCTTTAAGGCAAGTTCTTTCAATAACTTGTTGACTTGCTTAAATGTATTAATATACATGAGTTGATTACTAAATCTTTTATTGCTATGTGAATTATATGCGAGCATGATTAAAGTGTGCACGTTGTGCTTTACAAAGGTCAAAGCTTTTTTTTTGGTGATAATTCAGCAAAAAAATATTTTGGGGGCTGTTTATCACTTTGTTTTGCGTTTATAAATTAGTAGTTGAAGTTCTAAGTTTACTAAAAGAAGCCGGAATTGAGGTTTACTAAGAGGCCAGAATTGGGGTTTGAACTAGTGTGAAGAGTTGAATATTACATTATGGAATTGTGATTTTGCTGTCTGGTCTTTCAGTGTTGGGTTTCCTCACCCATAAGAATTTGTTTACCTAGCAGACAAAGTTAGTGGGTTAGCAAAGTAGGAGAGAGAAGGTTTCATTCCATTAATTTAAGGAGGAAAATAATGGGTGGAGGATGGAATGTTGTTGGCGGACAAAAGAAGAATGAAAAGAGAGATGGTTTTGTTCTCATGCATAGTGGGGAAATATTATATATATATATATATATATATATATTTATATATATATATAGTAGCATAAGAAAAGGGTATGCTTTTCCATGAATTAAGAAAAGTGGACAGAATTGGAGTATGAAATTCGGAAGGTTGGTCTCAAGAAAATTAGTGGCGGGACCACAAGTCCATTCATTTCCTTTCAAGCTTTTACATTCTTTTTAGCATGCTGCAGGAGAAAGAAAAAGGGCATAGGCCCTTGGCCTATATATTTATCATCTCCGTGCTGCTAACAATGTATGGAGTAGCAAGTATTCCATCCGAGAGAAATCTCATCCGGGGAGGATGAATGAGAGCAAGAGAGAGAGAAGAAAAATCAGAGAGAGTCAGGAGAGAAAAATAGAGAGAGATAAAGATTAAACAACTAGGGGTGTTGTTTGGGTTCCATCACATAGTTATTATGGTGAGATAATTTGAGTGTGTACTCAAATTAGGATATCTTTGTAATCTCTCAGTTTATTCTAGTGGATTTTTCGGAGTATGTCCCGTGGTTTTTACCTCTTAGTTATAGAGGGTTTTTCACGTTAAAAATTTTGGTGTCTCGTGCTTGATTATTTCTTCTCATTATTTCCTGCAGTGGTTATTATTTTAGTGGAACTGCAAATTTAATCTGTTTGGCGTGTACTGATATTTTTGGCCATTTAATTTATCAAAGACAACAGTATTTGGGAGGTGATTTTTCCCAACATTCAGTTGCTAGGGTATTTCAGTCTGCCGAAACTTTGTAGCATTTTTGGTTTTGTTGTGTGATATGGTAAATTGGTAATTGAACTATCTTTCTGCTGTTAGTTAACGAGGAATCAGAAGTTTTCTTGTCTGGTACCTTGAGGGATTGAGATTGGTTTGTTCTTTGGATAGAATTTGGTGCTCAATCAGCATATTCAATCCCTTTGTCTAATATGCTGTCAACTTTAACCTGAATGTTGTTATGTTTGAATTTGGAGCATCTTGGCATTAGGAGTACTAAGAAAGTGTAGTGGTAATAATATTTTGTTATCCAAGGCACACTGGGATATGTTTACTATCCTAAGTCTTAAGACTTTTTTCTTCTGGAGGTTTGAGACCATTTAGCCGATTCGCTGAATAACACGTGCACCATTGATGGGATAATTTGGGTCATCAGCATGTAATGTTTCTGACCTTTTGTGCCATCTATTGGTTATGCCGTGATCTTTTATTTTTTCCACTTTAGCTGGAGACTATAGAGGAGGAAGAGAAGGAAAAGAATATGAGAAGAAGCTCCTTTACGTCTTATGTAGAGTATTTGGAGAGAGAGGACTTAAAGGGATCTGATGGAGAGGAGCAGTCTTTTGTGCGTTGATACGTACCAAGTCTTTTAAGCAGTAGAGTCCTATCCTAACTCTTTACTCACTTGTTAGCTCTGAGGAAATGAGTAAAGAATTAGATAGATAACCTTGTATACATCTCATCTACATAGTTTTCATTAAAAACATAGAAATAAAATCTCAGCTACATGGTGATGCAGAACCGGTGCAAAAGAGAGATTAGGAAGGAGAGGGAGAAAAATAGAAGGGTAGAAGAGAAGAGAACATAGAAGGGGGAAGGATTGTAGAGAGAAAGGGAAAAAGAGTGAGGACGAAGAACAACAGAATAGAATAAGAACATAAGAAGGATAAGGGGGGGGGGGGAGAGGGGGAGAGAGAGAGAGGAACACACAAAAATTAGGAGAGAAGTCAATATCTATTTAACTTGCCACAAAAAAAGACAATATTGATTTTTACTTGTCAAAAGCTACTTTACTATATTACATTGTAAAAGCCTTTATGTAGTCAACCAAAAAATGTTAAAAAATAAGAATAAAATTTTATATCTTGGGCACCAAGATACTTGAAGTCCAAAATAAGAAAGTATTACTACAATCATAATTAACATCAATAAAGCCCTAGTCTGTCCATTGGATCTAACCTTGTTTCTCCATTTATCATAGATACAAATCTCAAGTGTGGGGCATCAAACCAATAATGATCCCCACCCATTTCACGGGTAGCATTCAGCCATGAAGTGCCTTTGTAATACAGTTACTTATCAAAGTATGTGGACTAAAAAGTTTCAATAATGCTATTTTTCAGTAGCAGGCATGCTTTGCTTGATTTGTTATGGGATATGTTCTCTTTTTCTTTTTGATACACCAATTCAGCGGCCATTGAAGGATTTTATTTTATTTATCGATTTGTTTCCTTGGTTGAATTGTTATAGTTATTGAATAAATGATTTTGTATGTTCTAATATTTCAACAAACTGAGAGACTAGCTTCCATTATATAAGCAAAAGAATTAGATGTTCTTCTACAACAGTATACTAATTTTACTTTGCCAAGTAACTTTTCGAGATTAAAAAAAAAAAGAAATTATTTTTCTAAGTAGTTTAACAATTTTCTTGAGAAGCATCCTCGTCCTGTTTATGTGTGCCATTGATGTTTTATTCAATTTACATGTAATCCAATCTGAAAATTAAGTTCATTCAAATTTTATTCAGTGGGAGCTCCAAAGGTTACAGGGATTCAATTAGTTTACTCCAATAGATGCAGATGTAATGGCCGCGGCGGGGGTGCTTTTGGGGCTCGTATGAATCTTTTTGATCGATTTTCCAGGGTTATCAAGGTCAATAGAACGTTCAAATTTTATCTGTCTATTGTGGCACTAATGGCTTCAATCGTCTTTCAGTCGTGTACTGCTAAAAATGCTTTTTCTCTATTTTTATCTCTTGTAAGTGTAGTCATATGCAAATGCTATTATAAGCACCTTTGAAGACCCTGAAAAGATTTTAGAGCAATCGGTTATAGAGATGAATGATGATTTAATAAAGATGCGTCAAGCTACGGCGCAAGTATGTTTATTCAGATTTCCTTTCATTTCATTCTTGCATAAGTTTCTCTGTGTATTTTTCCGTAAGTAAGAAAATTTCTTGCATAAAAAGATTTACGGAAGGGAAGTGAAGAGTCTTACATTATTTCAATTTTTCTGAAGGTTCTGGCATCACAGAAGCAATTGGAGAACAAATATAAAACTGCAGAGCAAGCTTCCAAGGATTGGTAATTGCAAAGATCCCTTATTTACTGCTCTAGAAACGGGGTAGATTTGTTTCATATAACTTTGGATTTATCAAGTAGTTTGATGATAGGTACCGAAGAGCACAAATTTTGCTCTGGGGAAGGGAGATGAGGATCTTGCTCGTGAAGCTCTTAAAAGGCGTAAACCATATGCTGTAAGTTCTCCCCAACCACCTCCACACCTTTACCCCGATCTCTCTCCCAAAACTGCTGGTAAGTTTAATAGAAGTATGTTTCTTAAGAGAATTTGCAGGATTGTGAATGTAATGTATGATTAATTTTGACAAGTTTTCATTACATTAATCCGAATACGTGTGTTAAATTTCCTAGTTAGTTGTATTTCATCATGTGGTTAAGTTTATGAATCCTATGAAACACTGGAAAGCTTATAAATTCCTCCTCGTTTTGCGGGTTATAAACATTTTCTATTGTATGGTACTCTCTAACTTGTGAACCAATTTTTTTCAAATACGTCTGGCAATTGTGCAGGATTTTCAGTTGATCATGATCAATTTTCATACCGTAAAAATCGGAGTAATCCCTTACTGCTATATTTACCACTTTCAGTTGAGACGAGATCATCTGTCCCAAGACTGGTTGTCATCTCCTATCCCAGTGGTAGGATTTAGACACGTGGCACTTTTTTAACAGTAAAAAAAATAGAATCATGTCTCAGTTAAAAAAAAAATTAACATCTCAGTTATCCATCTGTTTTTTTTTGTTTTTTTTTTCTTCGAACATCTATCTGCTTGATGAAGCCTGAAGGTGGAAAACTGAAAAACTCTATTGCTACTCAGAGTATTACTTTTTATCTATCTCCCTTTAAACCAATCCAAAAAAATTCAATTAATTCCGTCTAATTATTTTCACTGATTAAGAAATAAAAAGATTGTGAAGGAAAAATTATTGTTGAAGATGAAGATTGTATCAAGCAATTGCCTCAGTTTCCAGTTGTTCATAGAATATCTAATAAATTAATATATTCTTGTAGATTAATCTCATTGGAGAAGTTTAGTTTCAATTTAATGTCATATGTAATGGATCTTCAATTGATTAATCAGTTGAAAATAATTCTTTGTGGGATTGAGAGAATCGCAGCAATTGCTATTCCTAAAGCTTGGAGAATTTTTATAATTGTATTCGAGGGCCGCTGATATCGTGAAGAAGAGCTGCTCTTGATTAACTTCTGCATTCTGAAACTGTATAATTTATTATTTTATTTACACCTAAAAATTTACTTGACGCCATTAACAACTAAATAACAATTGTACACGTGGCTGCACTTTAAAAGTATGGGACAGTGGATGGAACATGCTTTGGGACAGGTGATTTGAAGTCCTTTCAGTTTCTTCTTGTGCACATACAAACTAAATTACCTAATAGGAATATATCAGCCAGGATCAGGTCCGGGAGTCCGGACCTCATCAAAATACGGACCTCAAAATTTTATTTTATTTTTGCACTTTTTTTTTTCAAAACAACTAAAAAAAAATATATAGGTATTTTTGGTATTGAAAAAATTTATTAAAACACTGTTTTGAGTATGATTTGGATACATATAACAAAAAGTGTTGTACCGACTGAATAACACTGTTTGTTATATGTATCCAAATCATACCCAAAACATTGTATTAACAAATTTTTTCAGTACCAAAAATAACTATACATTTTTTATTAGTTGTTTTAAAAAAAAAAGTACAAAAAAAAAAAAATTTTGGGGTCCAGATTTTATCAGGTCCAGGAGTCCGGACCTGATCCGGCCTCAGGAATATATATGATACAAATTTAGTTAGTATATAAAAACTTTTATATCCTTTTAAAATTATTTACAAACATTTTATTAAATTAATTTTTAATGTTAATTTTTTTCTTTTTTTAAAAGGAATAAATATATAGATAAAATTTTACTGGAATCATAACTAGTTTGGCGTACGAGAGTCACTAAGAGGTAGCATTCTTTCCTTGGACGGCAACATTGAGAGCTATCATGACAAGATAATATGTGGAAGAGGGGAAAATTCATTCTAGATAGGTGTTGAATTCTTACTACTCCTTTGTACGTTTGTTAGGGATGTTTGGACTTTTGTTTTTCACTGGCTGGTATAGTATTGATGATGCCAAAATCGGATGAGGTTCTAGAAGGATTGGGAAGTGTGAAGGTTGGTAGGAGGTTGAGGAAGTGAGGGTAAATGTCCCTCACTTTGTTTGGTGTGTTATTTGGAGGGAATGGAACGGTAGATGTTCTGAGGACAAGGAGAGAAGCATTGTTGATATTTGTTATTTTTAGATAACTCTATTTCTTGCTTAACGACGTTTATTTGGGTTATATTGTTTTGTTCTTGGATTTGTCGTTTTATTTTTTGCTCCCATGATTTTTGTCGTATAGTTTTTGATGTTGGTATGGAGGATTTTTGTTCTCGTTTGCCTTTTTTATATGCCGTGCGTACATGGGCTCACCTCCTTTAATGACTTTTAATACAATTTTTATTACTTAAAAGGTATACATATTTAGTTTAAGAAAAGGTTTTAGTGAGTCAATAAATACGGATAATGATACAATCCTGATCAGGCTCACATCAAACCTTAATAACTCAACTCAAGGTCCAGGGATTTATCAAGCGATTTTAAATATTTAGGCTGAAGTTTATTCAAAGATGCTTAAAATGGAGTTCAATTTAAGACCAATTTTAATCAATTCATATGGCAATTTACATTCTAGCAAATTCGCATGTGGGTAACGGACATTCCAATTTTAATCAGCCAATCACACGGGTTTCCTAGCATATTCAGGACTTAACATTTACATATGAAAGACTTAACATATTAGCTTCCTATATCATGTGGGCCACGCGGTTTCCAAGTAAACAACTAGCTGATTTTGTTCTCCACCGATTAATGAGTTCCTAATAATTAATGGGTTTCTAATTCCAAATGAAGAAAGGCTTCAGATTTCTAATTCAAATTTGGACGCGGATTTCCTTAATTATTAGGGTATTTTCAGTATGTTTTAGATTCCTAATATAATTAAAATGTTTGATAAGTAGGATTTAATTTTCTTATTGTTTATTAGTTAGGATTTAGTTTCTAAATTAATTTGGTAAGTTAGGATTTGGTTTTCAAATTAATTTGTTAAGCTGAGATTGTGTTTCTAGTTGATTTTATAATTCCTATTAGGATTAGAATTACTTTTGAGTAGTATAAATAGGGGACATAGATGATGTACTTGATACACTTCAATCAAATTTATTCAATAAAATTATTTGTGAGGTTTCTCATCTTTTGGTTCTTTAAGAATTCCTAAGTTAGGTCTTAGTTTTCTTGAGATTCAATTTGACTTATCAGACAATAATACATAGTTGTGTGTGGCGTCTACCGCACTAATTGTCGATTGTACCAAGATTACCGCTTACATATAAGCGAGGGGTCAATGTGTCGTTGGTGTCCATTCAACGCAGATTTTCAAGGCGAGCAATTGTACCAAGATTACCGTCTACATATAGGCGAGGGGTTAAGGTGTTGCAAGCTATCCACCATTCAACTTTGCTAGAAACGATTCAGACGACGACCACCTCACACAAGCGTGCCGTGGAGGCTATCATTTGGTATCAGAACTACGTTTTCTAGCGAGTTACTTATCCTTTATTTTTTTTATTGTTGAATTATATTGAGAAAAAAAATCGTTCCAAAAGTAAAAAAAAGAAGAAAAAAAAGAAAAAAAAAGAAGATATTCGTGAGTTAGTTACAAATTTTTTTTATTTGTTGCAATTAGGTTGATATCCGTGAGTTAGAGGTTCTTCAAGAAGGATTATAATTGGCGATTGTGGAATTCTATTGGTTATCATATGTCTTATACTGCTATTCTGTTTTGTGATAAGTTCTTATTGAATTGAATAGAAAACTATGATATTTGTTTGGTCAATTCAAAAAGAACTTATAAGAGAGAATTAGAGTGGTAAAAGGCAAGAGTGTGAGAATAATTGAGGGTAAAAGCCAATAGAGTGATACACGAGCGTTTCATAATTGTGGGATATACTATTTGAGCGAAACATGTAAGGGAATGTGTGAGAAAAATTTTCTTTATCTACTAATATTTGTTTTGCAGCAAATATGTATCAGTATAGTTATGAAAATTCTTATGGGTCTCGAAGGAATACTTTTCAAGACAGGAATGATCCAGATGCTTATTTGAGATGGGAGGAAAAGATGGAGCGAGAGTTTGACTATCATGGCTATTCCGAGCAGAGGAAGTTCAAACTGGCGATTCAAAATTTTTCTGATCATGCGGCTACATAGTGAGATCAATTTGTTATTAGCAGGAAAAGATGTGGAGAGCATCCGATCAAGACATGGGAAGAATTAAGAATTATCATGAGGAAACGGTTTGTTCCAAGACAGCTTAATCGGAGGAATGAATATGCAACTCCAAGATATGACGATCAACCTTCAAGGCGTTCAAATTGGGATGATGAAAGGAAGGATCATAGGCATGGAGATTCGCATCGGAGACAACCACGAGAAACTCGTAAGGCATATAGGGAATCGGTATCAATTGAGGGCATCAAGAGAACATATAATGAGATAAGGGACACTTATTTGAAGCAGCGACAAAACATCTCTAAGGTGCAACTGGAGCAAGATCAATCGAGACAGGTGGAAGAAGAGATAATAGAATATGCAGCCCAATGAGAGTTGTTAGATTCTAATGTTCGAGATAAAGTTTATGATCCCGATGAAAAAAATACAAGTGAAAGTAAACGACAAAAAGAAAGTGAAAAAAAATTTAAAAAAACATTGAGTGTGAAAAAGAAAAGTGTGAAAAAGAGAATGAAAGAAAACGAGAGAATAAAAAGAATGAGAGTGAAAATAAACGAGAGAAAGAAACAGTGGAGAGTAAGAGTGAAAAAAGAGAGGAGAGTGAGTTGAAAAGTGAGTTGTATTTTAAAAAGCCAATGACTGTACATTCGTACAAGACGACGCTTTTGAATACTAACAAGAATAACTCTTCTTTGTCTAGTTTTGTTTTGTCTCTTGTACAGGTTGTTGATGACGTACCTCGTGCTATCATTCCGTATCAGCTAACTTGTAGTATTCCCGAGGAGACAACGGAGTTACAACGGCGGGTTGGAGAATTGATGGAGCTCATCTTCATTAAGGCGGGTATCGTGGATGAAGTCATGAGTGCATGTGCCGTTCTTGAGATCATAATACCTAAGGAGGATATGACATCGAGCTTGTGCGTTGATTTTCAATTGGTAAACGAGTATCGTTGTTATTTTCTTTTCTTAGATAATATGTTTGATAAATTACACAGTACTTATGTTTTATCTACAATTGATGATGGTCATGTAATGACAATACCTAATCAATTTAGCATGAGTGATAGTGATAAATAGAAAATTGTGTTAACATGTGACGTGTATAGGTGGATAGTTATCTCAGTTAAATTAACTTATGCATCTAGTGTTTTCATGAGTTATTTAAAACATGTTTTGCATACTTCCACAGATAAATTTGTGTTTGGCTATTTTGATGGTAAAATCGTCTTTATCATAAATTATGGAGGATATTTGATATTTGTCGAGTTAGTTTATGAACATGTGCTATATTCTCGTTGTCAATATTCTTACTATCATTTGGTAAATTCTGATTGTCAAAGTGCACATCTTCGTAGAATTTATTCTAGTGATGATTGTGGGTATTCTCGTTTTCAACATTTGTACTTGCATAAAACTCATTCTAGGGTTTTTCATTCACATGTTGAATTAGGTTTTGATGTTAATCAATCTTTACATGACATATCGTTAATTGATAATGATAGTGATCATGGTTCTTCAATAGAGAAATTTTCATTGCATGATTTTCTATCATTTGATATTGAGTTGAAAAGTGTTTATCATCAGATTAGAGTGAGATATGGTTTATATTCATGTCTAGTTAAATCATTCAGATTAGCTAGTGCAATAAATATTTTCAAATTAAATCATATTTTGCGTTCTTTCATGGAAAAAATTGCTAATATCTGTGTTGATGATACTTCGACTTTTATTAACACTCGGAAAAATTCTTTAGTATTAGTTAAGTTTAATTGTGATCATCGTATATATGCTAGTGAGTTTTCATCTTGTGAACTTGATTGTGACCTTTCGATTCCATTGATGCAATTACTTGATGTTGAATTTGTTATTGTCAATGGGCAAGGAAAGGTTGATTTTGTTTTGCAGGTTCGGGATGGGTTCATACTCATCAAGAGGGAAAATATGGATCAATGTGCACATCAGATGGGATAATGCATTAAGAATCTACAGGGAAGTGATTTGATTTTTGTTCTAGTAGATTATGCATATGATTTTGAGTTACTTGATTTCTTCTTGATTAGACAAAAGATGCATGTTGATTTGTTTTGTTTTGTGTTTAATTGAGAAATTCATGTGTATTTACATATACGATGTGCAAGATTGCAAAGATGGGTATTTAACCCAGGTGCAGTGAAGTGTATGATGTTATAGGTGGACGGATTCATTAGATTGTCCTTTGATCCGGGAATTCGTCAATGGATATATTTATGGATGGACGAGATCATTACATTGATTTTTGATCCAGGAATTCGTGAATGGAAATTGCTACAATGTGAAGAGTTCTACATACTGAGTTTTGATTCAGGAGGATATAGAGTTTTTCATAGTTTTATTTACGTTTATTTTATTATATATACATTTGATTTTTTACGTAGAAATTTTGATTGCATTTTTGTTATAGTTGCTAATTTAGTTTGTTTTAATGTAGTTAGTATTGTGGAAGTATTTGGTCTACGTGTGGAAAAGTATCGTGTTGATGTGGACAGGTTCTTGATTAAGGGAGTTCGAAAGTTTAAGTTTCCAAGTTGTGTTATAAGGAGCTTGTAGGATGCTATATCGATTCGAGCATTGCTTGGAAAGAAATGTTTACAAGTTGTTCATGTCAATTCGGGGAAGTTGCCAGACGACGAAGTGTTCATTGCAGGAGTTGGAGTTTTTGATAATTATTTTCATATTCTTACTTGTGATATTGCTATTGCTTTTATATATTATGTGCAAAGTGAAAATTGTGGTTATGATTTGTTTGATGCTACTAACTTAATTTGTTTTCATGTAGGATCAGATTTGTGGGTAAATCCTTTTCAAGAGGAGGGGATGTTCGATTTGAGGACAAAACCTTTTCAAGAGGAGGGGAATGATACAATCCTGATCAGGCTCACATCAAACCTTAATAACTCAACTCAAGTCCTAGGGATTTATCAAGCGATTTTAAATATTTGGGCTGAAGTTTATTCAAAGATGCTTAAAATGGAGTTCAATTCAAGGCCAATTTTAATCAATTCATATAGCAATTTATATTTTAGCAAATTCGCATGTGGGCAACGGACATTCCAATTCTAATGAGCCAATCACACGGGTTTCCTAGCATATTCAGGACTTAACATTTACATATGAAAGACTTAACATATTAGCTTCCTATATCATGTGGGCCACGCGGTTTCCAAGTAAACAACTAGCTGATTTTGTTCTCCACAGATTAATGAGTTCCTAATAATTAATGAGTTTCTAATTCCAAATGAAGGAAGGCTTCAGATTTCTAATTCAAATTTGGACGCGAATTTCCTTAATTATTAGGATATTTTCAGCATGTTTTAGATTCCTAATGTAATTAAAATGTTTGATAAGTAGGATTTAATTTCCTTATTGTTTATTAGTTAGGATTTGGTTTCTAAATTAATTTGGTAAGTTAGGATTTGGTTTCCAAATTAATTTGTTAAGCTAGGATTGTGTTTCTAGTTGATTTTATAATTCCTATTAGGATTAAAATTACTTTTGAGTAGTGTAAATAGGGGACATAGATGATGTACTTGATACACTTCAATCAAATTTATTCAATAAAATTATTTGTGAGGTTTCTCATCTTTTGGTTCTTTAAGAATTCCTAAGTTAGGTCTTAGTTTTCTTGAGATTCAATTTGACTTATCATACAACAATACATAGTTGTGTGTGACGTCTTCTACCGCACTAATCGTCGATTGTATCAAGATTACCGCTTACATATAAGCGAGGGGTCAAGGTGTTGTTGGTGTCCATTCAACACAGATTTCCAAGGCGAGCAATTGTACCAAGATTACCGTCTACATATAGGCGAGGGGTTAAGGTGTTGCAAGCTATCCACCGTTCAACTTTGCTAGAAATGATCTGGGCGACGACCACCTCACGCAAGTGTGCCGTGGAGTCTATCAGATAACCTCTTACCTTTTATGTTCTCACTTCTTTTTACCCTTTAAAGTGAACTTAGACTTGCAAAATTTATTTAAGATTTTGTGACAACTTTTCTCGTTTGTTAGTTGTTTTTTATGTTACTGTAATGACCGTGAATTTTAAACTCCATTATTAATTAAATATAGATTTAATTTTAATGAGTTAGTTTCGTATGATTATTTAAAATCCTGTGTATTTAATTGGTTATGTGATTATATGATTTCGCATAACTGTTAGGATTAATTAAGGGGAGTCACTAATGGTTTAATTAAATTAGTGAACTAACCCTACGGGTTTAATGTTGAAAGAATCGATAAAGTGCCGATTAATTAAGTATTCAATTTAATTGAATATAGTGTGGGAATAGATATTTAATTATTTAAAGGGAGTCTCAACAATAGAATTATTAAATTGATGGACTACCCTAGGTTATTTAATATATGGAAATTTATGAATAATTAGGTATTAAATATTTAATTATTTTGAATATAGTAAATTAATTAATATTACCTATTAATTAATAAGGATAATATAATTAATAATATTAATAGTCCCATTTATAAGTAAATAATATTTGACTAGTTAAATTTATTTAATTAACTAGTAGCATTAAATTGGGACAAGAATTATGGGACATATCCTGTTTTATTTCTATCAGTGGTTGGCAAAGTAGGAAGAAAAGAAATTAAATTAAAACAAGTTGGGATGAACAGTGAGCCGCGTATGGATTTTGTGCCAGATATCTCGCCAGATTTCCTGTGAAGGCAAATCATGGCTGAAGATATCAGCGGCGTTTGCCCATCGTCTTCTTCCTCTTCACGTTGGGCAATTGCATTGTCTGGTTTCTTGAACTTCTATAAATTAAGACCTCGACTTCTTCCTTCAGTGCACTAAGATCGTAAAACTCACTGAGAGAGAGAGAGAGAGAGATTGAGAGTTGAGTGATCGTGCTGGGGAGACTATCTAAAGGAAGGGGATTGGCACACTGATGGTCTCTGACTTCATTGTCTATTGCGGAAGGAAGAGAAGAATGGCAACTAAGTCTAGGAGGTAAGCTTTTCCTATTACAGTAGACATGGATGAAAAACTCTGCTTGTATGCTTAGAAATTAATTCCTCAAATTGGTGCATAAAACTTGTAATTAATAGTAATATGTGGTTAATTTTGAGTTATGCATGCCTGGAAATTAGTTTAAATGGTTAAAATATGAGAAAAATTGTTGAAAACCATCGGAGAAGACGAACTCTGGTTCGTCATGCCGCAGCGTCACAACGAATTAGCCGTCGCGCTGCAGCGGCAGCATGACGCCGCAGCGCCGCGCCTAAGGGCCTTGACGCCGCAGCGCCAAGCTTGCTACTCAAACCCCACGCCGCAGCACCAAGCCCGCGTGCTGAGCTGGAATGGCACGGACCTCGCGCTGCAGCATCGGCCTTGCCTTAATGGCCTCTCGCTGTAGCGCCAAGGCCGTGTTTTTGGCCGGGTCGGTCCGGATCGGGTCGATTCGGGTCGTGCAGTTTGAGAATTAAATACTTTTAAATTAAATTCTTATTTAAGTTACGTTAATTTATAATTAGTTAATTACTATTTAATCAATATTAGATAATAGTTATGGATAAATGTAGTTAATTATTTATTATCAGATTTGTATTAAATAATAAATAAGGATAATTAGTTGATTATTACTGTTAGGTAACCATTTAACAACCAAGATTAAATAGTGTTGTCTTAAGGCGGAAATTGACTAACCTGGTTATAACTTGCGTTTGGTTTCCAAGGAGCGCTGCCCCCTTAGACCCCCACCAGCTCACCGGTGAGCTGGGCAGCCACTCGCTCACCGGGGAGTGAGACCCCCGACTGGGTAGTCGTAGTGGCAATCAAAGTACTTTAGTGATGCTACATCAGTTTTAAATTTAGTCTATAAGTGACTAATTGTTACACAAATATGTACTTAATTGTGTAGGATTTTAAGGAGCGTGTGTTAGTATATTGTAGCAGACGCACCAGATAAGTTCTCTATCCCGAAACTTTAATTATGCAAGTTCCCTTGACTTCTATTGACTTGTGCAAATATATTATTATTGAGCAAGTATTATTAAGGACAAGTTCCCTTTTTCCGAAACTTCACTTTGTGCAAGTTCCTAACCTTAAACTTCTTACGTTGTTGCAAGTTCCCTGAAACCATTCTTGTATTAATTATTGCAAGTTAATATTTAAGCTTGAATCTTTAATTTCTCAAGCATGCTCTAAGTGGATTAATTACTTAACAATTATTCCACATCGTTGTTATTGGCACGCGCACATCGTGCAATTATTATCGTGCAGACGTTGACTTGTATTTTATTTAAAGTTCTATTATGGATGAACTGCTATAGTTAAGTCTTAGCCATTGTTCGGCTAGACATTTGCAGTATAGATTTTAAAAGCTATCCAAATCATTTGATGGTGCGGAATCTTGGACTATATGAACACCCCTAAGAATATAGGGGAGTACCCCACGTATCGGAATATAAGATACAAAGAACAGAAGTTAAATGTTATGCATACACATCGGGTGCTAGAGGCTGATCCCCTCGAGTACTTATTTCTGAGCCAGTAACCAAAGGGTCAACTAGCTATTGACTCCCTTGGATGTTTATTGTTCAAAGTCTACTTGACTAGCATTCATTTTAAAAGCAATTATTATTCTTGCTTCCGATATTCATATTGTTAAATTCCTCTATTTACATTTCGTTCATCAAGATATATATCATTTCTTGCTGTTATTTAAACTTACTGAGCAAACTAGTTGCTCACCCTTACTATATCATGAACCTTATTGCAGTTAAGCCCGAGACCTCAGGAAAAGACAAGGGCAAGGAAAAGATGAAGTATTAGTCTTTTAATATCTGTATTTTGATCGAGGCATAGTTAAGAAACTTCTATTGTTATTTAAACCCTAAAGTACTGTATTAGGGTATATTTGTATTTTTGTATTAAGGTTATCGAATCTTGGGACTAGTAACACCTTTTGAATGAACAACATATGTTTATTATATTCCGCACTTAGTTATTGTATGTTGTTTGGAGGTGGATGTTTGTATTGGATCGTGATGACCAAATCCGGGTGTTTGAGACCCGAATTTGGGGGCGTCATAGTTACATTGTTCTTTGATGAATTAAAGATGATGACTATCTGGCTGTGGCTCTTCTTAACTAGTGCCCCTTCATACATACTACAGGATAATGCTAATGCCATTAAGACTCAACTGGATCAGCAGAAAAGTGTTATTGATAACCTTGTATCCTATACACGGGTGAATTTCTATTTTGCTTTTGCTTTTGCTTTCTTTTCTGCTTGCACTTACTTATGAATGTTTCATATATTGGTGTAATCTATAAAAAGTTCTTGGCAGCATAAATCTATTAAAGAAATTTAATTACTTTGTCCAATGAATTTTTTTTCAAGAAGGCATGCAAATTGATCATTTTTTTTGACAAGTTGCAGTTTCATCATTTTATGACTTGAGAACAATTATGAAATGACTATTGATTGGAAAACCTATAAACTTGTGAAGTTGTGTTTGACTATGTCTATCTACTGGTTGACAGCTTTTGGAAAGCAAAATACAGGAGGCGAAGTCAAAGAAAGATACCCTCAAAGCACGTGCTCAGTCTGCAAAGTTTGTTCTCACCCTTTATAGATTATGTACTCATGTTTTCCCAGCTTGAAATGTAGCATACTTCATCATAATTAATGCTGAATGACTACTTGTTCTTCAGGACTGCTACCAAAGTTAGTGAAATGTTGGGTAATGTCAATACAAGCAGTGCCCTTTCAACTTTTGAAAAGATGGAAGACAAAGGTTTGCATTTCTTTTTGTTTTTTCTCTCCCCCCATTTGATATTTGCTTTTAATTTTATAGCTACTTCATATTTTTCATCAGATAAATGATTGCATGTGTTAAACTTATCAGGAAAAAAAAAGTGACTAAGCTTTCCATAAAATGAATTGTTTGTAGCTGGTGACCTGGTGTACAAGCATACTTTTATTTATTTTAATTATTTTTTAAAGGTAATTTCTTCCTGAAGTATAGGATTGGAACCATCTACAAGATTACTTACAAAGGAAACTGACATATCCATAGAAAGAATGTCTGCAGCCATTAATCTTAAATGAATAGAATGAACCCTAGTGCCTTTGTAAAGTTCCTATTAAGATTGGGGGTGTTATGTCGCAGATACAATTTCGAATTCCCAAAGTTCCTGTGTAGGGTTAGACATATTATTGATGCAGCATGGTGGCTAATGAAGTTGCGAAGGATGTTCACTAGAGGGAAGAAAAGGTATTTGTGCTAAAGTTGGATTTTGAGAAGGCGTATGATATGGTTTGTTGGGGTTTCTTACACAAGATGTTGGAGAGAAAAGGATCTAAGCTAGGTAGTGTTCTTGGATAAAAGGTGTTTAGTCTTTCTCATTTTCCTGTGAATGTTTAGTCTTTTCGTTCGTCTTATTAACTATACTATAGTTGTTGATATATTGAACAGGATGATTAGGTAGGGAGAGGAGTGTGAGCTCCTAGCAGGCTGTGCAGGAGGAGGTGAGAGTCTCTCACCTCAAATTTGTTGATGATGCGAATCTCTTTCTTTCAGAGCAACTTCAAGGCTTTAAGAATGTGCTAACAGTTCTTAATGTTTTTGAGGTTATTTCTGGGATGGCGGTTAATTTATCTAAGTGCAGTCTAGCGGGAATTAATATAGATAGGGAGCTTCTAGACTATTCTCTAAATAGGTGCGTGACTGAAGATTTACTGTTTACTTATCTCGGTGTGCCCCTTAGTGACAATACTAGGTGTGTTTCGTTTTCGAACCTTGTAGTTATTGAGAGGCTCAATTATTGGATTGGTGGAAATTGTGTTGCTTTTGTTAGGAATAGGATTACCTTGATTCAGGCTTATTTTTCAAGTATAACTTTGTATTATGGATTTTGTTTAGCATCCTAGTTAGAGTTGTTGATTCCTCAGAGGAGTTGATGAGGGATTTTCTTTGATTAGGAGAAGGCGATGAGATGAAAGATCATTTATTTGGTGGAAAACGATGTGTTTGTACAAGTGGAAGGGTGTTTGGGGCTTAGTAATTTTTCAAGTTCAGTATGTAGTTGATAGGGTGGATGCCAAGCTTATGTTACCCATACGAGTCCTTGAAAATTGATTTGTTAGATATACTTCTTTTGTTTGTAATCTCACATGTGGGATTAGAATGGTCGTCACATTTGGTATCAGGAGACAATCCGTCATCTTTAACTTTTTAATCATTCGTCACATTTCTTCGTTATATGATGCTCCCATTTCAAGTTTCATGAAGAGTGATATGAATTTTATATCTTTGGAGCATCATTTCTTCAGGAATTTCACATATATGGTGTAATACCCCAGTCCCACATCATAACATGTGGGATATTTGGATATGTATACAAGGATTCAAGCTGTTATCATTAATACCTTCAGTCATGATCTTTCAGGTGAGTCTGTGGTGGGCTAAGATGACCCAAGAAGATATTACTGATACAACGCATTGGGCCTTATTATGTTATGATTTGATTCGTACACGAGATTTTAACCTGAGTTATTACATATGGTATCAGAGCAGACTCTCGAAAGCTCGTGTCCGGTCATCCAATTGAGTTGTCGGATGTGGGGACATGAAGGCGAGCATAGTAGGCCGCTAGTATTATCCTATAATGGCTAGGGAGGCAAAGTTTTTGGGCCTTATGTGGTATGCATATGGTATGACAGGGACGCCAGGTATTTAAGTGGGGAGTTTGTAACACCCATGTGGGATATTTGGATGTGTATACTAGTATTCAAGTTGCTATTATTAATACTTTCAGTCATGATCTTTTGGGTGAATCTGTGGTGAACTAAGATGACCCTAGAAAATATTATTGAGACAGCGCATTGGGCCTTAGTATGGTATGATTTGATTCGAACTCGGGAATTTTGATACGGGTTATTACATAGAGTCCAATGTGATGGTATATCTACTTAAACTTGCTTGATTCTGTTTACTTATTCTTCTCGAAAGCTCATTTGGACTTCAGATTCAACCAATACCTTTTTTGGTAAGAGCTATTCCTCATTCCTGACTTCCTCTTTTGTACCTACTCAGTTCTAATTGACTTTGTACATTTGGAAACCTAGGGTTCCTTAAAAAATGAAAGCTTATGTGAAGACAAAGTAATGAGAAGCATGCTCATTTTTATTTTTTTTGGTAGTGTTAAAGGAGTGGGTGTTCTAGGTGAATGATATGTTGTTGACTTGCTTTCAAGATTTAAAGTTAGATGGATACTAAAATTTTATGCTAAGTGTGATTTCTCTCGGATTTATGGGGAATTTGAAATAGTCGTAATGTTACCTTTTAGAGTTATTTACTTGTCTTTTAATTTGTTGAGGGATAGGGTTATCTATCTTTCATCCCTTTGGACTTATGTTATGGAGCTTTCAAAGGTATTTGTATAAGTGATTTTTGTAGAAATTAGAGGACTACACTTTTAAATAATCTTTTTATCTTATATTCCTCTAGTCCGGTGATGGTAGACTTTTCTCCAAGTTTTGTTGCATCTGTTATTTCTTATTAATAAAATTCTTTTGTTAAAATATAAAAATGATAATGAACCTTATTCATCCCGAAATGTTATGTTGTGAATTACTCCCTTTGCCCCAAAAAAGATGACTTGATTACAGTTTTAACTCAAATTAAGAAACTTAAAAGTAGAGGAGAGAGTATCAAATAAGTTTTATTTTTGTCCATGGTGGATCCTACATGTAGTACACTAGAGAATCTTTTCCTTTCTTTAAGTTAGTGGACCCACCAAAGTACTTTCGAGGAGAACATAGTCTTTGTATAACATTTTATTGTACTTAGGCCATCTTTTATGGGCAAATTTTCTTTGTACTCAAGGCATCTCTTATGGGACGGAGGGAGTAATTCTTGCAAACAAATTATGGTCAGTATTTTGAGATTGTTTTTTTGGGTGCAAAGTATTTTGTGAATATGCGGCTATGGATTATGAATTTTGTGTACAGATAGTTTGCTTGGATTTGGCTTTTATTTTGCCTTTCTAAAATTCTTAGTCATACTCACTTATGCTACGTTTGGATTGAAGGAATGGAATGGAGGACAAAATAATATGATTTTAAGATATTTTAAGTGTATGTTTGGTTGTTGGTAATGGTGAATGTTGTCATATAATGGCAAAATTATCACATATATCCATTCCATTTGAATGAATTTTATTCTACCTTTTCCACATGAAATAATAAAACAAAGGGATGGAATGAATTTTCATTCCATTAGAATGATTTATCCTCCAAAATAATCATTAAATACACTATTTTTATTGCATTTCTTTCTCTATTCCATTTCCTCAATCCAAACGTAGCATTAAGGTCTTAAACCCATCAAGGAAAATATTTAATACCATCCCCGTCCTAAAATTACACTCAATTTTTAAAAACTATAGTTTCAAATAAATATTTGAGTTTAACATATTTAATGGAAATAAAAATAACAAATTATATACGAGATTTGATACTTCGATTTTGATAATGGGTTCACATTTTGGGACTTTGCAGTGCAGAGGGAGAAAGTAGACTGTAATTTTTGGGACGGGGATGGAGTCTTAAAGATACACATACAAGACAAAAATAAAATAAAAGAGAAAAAGATGACTCGTTCTCAAGCACTCTTCTGTTCTTTTGCTCTTACTAAGTACCAAGTATCCTCCTACAATTCCTTCTTTGTCTCTTGCACAAGCACCATCAAAAGCAGATTATCTACTGTCCTTGGCATAATCCAGTTGATACCAGATAAACTAAACGCCATCTTTCACAGGTATTTCGTAACTTGAATATGCAGTGAATATTGGTCTAGACACTCTTCGTGTCAGATTTACACAAAAAACCAGCTCATATTCATTCTCTTTCTTCTTCAAAGTTTATCGCCTGTACAAATGGCAAATAAGACAACCGAGCATTCAGTATAAGTACTGCTGCCCAACATCAGTATGCAATAAATTTGATAAAAGTATTTAAGGAAAAGCTACCTTTTTCAGTCACCGTTTTAGAGCACCTTATCCTGAACACATCTGCTAATGCTCACAGCATAAATAAATAAGCTCCAGATAACTGCTGCTGGACCCAGCCCCTAGTCTTGAAAGTCTCTACGAGATACCAGATCTATACTGTAAATCTGTTCTAAATTGAGCCAAATTATGCCAAAGTGGATTCTTTGTCTCCCATTATTCAAACAACTCTAGGTACATGATCCTGATTCCTCATAGTTGATCTCCGCCCATCCATCCGTCCAGAACTGAACCTCATTTCCACCTCCAACTTCAACTGTATATTTGAAAGTAGGCCAGCCTTTAGAAATGGCCCGCCACACGCACACTCATAGAGCTGCCTACCAAGTAACCTTAGGACTGTCTTCTCCCCTTCCCGAGCCTTAGTATCACTACTTCCCTCCGCAAAGCTTTGCGTCTCTCCCCCCAGTGAATCTCCCTAATCACTTACCAACAAGGCAGAAATCAAAAGTACGCTATCCACATTGGTCACCTCCTTACTGGAAGTCATTCTTCTACGGTTGCCCTAAAGCCTGGTGAACGCTTGAGAAAAAGAAAATTCATAATACCATTATCAAATTCCTAAAATGAGATGAATCTGCTTCATAAAAGAATCATGGTCATCAGAAAGGAGCTGAAGGTAAACCACCACCTTGGAGAGCCTCACCATATCGCTTTTCCAAGAGTATGACTCAACACCACCTTCACCATAGCAAACAGGAAGGGAAATAAGCTTGCTGGGCTGGTGTTCAAATAAAACTAGAAAGCCTGAAGTATGCCTGAAAAAAGAAAATTAATCATTAAATGCCTCAACTGAGATGAATCTACTGCAGAAAAGAAGCATTTGGATAGAACATCCCCTATTGCCTTCTCCAAGAGATGACTCAACACCACGGGGAAAGGAAAAGAAATAATTCAACCTGGGTTGTGTTAACTAAAGTAGTAATGATGCCGTCAAAATTGAAGTGTTATCCTCCCATTCATTGCTTTGATATCTCCTCAATCTAACTACTAAAGCAGAAACTGCCAATCTTATACACTATTAAATGGTAAAAGTAAATCATTCCAAATAAAGATCGAATTTTTTTCCCTTCACTTTTCTATAAACAAAGAACCCTTATAGGTTAGCTCTCAAGACAATTTGTCCTTTTATAGCTAGTCATTGTTGTTCATGATATTTGAGACCTTAGTTGCATTTTCACTGATGAAATTGATTACCCTATTGTTCCAAATGAAGCATTGAAAAAGCATCAGCTGAAAGTTATATGGTTACTTGTTTTCAATAAAATTTGAATTTTCAAAGTTGCCTTCTTTCAAAATGGTAGCACTTGAATCAAATATCTGTAAATTAACCGACTTTCTGCGCAAACGATTTGTATGTCGCAATGAATTGTCTTTAGTTGTTCCTTATTCCAGAATTTTGTTTTTGTTTTTTTCTCATTATTGTAGCTAGTAGATAAAGAAGGCATAGAACCTAACCTCAAACTGTAAATGGAAATAAGTCTATAATGACTATAGAATAGTGCCTGAATTATAGAGAATAGTTCCTCCTAGCAAGCAAAGAATGCCTTCATTGAGAGGCTTGGAAGTTGAGCCCATAACCACTATTATATAGGAGAGAATATGACACCACTTGAGCTAGAGCTCGTTAGTTATAATCTAGAAATGAATTTTTAACAGTCAAAGTCAAACCCTTTTATTATCATAGTACTTTTGCACTTAATTAAGCTACGTAAATGTGCAACCATATAACTAATGGCTGAAAAATTTTATTTATTCTCATGCAATTTTGGCCATGGAATCTCAAGCAGACGCACTTAATCAGTTAACTACTGATGATCTTGAAGGGAAGGTAGCATGTCTCTTTTACTTCTCCATATATTTTGCGGGTGCTTTCTCATTTTTCCTGCCATTTCTTATTTGGGTATTTGATGCAGAAAATGTGTGGGAAAACTATTCTAAAAAATTCAGATGCAAAACTGTGTTAAGCAACAATAAAAAAGGTCTCCTTAGGGGCTGTTTTACTGGGATATTTGGCTGAAATTTGATGGAAAATGTTTAGGTTTTGGTTTTCTACAAGTTAAATAAAGGGGTAAACTTTATTATTAAAATTTCTTCTATTGAAATAAAAATGAAATGAAACTGTAAACTTTGCAGCTTGAATGAGGGCCAACAAGAGGATATTTGAATGTTGTCCTGCGTGTTTTGAACAGTATTTGCTATTTGTAAAAGTGGTTCTTTTTAGAGGGGTTAAATGCTTTTTTTATCGCTGTACTTTAGGTCAACTTACAAACGACTAACTATATTTTTTTTTCTTACAGTCAACTAATTGAACTTTTGTTTTCTTACAAAATGTCACAAAATCCATTAAATCATGTTGACGTTAAACGGTTTGCCACATGTGATTCCACATAAGAGAGAGAGAAAGCTGACATGAAACTCTCATGTATGATGTGGCCACACTTAAGTGGACATGAAAGGAAATTAAGGGAAAGTGAAAGAAAAAAAATATAAAAGCTAAATCTTACCACAAAAAATTAACAGAAAAAACATAAAAGAGAATAAATAAATAATAGATAAAACTGCAAAATTTAGGGGAAAATGAAATGAAATTTTAAGAATTAAATGAAATCTAAAAATTTAAGTTTATCTATAAATTGATTTAAGAGGTTTATATTAGCTTATAAAGTAACTTAAAATAAAATAATCTAAAATAAAATAAATTAATATAATAATATAAGATTTTATTTTTTTTCAATATTTTAAAGAGAGTTTTGTAATTTACAGAACAAAACCAATCCCCATTATCCAAACATATGAAGATAAATCAACGTCAACAAATAAGAACCGTGAATTGAGTTTGGACACAGAGAATTACTCCTCCTTTACAATCCTTAAAGCTGAAGAACAGATAAAATTCTTAACATTATTTGCTCCTCTGATTGAATTCTTTAAATTGGGTTTCACAGATCATTTTTTGTTGCTTCATGCCCGAACTCTACCACTAAAAAACAATTGCAAATCTGGGCTCAAAAATCCGAAATAAGACGCTCCATCGCTGCAACTACCTGATTCCAAAACCCACACTAGTGACGATCTGGGATCGAAAACCCAAAATTAATCGGATAATTAGATACAAATTTAGTTTCAAAAATTTAGTATCTAACTAGATTTTACTATAATTTGAAGAAAGAAAAAGATGAAAAAAAGAAAAGAAAAGAAGAAGCTTCAATTGATTCAGATTATAAGCTTTATTGAAACTTTTTTGGAAATAATGGGAACTTTTTCTTCTTTTTCTTAGCAATTGAAGACGTAGATGAAGAAAATTAGAGGAAGAAGATGAAGAAAAAACATTCAAAAATATACTCCCTGTTAATTTCAGATCTAGATGATAGTAGTTGGAAGAAGATGAAGAAAGAACATTAAAAAATATACCTCATTTTAATTTTAGATCTAGATGATAATAAGTTGGAAGAAGAAGATGAAAAAAAATTTAGATCTATAATTTATTATCATAATAGTAGTTGGGTCGGGTCGGATATTTGGGTGGGTAAGTTTATTTTAATAGGTGGATTATAGATGATGTGTAAAAATTGTTAAAAGAACATTCCAGTTAGGATTCTATGCATACGTGGCACTGCCGTGTCAAACTTCTGTTAAAAATTTAACGATCAGGACGGAAATTCAAATTTATGTAAGAAAACAAAAGTTGAGTTAGTTGATTGTAAGAAAAAAAAGTATAATTAGGCATTTTTAAGTTGATCTAAAGTATAGTGAGGTAAAAAACATTTAATCCGCTGCTAGGAATAAGAAAATTATTGGGCTTTCTCAGCTATGAGTTTTAGGGTTGGAAAGAGTTAATTTCAAATCGAAGTAGTGACAATATCTTGCCCCAAAGATATTGCACAGCTATTACGGAGTATTATGATTGGGTTGTGACTTGTTAAAGTCATTTGTGTAATAGTAAAATAGTGGATAGTCAACTCTAGAGTTAATGTACATTTGGCTGAAGATTGTAACAATCCACTAATTATGAGGCTTTATTGATGCTAAAAGATACTATATATCGCAAGACTACTCACAATGAGACTCGAGCCAACAAATTGCTTCAAAATATTACTTTCTAAATTCTGGTTCTTCGGCAATTTGGCCTTTTGTGAAATGGTAGAATAAATAGCAGAAAAATCAAGAAAAAATGAAAACAAGAAACTAGACATCACACGTTAGGCTTAATATTTCATCATACAATTCCTAAAGACCTTCTGAGCAAGTCTTTTAAAACTGATCTTTGTTGGAAAAGAGCATTACAAGGCTTTTTGATAGACTTTCTATTAACCTCGTACCTTTTAGGATTTGGGATTCTATTAGTAAACTATTTACCTTGTATTAAAATCTATAGAGAGACTAAATGAACCATTTTAAAAGGCCCAATAAATTAAGCTAATAAAATTTAGCCCATGGGTCAACTATGACCATATCCAGTAAAAATTAGATTTTTCGAATTCCCCTTGACAGTCCAAAAACAAAAGAAACTTTATGAAACTAGCCAACGACCAGAAGAATAGGATTTAACCTAGTTATCCAAAACATACATATAATTAAACATACAATATTAAGCCTAATGGTTGATGATAAGGTGAACAAGAAACCTCTATCTTGAAGTTGAGCAAAATTCCAAAGTCTTGTTTCTTTGAATTTATGCTTCCTTCCAGCTATTACTGAGAATGTGTCAGTGGAACTTGTTAAGGATAGTAGTGTCAATGAACAGGATAATGTCAAGGGCAGTAACGTCAATTTACATAGTGGATAAGTGTGGTTAAGTGTTTGTGTCTATATATAGTTTATTGTAATCTGTTTTTCAATAATAAGAAACTTTACTTCTTCTTCATATCTGTTTGTCTATTCTTCAGTTTATAACATGGTATCAGAGCTTAGTTTAAGGGTTTTCTCAGGGTTTCCTTTGCATCTCTTTTCCTTCGTTCATTTCAGTAGTTTGTAGAATCAGATTGAATCTATAAGTAATTTCGTTATTACATCTGTTTGATTTGATATCCGTTGTTATATCAGTAATCAGAATTAGTACAATTGAAGTATTTTGATTATTCAAGATATCAATATTCTCTAAGATTGTAGCATCAATTTGTTGAGAATGAATTCACCTTTTCAAACCAATACGTTTGCAAATGTTGTTACTGGTAATATTGGATCTATTGGTAAAAATGGAACTGGAGGTTCTGATGGATCAGGAATTTCATCTGTTGTTATTGATTCTATGCATCCATATTTTCTACAAACCTCAGATCATCCAGGTATGGTGCTTGTTAATCAGGCATTAACTGAAGATAATTACAGCCAATGGAAAAGGTCCATGACTATTGCTCTTTCAGCAAAACTCAAATTAGGGTTTGTTGATGGTACACATTTGGCACCAGAATTTGATTCAGCTTATTTTCCACACTGGAATAGATGCAATGATATGATAATCTCATGGTTGTTAAACTCAGTTTCTCTTGAAATAAGGAATAACATTGTCTACCTGCCTACTGCTAAAAGTATTTGGGAAGATCTGGCTGCTAGGTTTACACAAAGCAATATACCTAGGCTCTTTCAGCTACGTAAGGATCTGGCATCTTTGACTCAGGGGAACAAAAACATTACAACCTACTTTACTACATTTCGATCCATGATGGATGAACTTGATAATCTGATCTTGGTTCCTAAATGTACTTGCAAAAAATGTAACTATGGAGCAACTCAGAAATTGATCGAGTATGAACAAACTCTGAAAGTTACTCAATTTCTTATGGGACTTAATGATCATTTTACTTCTGTCAGAGGACACATTCTTATGATGCAACCTTTACCTTCTATAAGTCAAGTATATGCACTACTGTTGCAAGAAGAAAAACAGAGAGAATGTTCTATTCATACAGCTGTAATACCTGAGAGTGCTGCATTGTTAGCCAAACATTTTTCCTACAGTTATGGGTCTGGGCCACAGCAACAAATTGGACATCCATCCACTGTCTCTGGACATCAGTTTAGCTTTGGTAAAGGGAATAAAAACTTTAAGAGACTTTCAAAATCTGGACTGAAATGTGATCATTGTCATGACACAGGACATACAAGGGACAAGTGTTTCTTACTTCATGGTTACCCTCCTTGGCATCCAAAGTCAAAAGTAGCACAATCTACTGGATCTTCTATGGCTGGCTCACATAGAGCAGCTACCTGTGTCACTGCAAGTGCACATGCATTCAGCCTACTGTTTTGCCTAATTCAGAACTACATAAAGGTGTAGAAGGAGTACCTGTTTTTAATTTTCCATCCAATTTTATTACACCAGAGCAAAAATTTGCAGGCTCAAGCAACAATTCAGCTTTTACACCATCTCCATGTCAACAACTAATGCAGATGATTCAACTTGGCCTGAAATCTACAACTTCATCTACAGATCATCTTGCAGGTCATCTGTCCTTTTCTTCCACTGCTCATAATAATAATATTTCTAAATGGATCATTGATTCTAGTGCAACTGACCATATTACTCCTTATTTTCATTTACTTGAACATCTAGTGGCTTTGTCAGCTACTATTCATTTACCTAATAGTCAAAATTCTCGTATTTCTCATATTGGAACAGTGCATATCTCATCTGACATTGTTCTACATAATGTGTTATGTGTTCCAGAGTTTCATTATAATCTCATTTCAGTTTCTAAATTCACTAAGGATAACCATTGCAATCTGTTATTCTTGTCTAATCATTGTATTCTACAGGACCTGACTTTGAAGATGGAGAAAGGGATTAGTAGACAAGAAAATGGTTTGTTCATTTTGTACAAATCACACTTGCCTTCCTTACCTATTTCTCAAACATCACCTATGAGCCTGGCATCTACACTTTCCAGTACTTCCTCAGTCTAGAATTCTACAGACTTATAGCATGCTAGATTGGGACATGCTCCTCTTTCTGTCTTACAGTCATTACATTTAGATTGTAACTCTTCTTCTCTTTCACAGTGTGATGTCTGTCATTTGTCTAAACAAACTAGACTTCCTTTTTCTACTAGTCATTCTGTGAGTCTGTCTATGTTTGATCTTTTACATTGTGATGTATGGGGGCCTTATAAATATAAAACCCATACAAACTGCTCTTATTTTCTTACTATTGTAGATGATTTCACAAGATGTACTTGGACTTATCTTTTTCATAATAAACATCAAGTGATTTCTATTCTTCAGAGCTTTATCAGTCATGTTCATACTCAATTCAATTGCAGGGTTAAGGCTATTAGATCAGATAATTATACTGAATTTAATGGTCTTGATTCTTCTTGTCTTTCTCTTGGTTTTATTCATCAAACATCTTGTGTTTACTCTCCGCAACAGAATGGTGTGGTGGAAAGGAAGCACAGACATCTTTTGAACATTGCTAGAGCTCTTCGATTTAATGCACATCTCCCAATTCATTTTTGGGGAGATTGTATTTTAACCGCCACTTATTTGATTAATAGACTACCCACTAAAGTTCTCCACAATAAAACACCATATGAAATGCTGCTTGGTTCTGCTCCTACTTATAAGCATCTTAAAGTCTTTGGTTGTTTGTGTTATGCTTCTACTATTGCACATAACAGGGATAAGTTCTCTCCTAGAGCTATCAAATGTGTTTTTCTTGGATATCCTTATGCTAAAAAAGGATATAAAGTATGTGATCTGGAAACTAAAAAATATTTTGTCAGTCGCGATGTTTCTTTTGTTGAGACTGTTTACCCTTTTGACTCTCTCATTGATAGTTCCAGTCATTTGTTTCCATCTACTGTTTTTTCTGCACCTGATGATGATCCTCTTTATCTTCCTATCATTTCTTCTTCTAATCCTACATCTTCTTCAGACGATGTTTTACCGGTCTCACACAATGTGCCATCTTCTTCTGCATCATCTTCTGCATCACCTACTGATGCTTCATCTTCTGTTGTTCCACCTGCATTATCTAGACCTCACAGAAACAGAATTCTCTCTTCTAAATTTAAAGATTACACAGGGTTACCAACTAATCTCCCACATCTGTTTCCTGCTCCTGCTGCTACCATAGATTCTTCCTCCAACCATGTGTCCAGATATCCTCTCTCTCATTATGTTTCTTATCACTCTTTTACACCTACTTACACTGCCTATCTTGCCAACACTGCATCTGTTGTTGAACCTTGTACATATGCTCATGCTATGGTTGATCCGAAATGGTGTGAAGCTATGCTCAAAGAAATAACAGCTTTGGAAGCTAATAATACTTGGGTTCTTGCTGAGTTACCTAAAGGTAAGAAAGTTGTGGGCTGCAAATGGATCTACAAGGTTAAATATAATCCTAATGGTACTGTTGATCGTTTTAAAGCAAGACTTGTTGCCAAAGGTTTTACTCAGACTGAAAGATTGGATTTCTTTAAAACATTTGCTCCAGTTGCCAAAATGACAACTGTAAGACTTCTTATTGCTTTAGCTGCTTTGAAAGGGTGGAAACTGGATCAAATGGATGTCACTAATGCATTTCTTCATGGAGACTTAGATGAAGAAGTCTATATGCAAATGCCTCCTGGTTTCTCTCCTTCCCATAATTCTAGAGGAGTTCTTCTTGTTTGCAAACTTATTAAGTCTCTATATGGGCTCAAGCAAGATCCTAGACAGTGGTTTCTCAAGTTATCAGCAGCTCTCAAACAGTTTGGGTTTCAACAATCCAAATGTGATCATTCTCTTTTTCTTGCTCACTCTCCTTTTGGATTTCTTGCCTTATTGGTCTATGTTGATGATATCCTTATTACAGGATCTAATCATACTCTTATTCAACAAGTCAAAGCTTATTTAGCTACTCAGTTTCAAATAAAAGATCTTGGTGGCTTAAAGTATTTCTTAGGTCTTGAAGCTGCTAGGTCTTCCAAAGGCATTTATCTTAATCAGAGAAAGTATACTCTGGATATTTTGCAAGAAACAGGTCTTACTAGAGCTAAACCATCCATTATTCCCATGGAACAAAATCATAAATTGTTATCCAATGATGGACCTCTGTTACTAAATGTTAATTTTTACAGAAGATTGGTTGGTCGTCTTGTTTATCTGACTATCACCAGGCCTGATATTGCATATTCAGTGCATGTTCTGAGTCAATTCTTGTCTGCCCCTAAAGTCTGCCATATGGATGCAGCTTTAAAATTGGTGCGATATTTGAAATCCTCTCCTGGCCAAGGTTTGTTAATGTCTACTACAGGCTCTCTTTCTTTGAATGCTTATTGTGATGCTGATTGGGGGGGGTTGTGCTTCAACTCGTCAGTCTTTAACAGGCTATTGTGTTACTTTAGGCTCTTCTCTTATTTCATGGAAATGTAAAAAATAACCTACAGTCTCTCGATCCTCAGCTGAAGCCGAGTACAGAGCTATGGCTGATGTGTGTTGTGAAATTACTTGGCTGGTTTCTTTGTTGAAAGAATTTAGCATATGTTCTGTTACTCCTGTGCCTCTCTATTGTGATAACAAGTCTGCCTTATACATCGCTTCTAATCCTGTTTTTCATGAACGTACGAAGCATATTGAGATTGATTGTCATCTTGTGCGTGAGAAGCTACAGACTGGTCTTATTACTTCTCATCATGTTATTTCCTCAGATCAACCAGCTGATATGTTCACCAAGGCATTGTCCAGTGATCATCTTCATTATCTGCTATCCAAGTTGGGAGTTTATAATTTGTTTCAAACTCACAACTTGAGGGGGGATGTTAAGGATAGTAGTGTCAATGAACAGGATAATGTCAAGGGCAGTAACGTCAATGTACGTAGTGGATAAGTGTGGTTAAGTGTTTGTGTCTATATATAGTTTACTGTAATCTGTTTTTCAATAATAAGAAACTTTACTTCTTCTTCATATCTGTTTGTCTATTCTTCAGTTTATAACAGAACTTCAGAATCAGCATGCTTACAGATTTGGATATTTGATGAGGTTGGATTGAAAAAAAAGAAAAATAAAGCTATTTGTCCAAGAAAAAAGAGAGAAAAAATAAAAGAAGATTGAAAGATAAGTAGGGTTAAATTGCCTCATCTTGTTTTCATTCAATACATTAGCATCTTATAGGACTTTCTAGCTAGAACATAATTGGGTACTTCATATCAATCAATGTTCTAAAAATTCCTGCCTAGATCAACCTAATCCCAGCCTAGGCGTTAGGTGGTCCTCAACTGCCTAGATTTTGCTGGGTGTCGGGGCCCCCGTTTAGGCTGAATCAAACCTCGACTGCATCGATTTAATAAATGCTTTGAAACTCTACAATACTTGCAATGAATTGTTAAGCTTTAAAAGATTGTTTTTTAGGTCCGTCTAGCGATTTTTAGAATACTGATGTCGATACAACTCAATAGATATTGAGTTTTTATTTTTTGGCCCGGTATGTGTTAAAAGGAAAGTGCATCTTTGTCTTTGCAGGGTAACTTTTAAATTCTAGTTCCCCCGCCCCCCCACCCCCCAACAAACAAAACAAAAATCATAGTTGTATAAGTTGTTCAGTGAAGACATATACTGATAGGAAGCATATCATGTTTCATACGTGATTTCCTTGTTAAGTTCAGCTCATAATCAAAGCAATTCTGCCATCTACTTGTACAAGCAGCATAAGAGAAGCAGATTCATATTTTTAAATGCCGGCGTTAACTTTGTAGTGCTGCCTATGATTTCAAATTTCAGAATTTGATTTGCGTTGTTACGAAAATTTCTTACAGGCAGAATTATATTTTTATCCCATATGATTTTTATGATTCAAAACATTTTGTACCTTCTGCAGTTTGCATTGCTGGAGAGCTCGTCAGTTAATGATGATCTTGCAGACTTGAAGAAAGAACTATCTGGAAGCACAAAGGTAAATTTTTTACTTCGTTTCTATTTTTTGGTTAAAGTCGAAATTGAGTATATTTGTTACAACTGTTATGGTCTTGAGCCTTGGATTTGGTTGTAGTAGCATGACATCAGGAATCACTAGTCAAGACCACATGTTTTATAATTTAAGATAACACAGATTTGTCCCTTTTTTATTTTTATTTTATTTTTTTATTTTATATATATTTGAAACGAACCTGAAGACATTAACTTTACATAGAAACATTGTTTATAAATCTTGAAAACAAGAGCAGAAAACAAAATAATAGCAAGTTATGGTATAGTAATCAGCTGGGTGTGTAATTGTAGAAAAGAAAAGAATAGTACTGTTTTCACATAGCAAGAAGAGTTATTGTTAGACGGAAGTAACTAAATGGTACATTACACCTCCCGCTATGTGTAAAATCCAAGCTCTTTCTGCTGTGAAAAAATGTGCTCTAATGATCATGAAAATGTGGAATTGATAGGAGAAGCCATCTAGTGAACAAAAGCGAGAGAGGCTAGTACTGGTCTCTCTACTGAGTCCAATCATACAATGACCTTAAATTTTTGGTTCTCCATCAAGCAAAGGCCTTTTTTTCTTGGGTGGTGGCATCGCAGCATATTAGTCCCAATATTATTGGATTTCATTTATGATAATGTTGTTGATGTCTGTATGTGTTTAACTTGCCTACAGTTGACCGAGTCGAGGAATTCAAAGGAAAATATGATACGTAAGCATAAAAAACAAAAGAAAAAAAGAAGAAGATGAAAACTAGATAGGTATACTTCAAAAGGAAGAAGACGGAAGCTGTTACAACTCTTAACATGATTTGAACGGCATGGGTACTTCTGTGGTTCTTGTTACTAGGATCCTCATGTGACCATAAGGTTATTGAATTCTTTGTGCTTCCAACACTCACAAACAGACTTTATAAACTTCATGAAATACTTTCGGAAAAGAATATCAAACATCTTTCCTCTTAGTGGGAAGGCCAATTACTGGCACCCAGGCCAGGGAAGACCAGGGCTGCTCCGCTTAAAGCCTATTACATTTAATTTGAGAGTGAGCTGAGGTGAGGTGAGCTCTGATAAGAGTTTGATCCTGAATCAAAATTTTGGTGGAGCTTGGTCAATAGGCGGCCTAGTCTGTAATGGGCCCAAGCCCGATTGGTATATAAGTAAAAAGAATTAAAAAGAAATATATAAATAAATATATTATTTTAAATAATTTTAATTCTCTTTTACTTGTGGTTTGTTTAGTTCTGTAATAATTATGTGTTAGAATGAAACTTAAATGCCAGTTTATAGATGACAATAGGGGTTCGTAAATGTCAGTATCCAAGTGACTAGCTTTTCTTTGGTTTTCTGCACGAGGCTTTGTGTCATACTATAAAAAGAAAAAAAGAAGGAAAAAGATATTCATGAATCAATCTACCATAATTATTCTCAAAGTGGGTCAGATGGCCTTCTAAAGTATGGGTTGGTTTGAGTTCTCTTTTTCTTTTTCGGTCCAAGAGGTTGTTTCCAAGTTTAATTTTCATTCTAGGCCAGTCCGAAAATGGACCAGAAGCCAACAACCTAATTGGGATGAGTTCGAATTATCATTATAGAATGAAAAGGAGGAGAGTAGGGGGAGGGTGGAGGAGTAGTTGCAGTATTTATTATTATTATTATTATCATCGTCATTTATTTTATGTATATTCTGAATCATTTATGTTTTCCAAAATTATTTGGCAAACCAGAAAGGAGAGCTTCCACCGGGGAGAGCAACCGTTGCAAGCACAAACTCGGGTTTTCCATTCCGGGATACTGAGATTGAGAAAGAGCTGAATGAATTGAGGAGAAAAGCCACGGAATATTGAAATTGTGCTAGCCCCTTCGAGTCTTTTTATCCTCACCATAACCATATTGAAGTAGAAGCTAGTTTCTGCTCCAGGAAACTCCATCTGTTAAAAAAAAAAACAACACAGCTGTATTGATATTTTTGGCTGATTGAAATGAATGTTGGTTATACCCAAAAACCATCTAAATGCAAGTGGTCTAGAATGTCGCAAACTGATATACATTTCTATTGTTGTACTTTAAATTTTCTAAATTCTTTTTCTGGTACTGTATATCATCTAACTGTAAGTTTGCAAAATCACAATCATATTGAGATACGCAACGGAAAATGGAAATTAAAATTTTTGCAACTTATCCATGAATCACCTTATGCATAGCTATTAATTGAAGAAGAATAACAAGAGATAATACCTTTGATGATTCAACTCTTGAACCGCTACAAGATCTACTTCTCTCTTGATTTCTTCAAGCTCCTCCAATCTTCAATCCTTGGATCAAACTTAAACTACAAAGTGTATGTAGCACTCTAAAGGTGATCCACCAAGAAATGATTAATGAAGAAACAAATTATGATTTTCTAGAAATCAAGGATGACTAATCCAAATAGTTCTTTCTTTCCTAACTCTTAAGAAATCCAAGAACAAATAATTATTGATTTTTTCCTAATCTCTATTAGGGTTCATCTCATGATCTCTTGCAATCAATAATGCAAGTATTCATGTAATCATTCTAGTTGTATGCTTACAAGTATACATATTCTCCTAACCCACATGTAGGTTTCATTTCACACATAACATATGTTACTTGTTTAATCAACATTAAGCAAGTAACACATATTAATCTAGAAATTGAATTTCATTTGCATTTGCATTTGTAGGAGCGCTTATTACAATTAAACTCTTTAGCAGTAAATGTATTAATTCAATTCCCAATCTAATTAGGAATTAAATAATAATAATAATAATAATAAGATTTCTCTTATTAATTTATAAATCAATATTTCTCCAAATATATCATTATAAATATTAAGCTATTCAATTTATTCTACTAATAAATTAAATACTTAATTTATTATCATTAAGCCAATTGTTTCTAAATAATATATTTCTTTTGCGGTGTGACCCTTTAGGTTCAATATTATGCCGGTAGTAGAATAAATAAATTAGAACAATTCTAATATTATTTATAATGAATTAAACTCCTTTAATTCATATATAAATAAATAATATTTATTCTACATCATGAGTGACACCTTACGATAATGTATCATGACTATCCGTATAATATGAAATCAACATTTAATCACATAGAACCTATTCAGCAGTAGTTACCGTACAATTCAATCCTTCTACCATACAATGTCCCGATTAAATATAAGACATGGAATTACTGACAAGTCTTATTTTATTTAATCATATGCATTTCGATTTAAGAATGCACAACTCCGATTAATGTAAATTAGAAACTCCTTTCTAATTTTCATTCAACCCTGGCCAGGGATTTATGAGTTGTCATTGATCAAATCGCATAGGACATTCTCTCCCTTTATTAGAAGTGGTAGATCCTTTGTCGATCATTCACCTACCTCCGTGTATACTTTATTATACCCGTACATACCCTATGACATACCCTAAGGTATTAAGGAATATGAAAAAGTATAACTTAACATACACAAGGTACTATGATGATCTCAAGTCCAAGGATCACTTGTACAACTATCACTTAAGGACTTCCCTATTGACAGGTGAATAAAACTCCATTAGGGTTCTTTAAGCGAGTCACGTTCAGTGAACTTATTCTCCAATAAGCACCTACATACTTGCTTTAGTGTCTCCACACAAATGATTATGAGATCAATCATCATCTTCTAAAGATCAAGCATAGTATGTACTAATCTATCCGGATCAGTAATCCCAATATTAGTGATCCAACGATTAGGAACATTTTAGTTTTGAGCTTTCTTGAATTTAGATCTCACTAGCATGATCTCATCATGATTCTAAAAGCATTGCTCGAAAACTATGAGTTCATCATATTTATTAATTCAACCAATTAACATGGATAAAATATGCCTTTTATTCTATTATTAATATTTGAAAAAGATTACAAAGTAAATGCTTATTACATCAAATATAATTGGTTTGAGGGCATATTACTTTCACTAACTTGATATGATTACATCATTTCTTCTCTAATATTCAAGTTAATTTTTTAAAGATACGAGTTTCATGTATTTTTTTTAGCTATTATATTGAAACAAACAACTAAATCACAAATTGCACCCTATATAGTTTAGGCTTTAAATTGATTTCTGATCCCAAGTTTTATTTTTGATTAAAATCACCCTAAACTTTGAGTGTCAAAACAATTTGTATCCTCCGCACTAAAATTTAGGGTGCACATTCTTTTGATATAGATGGTGTGGATGGTGCAAATTGTTTAAACGCTCAAAGTTTGGGGTGCAAAGTATTTACGGTGGAAATTACTCAAGTGTTTTTAATCGAAATTAAAGTTTGGTGTGAAAATCAATATTAGGCTTAAACTATTGGGTTCGATTTATAATTTAATCTACCTGCAAACTAGGAGTAGGCATCTTTTTCTGTGTTTTTGGTATTTGGCCTAACTTAACCGGTTCGAACCGGTCTGTTCGGGATAGAAGAAAATCGATTCGACATCGTTATGTGTAATCGGTGTATACTGTTTATTCGTGACCGGTATCAGGATATGGTTTTGTTTGTTTGGTGACCGGTATCAGGATATGGTTTTGTTTGTTTGGTATATCTCGTACCGAATCGGTTGTATTGGTTAATTTGTATAGCCAGTATAGGGACCCTAATTGTAACTTTGTAAGACACCAAGACCTAATTAAAAAACTCACAGCTCTCTCAGCAAAATGTCACCAACTTTGGAGTCTAGGACGAGATTGTGTTCTTTCCTTTGTAACAAGACCGGATGTTTGTCACTTGCAATGTAAACGTGTAAATAGTCATGTTTATAAGTGTGTTTATAAGTGGGTTTGTCTTCCCTCCATTATGTTAATAGATAGTTCATGATGGTGAAATTAATCCTACAAAAATTTAGAATCTTTAAAAGTATTTTTAGCATTACAAATTTTAAAAGGATTTTTAATTTTTTATTTTTTTTATGAAAAATCTATTTGTTCATTAAATGGTAAAAAATATCGTATTACTTTTGTTTTTGTAAAAATTGTACTACTTAATGTTATAAATTAATTGTTTGGTGTTAACTATAATTATATTATCCAAAATTATAAAAGTTCGATGTATTAGATTTTTTTAATTTCTTTGGAGAACCTACATTATTAAAATGTAGTAAAAATCTAGGGATACATTTAAGTACTAGGGGGCTTAGGGGGACATGTAACTTTGTATTTATCATTAGTCTATCACATTTAATCTTATGTATTAAATGGGATTAAAAAAAAGTATAATATAAATCCATTCCTTACGGTAATAGAAATTCCTATTCATGGTGGGGAGCCAAGTCCATATTTAGCAATCCTAATTCCTAGATAAGAGCCCTTCATAATAGCACAAGCTTATTATAAACAAATAGCTAGTCCATTTTGAATAGCATGCTTCTAGGGATGATAAAGTTAACTTATATTTTCACAACTCAATTTTAAACTTTGAAATTAGAGTATTAGAATTGAGCTCAAATTTTAATTAAATTTCAGTTTAGGTAATTGCAAATGTTATTTCTAATTTTAAGATTTGAAATCGAGTTGTCAAATACTACCTCCATTTCATAATAATAGACATTTTAAAAAAAAAAAATTGTTCCAATTTGTTTGTCGTTTACAACTTTCTAGGAAAATAAATTATTTACTTTCTTATATCATCTCTACCTTCTTTCATTGTCCTAAGAAATTATCTCTCTTGTATTAGTAGTTTTCAACTTTTCATAAAGGGTAGTGATAGAATTTCACACAAATTTTAGTTATTAAATGATAGAATTAAATAACTTTCTTAATCTATGTGCATGAAGTTAAAATGATTATGAAACGGAGGTAGTATGATTTAAATGTATTTCAATGTTCACCTCTTTCACATTAGGGAAATACGAAGCGCATTCATCAATTACCTTCGCGGTATGCATTTCAGTCAAAATGTTAATGGCGAAGTGATACTCAATGTACTTTCACAAAAAGTATTCAATTTTATAAAGTTCATAAACTTTAAGAATATACTTTATTTTATATTTATCCTTAAATACAGAGAAGTTTTGATTTAGTAATAGTGAAAATATGTTGATGAACTCAGGACATTATGTCTTTTTATATTATTATATTAATAAAAAATAATTTTTTTATAAAATATTTATTTAAATATATATTTAAAAATTAGACTCTTTTTGTAAAATAAAGGAAGTATAAATCCCACATGGTAGGCTTGTGGATGAATAATTATGTCTGTTTCACACATCTATTTTGAATTTTTATTTGCAATAAGGTCATATAACTAAATTTTTACTTGTGTGAGATTTATTTATTTATTTATTTATTTTTAAGTTTTTTTGTCAATTGATATTTTTATAAATGAAAATGTTAATTTCACAAAATTCTCTTTCACATAAGGGATTACAATTCATGTAACGAGGAATCTTGTGTAACTAACAATTTTATTTGGATAAATATCAATTTTATCTTTTTTGGAAAGTTCTCTCTTTTTTGTGAAGTTCGACGAATTATTTTAATTTTTTACTATTATAATTAGCACATTGGCCTTGTGCAAAGCATGGGATACATGTGAAATATTTTTTTATAGTTTTTATTTTTATTTTATAGGGATTTTTCATATATTTTATATTTATTGTACATTATTTGTTCATCTTATACTTTGTATTATGTACTTCCTCAATTCCATCCTGTTAAATTGATATTGTCATTTTAAAAAATAATGTGAAATATTTCTAAACTTAAAATTAATATAGAGTCATTTACTTTTATAAATAATATCATCATAATAATTGTAAATTATAAAAGTTACTATTAATTAACTGATGTATTAATTTATAATTTTAAATTCAAAAATATCTCAAATTAATTTTTAAAATTCAAATAATAATTTATATTTAGAAAAAGGTAATATATATATATATATATATATTTATATATATTAGTGTGAATGTATAATTAATTTATCAAGTTTTTATTTTTATAATTTGTAATAATTTTTTGGACATGCAATATTTTTTTTATTTTTTGAGACTTTCACATCAAAATCAAATTCACATAATGGAAACTGTCGTTAACACTCCAAAATTAAACCTCACTTCAACTTTATGAATACAAAATTCAGTATAGTGACAAACAAGAGTCGATCCCACAAAGAGTGATGTTATCTTATATTTATCCTAAGGCAATAAGTAAAATATGGGGGTTTTGAGTTTAAATAACTAATTAATGAAAACAAAATTAAACCAAAAAGAAATACCAATGAATTAAAGGTTTAGTTCTTCAGTTTAGTTTTCTCCTTTTCACAACAATAGATCAAACAAGCATAACACTATTTATCCTAGATAACCGCAATCGCTAATTATCCAAAATTCTCCTTAATTTTAAATCTAACGAAACAATCGCCTCAGTAGACCCTAACTATCATACAACCTAGAACTATCAGTCTAAATTTAATATAATAGCAACATTAAAAATTAGAGAATTAGACTATTCCAAGTAACAATCACATAATGAAAGATTATTTAACTTGTCTTCCGATAATAATAATAATAATAATAATAATAATAATAATAATAATAATAATAATAATAATAATAATAATAATAATAATAATAATACTCAAAAGTTTGTCCACAATCAGGTATTACTAACTGCTATTTATGATCAGATACAATATTATTTGCTTAATACTATATCTTAGTCTAACAAATATTATCAGTTAACTAATTTAATCCTGCATAAACCAAATCAGTTAAACCAAATAACATTCAATCAATTAAAACAGATTATCAAGAATGAATTCCATATGAGAAGGAATAAATAATGAATACTTAATTAATCCATTAATTGCAAATAAGATTCAACATCCTTTAGAACTGAAAATAAATAACTTAGCTTGACATGTCTTCCATCTTGCCTCCAAAACTAGGGTTTACAATTGTATAGAAGAATCTAAGACCTTTAAAACTTGACTAAGAACATATATTTATACTCCTAGATTAAAGTCCTAAAATCCTAAGAAATAACAATCCAAGTTGCGGTAGAATTCCTCAAAGATTGCAAAAGATCTTGAAAATTTCCTTCTCTGCCCGACTTGCACGCGTCTCACGCGCCCGGACAAAATCACTAGCGCCGCGACATTGCCTGAGAGCGCCGCGGCTTGAGGTCCAGCGCTGTGACGCCCCCAAATTCGGGTCTCAAATACCTGGATTTGGTCATCACGATCCAATGCAAACATTCACCTCTAAACAACATAAAATGACTAAATGCGGAATATAATAAACATATGTTGTTCATTCAAAAGGTGTTACTAGTCCCAAGATTCGATAACCTCAAATACATAACATAAACCATACCCTAAATATTAATCAGGGTTCGAATTACATTGATAGTAAATTAAACTAGGCATAGACTAAAGTCAGCTACTTAAAGTCTAGCACTTCAACTTTTCCTTGCCCTTGTCTTTGCCTGAAGTTTCGGGCTTAACTGCAATAAGGTTCATGATATAGTAAGGGTGAGCAACTAGTTTGCCCAACAAGTTTAAATATAGCAATAAAGGATATATCATGATGAACGGAATATAAATAGATAAATTCAACAATACGAATATCAGAAGCAAGAATGATAATTGCTTTTAGAATGAATGATAGTCAAGTAGACTTTGAACAATAAACGTCCAAGGGAGTCAATAGCTAATTGACCCTTTGGTTACTGGCTATAAAATAAGTACTTGAGGGGATCAGCCTCGCGTACGCTATGTATATGCATAACATTTACCTCTGCTATTTGTATCTTATATCCGATACTTGAGATACTCCCCTATATTGAAGGGGTGTTCATAAAGTCCAAGATTTTCGCACCATCAATCAGTTTGGATAGCTTTTAAAATCTATTACCACATATGTTTAGCCGGAAAATGGCTAAGACTTAACTATGACAGTTCATCCATGATAGAACTTTAATAAAGTGCCAGACAATATCGGCACGAAAATAATTGCACAATGTGCGAGTGTCAATAACAATGATGTGGAATAATTGTTAAGTAATTAAACCACTTAGAGCATTCTTGAGGAATTAAAGGTTTAAGCTTAAATGAATAACTTATAATAGGTAAGTAATTTGAAATAGGAGCTTGCAACAATTAAGGTTTCGGGGTAGAGAACTTGCTTAACATATACCTATTTGCACGAAAATAAAAGTAGTGCATAAGGTTTAGAAACTTGCCTGTTTACTCAGCTACAATAATCTAGCTTTAACTTAAATTGCGTTGAGACGACCTAACATTAACAAGCCGGTCTCCCAATTAGTATCGTATACTACCACAAGTTTACCCTCACAAGAGGTTACTCACCAAGTAATCCTAACACATAGTCACGTAGATGGAACCATTATTACTAAGTCCATATTCATTAATTCTCATCTTAGCTAGATGTGTTAACAAGTCTAGAATACCTCGATTCTAAGCATCAACGTAATCTTGAACACATATCACATTAGTTTAATCATGCAATACAGCTCAAGACATACATACATACATACTGCAAGGCTCTGTTTACCATTTAAAACAATTGGGCAAAACTGGCGACCTGCGCGGCCGCGCTGGTTTTTGCCTTAGTCATCCAACTAGAATCTAGTTTATTCTTTACATACATGCTACTGACATAACTTAAATACACATGCTCATAATGTTATTAATTTGGTTTATAACCCTAGCATGCTCATCCTAATCCATTTGAAAGATATAAGGTTTTAAGTCGGAATTTTCCATATGTTAAGTTGATCAAGTTTACTTCACAAGAAAACCATTACCATGGTCACAATACCACATAATGAGGCTATACAAGACTTAATATACATGCTCATACGAAATCAACACATGTCCACATTAACACATGGCTTATACTTGGATTTTTATCATCATAAACATACTAGCATACATCAAATTCATGTTTAGCTAATAGATGATCATGTCAATCATGTCTAGAGGCATAATGAGTCCTAACATTTATGCTTGTATGGTCAGAACACAACTTTCCATAACGTTTGGCGATACTCGCCTTTAAACTCTATATTTTCCATTGCAAATCATTCTAAAACAACTCATGCCACATGGCTCATGCAAGACAACATGGAAATCATGACTCGCATGCATTTGAACATATATATAAGCTATATACACATACTCAATGGTCAGTTTATAAAGAGACGTCCATTTGCCAATTTTCATTTCAAAATTCTTAAGTTCTACTTAGAAGATTACATACATATAGTAACATATGCAACTCATAATATTTACAGGGATTCTAGATAGATAGTAACCTATGTTTATGCATGAAGGAACTAAGCTCACATGCTCAAAGCATTAGAACATAGCAACAAGAACTGGCAGCCTGTACGGCCGCACAATTTTTAGCCTTGTGAGTGGCGCGGCCGCGCCACTCCTGCACTGGTTCAAGTTCGGCTCTGCTTCTGCAGAACTCGAAAATTAATATGGCCTAACCTTTCTAAACTCAATTCAGACCAACCAAAGGGTTTATAACAGCCATATACAACCCAGATAACATCATGGTATCAATAAACAAACTAATTAACAAGTTTTATGGAATCATCAGACTTCATCAAATTAAGATTAAAGTGGCAGTATACCTTCTTGATGTCAAATTGATGCTCCTTAAATGCTTAATTCAGATTGCTCTCACTCACAACAATACTGCCTCTCTCTATATGAACTAACAGGTGATTTATCAACTGGAATTGTGGAGAATTGGTTCCAATTTATATAAACTTAATTACACAGACAATGCTATTATCCATTTTGGTTAACCAATGGAAGGAAGAAGAAGATGCTGGACAAGGAAACTAATCAATTCACCCCACTCCCTCAGTCATCATGCCACCAACTGATATAAGCAATAGGCGCGGCTGGGAAAAGGAGGAAAAGAGGGGATTGGACTCCCACTGTGCATTTTATTAAATTTGATTTCTCTCTCTCTCTCTGCAGATCACGGTTGGAATAAAATGGGATATGTCCCAAAATTATTGCCCCAACTTATTGCTACTCAGTTAATTAAATAAATCATATCATAAAAATCCAATTAATCTAGTATACATTTAATACCAAATTCGTAATTACATAAAAATATAATTAATAACTTAATCTAGTCCACTTAGTATTAATTTACTGAATAGACTACTACATAATAATATCAATATTACACGCATTAATTATATTAATTAATTAAGGTAATTTAAATTCCCCTACCATATTCAAATAAATTGAATATTTAAATAATAGGCAAATTTATCAATTCTTCTGATATTAAACCTTAGGGCTAGTCAACTAATTTAATTAACCCATTAGTGACTCCCTTTAATTAATTCTAGCAATTACGCGCAATCACATACTCACATAACCAATTAATCACACAATATTCTAAATGAGCATACAAAGCTAACTCATTAAAAATTAAAATTTATATTTAATTAGTAATGAAGTTTGAAAATTCTCGGATATTACATCCTCCCCCCCTTATAAAAATTCCGTCCTCGGAATTATAAAAATAAGGCTACTCAAATAATTACGGATAATTCGCTCTCATCTTTTCCTCGAGTTCCCACGTAGCTTCCTCGATTGCATGATTCCTCCAAAGAACTTTAACAGAATGAATAATCTTATTCCTTAGCTTTTGTTCCTTCCTATCGAGTATTTAGATAGGAACCTCCTCGTATGATAAGTCCCTCTCGACTTGAATTGGTTCATAGGATATAACGTGCTTGTAGTCCGGTTTGTATGGCCGCAACACTGACATATGAAACACATTGTGAGTGTGCTCCCGTTCAGGAGGTAACGCTACCTCGTACGCCACTTCACTGACTCGCCTCAGAATCTCGAATGGTCCTATGAACCTAGGGCTTAACTTGCCCTTCTTACCGAAACGAATCTTCCTTTTCTAGGGAGATACCTTCAGAAACACAAAACTACCCACGTCGAAGTCCCGCTTTTGATGATGTAAGTCCGCGTACTTCTTCTGACGGTCTTGGGCTGCTACCAGGCGATTCCTGATCAGCTTTACTGTATCTGCTGTCTGTTATACCATCTCGGGTCCTAGCAGTCTTCGCTCTCCAACCTCGTCCCAACACAACGGTGTTCAACACTTTCTCCCATATAGCGCTTCGTACGGTGGCATACTGATACTAGCGTGATAACTATTGTTGTAAGCGAACTCTACTAGTGGCAAGTGGTCATCCCAGCTACCCTTTAAGTCCATCACGATTGCTCGAAGCATGTCTTCCAAGGTTTGAATCGTTCGCTCGCTCTGGCCATCAGTTTGAGGATGGTATGCTGTACTCAACCTCAACTGTATTCCCAATCTTTCTTGTAGACTCCTCCAAAAATTTAACGTGAAGCGCGGATCTCTGTCCGATACAATTGATACCGACACTCCATGTCGCGACACTATCTCTTTCACATAGAGTTTAGCTAATTGCTCCAAATTGTACCGTATCTTGATCGGTAGAAAATGGGCAGACTTGGTCAGACGGTCCATGATCACCTAGATGGTGTCTAAACCCTTTTGTGTTGGTGGCAAGCCCACCACAAAGTCCATGGTGATGTGCTCCCACTTCCATTCCGAAATTTCTAATAGTTGAAGCAGTCCGCTCAGTCGCTGGTATTCTGCTTTAATTCGTTGACATGTCAGACATCTGCTGACGCACTCTGCTACCTCCTTCTTCATATTGGGCCACCAAAAGTATGGTCGCAAATCCTGATACATCTTCGTGCTACCGGGATGTACTGAGTACTTCGTGCTGTGAGCTTCTTGGAGAATCTCTTCTCTTAATTCTGGATTCAACGGTACCCAGATCCTCCCTTCAAATCTTAGCAGCCCTGTGCTATCAATCTCATACTTGAGCTCTTCCCCTTCGAAAATTAACGTCTTTATACCATCACATTCTTCATCCTTCTCCTGAGCCTCCTTTATTTTATCCCATAAGGTTGGACTTACTGTCACCGCACATAATTTCTCATTTGACTCCCTCAGACACTCAATCTCCAACTCGAGTCGTTCAAAATCTCTTACCAACTCTTCCTGAGTGGTTAACTTCAACGACTTCTCTCTGCCTTTCCTGCTTAAGGCATCGGCCACTACATTTGCTTTGCCCGGATGGTACAGAATCTCATAGTCGTAATCTTTGATCAATTCTAACCATCGGTGTTGCCTCATGTTCAGCTCCTTCTGAGTGAAGATATATTTTAGACTTTTGTGATCCGTATATATCTCGCACTTCTCTCCGTATAGGTAGTGCCTCCAAATCTTCAAGGCAAAAACTACCGTGGCTAACTCCAGGTCATGAGTCGGGTAACCCTTCTCATAGTCCTTCAGTTGACGCGATGCGTACGCAATAACCTTGTCGTGCTGCATTAACACACACCCAAGGCCCTTATGTGACACATCACTGAATACTACAAAACCTCTAGTGTTGTCCGGTAAGGCTAACACCAGTGCTTGACTAAGTCTCTTCTTCAACTCCATAAAACTTTCTTCGCATTTCTCCGTCCAAACGAACTTAACTGCTTTCCTGGTGAGATTGGTCAACGGCGACGCTATCTTTGAAAAATCCTGGATGAATCTCCGATAGTATCCCGCTAATCCTAGGAAACTCCTGATCTCCATAGGCATCTTCGGCTGCTCCCAATTGATAATGGCTTCTACTTTTGCTGGGTCCACCGAAACACCATCTTTGTCAATGATGTATCCTAGAAACTCTACCCTCTGCAACCAAAACTCACACTTAGAAAACTTCGCGTACAATTTTTCTCTTCTGAGAGCCTCCAATACAATCCTTAAATGTTCAGCGTACTCCTCCTCTATTTCTGAGTACACCAAAATGTCATCGATGAATACGACTACGAACTTGTCCAAGTACTGCTTGAACACCCTGATCATCATATCCATGAATGCCGCTGGTGCATTCGTTAATCCAAATGACATTACCAGAAACTCGAAATGCCCATAACGAGTCCTGAATGCAGTCTTCGGGATATCTTCCTGCCTCACCTTCAGCTAATGATAACTCGTTCTCAAATCAATATTTGAAAAGTATTTTGCTCCCTTAAGCTGATCGAACAGAGCGTCAATCCTGGGCAGCAGATACCTATTCTTAATCGTAACTTTGTTCAACTCACGATAGTTAATACAAAGCCTCATTGAACCATCCTTCTTCTTTACAAATAGCACTAGCGCTCCCCATGGGGACACGCTCGGTCTGATGTAACCCTTATCTAATAGTTCTTGCAGTTGAACCATTAGTTCCTTCATCTCTACTAGGGCCATTCGGTAAGGCGCCTTGGATATCGGCGTCGTCCCGAGTACTAAGTCAATCACAAATTCTATCTCCCTATATGGCGGTAGTCCGGGAATTTCGTCTGGGAAGACATCAGCGAACTCCCTTATGACAGGTATCTGGCTCAGTTCACCTCGACTCGTCGGGTGTCCACCACGTGAGCCAAATAACTTATACAACCATTTCTAAGCAACTTTCTCACTTGCATCATCGTCAGATAACAAGATTGTCCTGGCGATTTACTCCCATAGTATACTACCTTCGACTTATTTGGAGTCTGCAGGTGTACACACTTCTTCTTACAGTCGATGACTGCTCCGTGACTTGATAACTAATCCATCCCAAGGATTACGTCAAACTCCCCCAAACAATTTGGCATCAAGTCCATGCTGAGCTCAAATCCTCGCAAATTGACGTAACAATTCCTATGAATGCATTTTGCGAAAATAATTTCTTTGTTTACTACTTCTATGTTCATAGGGTGCTCTAACCTTTCACGAGGTAAGTCTAACCTTCTAGCAAATTCTTTAAAAACGAAAGAGCGGGTAGCACCCGAATCAAATAACACATATGCATTTATATCATTGATTGGGATGATACCTGACACTACGTCCTTGGATTCTACCGCATCCTTGACGGTTATGTTGAACGTGTGTGTCATTGGTCTGTTAGCCTGAGTGGCTGGCCCTCCGAAACTCAGCCTATTATTCTTATTGTTGTTGTTGCTATTGCGGTTACCGCTAGCTGCATCGCCCTTCCTCCTCGGGCAGTCTTTGATTTGGTGGTCTGGGGCTCCACACGAGAAACACCCACCTTTCTGCCTATTCGGACACTGAGGAGCCAGGTGCCCCGATTGTACACAACGATAACAAACGCTTCTTCCTTTCATACACTCCCCCGAGTGGTTCTTTCCGCAGCTGCTGCACTTCCCACTCGACTTGGCTTCTCCCCCGGACTTGTTACCTCCGGAGGATTGGCTCTCCATCCATTTACGCTTATTGGGGTTACTGCCTCTGCTGCTTCTCCCTTCCGGCCCTTCCTAACTGGACTTCTTTTCCTGTTTAAAACATGCTATGGCCTCATTGCCCCCTTCCGCAATGATAGCCCTTTCCAACAGTTCGGAGAAATTCTTAATTTTCAGCACCGCGACGGTTTTTTGTACCCACGACTTTAACCCTAACTCAAACCTTCTCGCCTTCCTGGCCTCCGTGTCCACCTGATGTGGAGCGAATCGAGCTAACTCGTTAAATTTCACCGCATACTCTACGATTGTCATACCACCCTGTTTCAATTCCAGGAACTTAACCTCCATTTCCTGTTGTGTATTCTTTGAGAAGTAATTCTTGAAGAATAGCTCTTTGAACTTCTCCCAAGGGATAACTCCATCGCCTGCTCGCCCCTTATTGGCTTTCCACCAATAATTAGCTTCGCCCTTCATCATGAAGGTGGCAAATCCAGTTTTCTGCTCCTCGGCCACTCGTGCGACCTCGAAGACTTTCTCCATCTCTTCAACCCAAGTTTGTGCTTCTATTGGGTCGAGAGTTCCCTTGAACTCAGGTGGTCCAACCAGCTTAAAATCCTTAAAGTTGGCCAAGTGATGCGCGGGTTGGGGTGCTGGTTGACCTGCTGCTGGCGGGGGTCTAGCATGCATAGCCTCAACCAGCAGTTCAGCGAATACTCTCATGGGTCAAGTTGATCTCTAACCTCACTTTCCGACTCGGCGACACGTTGATTGCGGGGTCTACCTCTTGGCATTATAATCTGCTAAAGAGCAAGTCTTAGACATTCGCTTATTATGATACGCTTTTCGCACTATGCCGGTTAAGTCAACATTTAATTGTAAAAACATCTATCAACACATTTGATTCAAAAGAAATAACTGCATTTATATTCATATACCAATGTTTTAATATAAACTGGCCCAACATTTGGCATACTACTATAAATGCTCAATGGCATAAACTGCCTACTGCTAACTATCCTCTATTAAGCAAAAGGTGAGGATTTACTACTACGTACCCCCTCTATCCAAACAAAAGTTGGGGTCGACTACCATTCTAAGCATACGACAAGGCATCGGAATTCTAATCATAAATCTGTCCCTATCAAACAAAAGTGAGACTCATAACAACAACCAGGTAAACACACGGTTACTGCACTAACAGTCAATGCTCGCTATGACGAACTGCCCGACGGAGTGCCTGTCGAGCCAATCGATCAACCACTCGGCGTCTGATCATGCGCCGACTACTGCCCTCCTCCCGAGGATATCTTCTGACTCGGTCCTACAGTCTGGCCACTGTCGTATATATAGCATACTCTAAGGTATCGATCCCAGCGAATCCATCTCGAACCTCTCCCTCCAGCACATCCACCCTTGTGGCTACGCGAACCCAGAACTCCTGTACTCGAATCCTGTCTGGCTACTCTAAGTCTCTCTCAGCTCCGGCAGCCTGTAGTGTTGACTGCAGCTCTACCTCTTTGACATCCGACTGCTCTAATGACTGCCTCAGCTGACTATTTTGCAACATCAGCCGCTGCACTGTGTGGCTCAACTGGGGTGTAGCACTTTCTAACTGCTGAATCTGAGCCTTCAGCTCAGCTACCTGGAACTGTAGTGAATACGCCTCTGCCTTATATTGATCTTCCATCTCCTGATGGACAGAATTCTCCTCCTCTAAGTGTGCAATACGAGCATTCTGTTGCTCGATAGTCTGCTCCTGCTCCATTATGCGATCGGCATAATCCCCGAGCAAGTCCTCACTGTCCTGACTACCGGATCTCCACACTCCGCCCATAACAGGCTCTACCAAATCCATTAAGTAGTCCTCCTCTGGCTCAAACCCACTCGATGGTACTACTGGGGCAACGGGTGCATAGCCTACAAACTGCTCCGTAACAACGGGTATGTCAGTGAATACCTCCTCCTCCCTAACTTCACTGGTCTCTCTTACGGCAGTCATCCTACAAACACACAAAACTAACATTAGTAAAACAATAAAATATATTCATTGAAGGAATGAAGTTATATTTCATTGGGTACCACTCGACTCGATGAATTCCCTAATTCATCAAAATACCAAATATGATAAATCCCCCTGATTTATCTCTTATTGCACTCAATACGAGTTTAATACTAAGGTTATAACTTAGGTTTCGCAATCCTAATGTTTATAACCTACAGCTTTGATACCAACCTGTGACGCCCCCAAATTCGGGTCTCAAATACCCGGATTTGGTCATCACGATCCAATGCAAATATTCACCTCTAAACAACATAAAATGACTAAATGCGGAATATAATAAACATATGTTGTTCATTCAAAAGGTGTTACTAGTCCCAAGATTCGATAATCTCAAATACATAACATAAACCATACCCTAAATATTAATTAGGGTTCGAATTACATTGATAATAAATTAAACTAGGCATAGACTAAAGTCAGCAACTTGAAGTCTAGCACTTCAACTTTTTCTTGCCCTTGTCTTTGCCTGAAGTCTCGGGCTTAACTGCAATAAGGTTCATGATATAGCAAGGGTGAGCAACTAGTTTGCCCAACAAGTTTAAATATAGCAATAAAGGATATATCATGATGAACGGAATATAAATAGATAAATTCAACAATACGAATATCAGAAGCAAGAATGATAATTGCTTTTAGAATGAATGATAGTCAAGTAGACTTTGAACAATAAACGTCCAAGGGAGTCAGTAGCTAATTGACCCTTTGATTACTGGCTACAGAATAAGTACTTGAGGGGATCAGCCTCGCGTACGTTATGTATATGCATAACATTTGACTCTGCTATTTGTATCTTATATCCGGTACGTGAGATACTCCCCTATATTGAAGGGGTGTTCATAAAGTCCAAGATTTCCGCACCATCAATCGATTTGGATAGCTTTTAAAACCTATTACCACATATGTCTAGCCGGACAATGACTAAGACTTAACTATGGCAGTTCATCCATGATAGAACTTTAATAAAGTGCCAGACAATATCGGCACGAAAACAATTGCACAATGTGCGAGTGTCAATAACAATGATGTGGAATAATTGTTAAGTAATTAAACCACTTAGAGTATGCTTGAGGAATTAAAGGTTCAAGCTTAAATGAATAACTTGCAATAGATAAGCAGTTTGAAATAGGAGCTTGCAACAATTAAGGTTTTGGGGTAGAGAACTTGCTTAACATATACCTATTTGCACGAAAATAAAAGTAGTGCATAAGGTTTAGAAACTTGCCTGTTTGCTCAGCTACAATAATCTAGCTTTAACTTAAATTGCGTTGAGACGACCTAACATTAACAAGCCGGTCTCCCAATTAGTATCGTATACTAGCACAAGTTTACCCTCACAAGAGGTTACTCACCAAGTAATCCTAACACATAGTCACGTAGATGAAACCATTATTACTAAGTCCATATTCATTAATTCTCATCTTAGCTAGATGAGTTAACAAGTCTAGAATACCTCGATTCTAAGCATCAACGTAATCTTGAACACATATCACATTAGTTTAATCATGCAATACAGCTCAAGACATACATACATACATACTGCAAGGCTCTGTTTACCATTTAAAATAACTGGGCAAAACTGGCGACCTGTGCGGCCGCGCTGGTTTTTGACTTAGGAGTGGCGTGGCTGCGCCACTCACTGATCAGACCAGAGTGAAATTTTCATCCAATTGGAATCTAGTTTATTCTTTACTTACATGCTACTGACATAACTCAAATATACATGCTCATAATGTTATTAATTTGGTTTATAACCCTAGCATGCTCATCCTAATCCATTTGAAAGATATAAGGTTTTAAGTCAGAATTTTCCATATGTTAAGTTGATCAAGTTTACTTCACAAGGAAACCATTACTATGGTCACAATACCACATAATGAGGCTATACAAGACTTAATATACATGCTCGTACGAAATCAACACATGTCCACATTAACACATGGCTTATACTTGGATTCTTATCATCATAGACTTACTACCATACATCAAATTCATGTTTAGCTAATAGATGATCATGTCAATCATGTCTAGAGGAATAATGAGTCCTAATATTTATTCTTGTATGGTCAGAACACAACTTTCCATAACGTTTGACGATACTCGCCTTTAAACTCTATATTTTCCCTTGCAAATCATTCTAAAACAACTCATGCCACATGGCTCATGCAAGACAACTTGGAAATCATGACTCGCATGCATTTAAACATATATTTAAGCTATATACACATACTCAATGGTCAGTTTATAAAGAGACGTCCATTTGCCAATTTTCATTTCGAAATTCTTAAGTTCCAGTTAGAAGATTACATACATAGATTAACATATGCAACTCATGGTATTTACAGGGATTCTAGATACATAGTAACCTATGTTTATGCATGAAGGAACTAAGCTCACATGCTCAAAACATCAGAACATAGCAACAAGAACTGGCAGCTTGCGTGGCCGCGCAGTTTTTAGCCTTGGGAGTGGCGCGGTCGCGCCACTCCTGCACTGGTTCAAGTTCGGCTCTGCTTCTGCAGAACTCGAAAATTAATATGGCCTAACCTTTCTAAACTCAATTTAGACCAACTAAAGGGTTTATAACAACCATATACAACCCAGATAACATTATGGTATCAATAAACAAACTAATTAACAAGCTTCATGGAATCATCAGACTTCATCAAATTAAGAATTAAAGTGGCAGTATACCTTCTTGATGTCAAATTGATGCTCCTTAAATGCTTAATTCAGATTGCTCTCACTCACAGCAATACTCCCTCTCTCTATATGAACTAACAGGAGATTTGTCAACTGGAATTGTGGAGAATTGGTTCCAATTTATAGAAACTTAATTACACAAACAATGCTATTATCCATTTTGGTTAACCAATGGAAGGAAGAAGAAGATGCTGGACAAGACAACTAATCAATTCACCCCACTCCCTCAGTCATCATGCCACCAACTGATACAAGCAATAGGCGCGGCTGGGAAAAGTAGGAAAAGAGGGGATTGGACTCCCACTGTGTATTTTATTAAATTTGATTTCTCTCTCTCTCTGCAGATCACGGTTGGAATAAAATGGGATATGTCCCAAAATTATCGCCCCAAATTATGGCTACTCAGTTAATTAAATAAATCATATCATAAAAACCCAATTAATCTAGTATACATTTAATACCAAATTCGTAATTACATAAAAATAGAATTAATAACTTAATCTAGTCCACTTAGTATTAATTTACTAAATAGACTACTACATAATAATATCAATATTGCACGCATTAATTATATTAATTAATTAACGCAATTTAAATTCCCCTACCATATTCAAATAAATTGAATATTTAAATAATAGGCAAATTTATCAATTCTTCTGATATTAAACCTTAGGGCTAGTCTACTAATTTAATTAACCCATTGGTGACTCCCTTTAAATAATTCTAGCAATTACGCCCAATCACATACTCATATAACCAATTAATCACACAATATTCTAAATGAGCATGCAAAGCTAACTCATTAAAAATTAAAATTTATATTTAATTAGTAATGAAGTTTGAAAATTCTCGGATATTACAAGCGTCGTGGCCCATGCTTTGGAGCGCCGCAAATTACTTTTTTCTGTCCGTTTTCTCTTATTCTCCTTGCGCGCCCATTTTGATCACTTTTTTTCTCTTCTCAGCTCCAATTCTTCTGAAATCAATAAATACCTTAATAAGTTCATATACATATAAAATATGTAATAAAACTAAATATAAAAGAATCAAAATTATCGAATATTATGCACTTATCAAATTCTCCCACACTTAGCCTTTATACGTCCTCGTGTAAACCAAAACAAATGTAATATTAAAACTCATTTGAATTCTATTCAACCAAACTTTCAAAGGTTTTCCATTCAATTTCCAACCATGAATATCAATACTAATTAACAAAAAACCTGGTCAACACTTCATCAATCAATTCAAAATAACAACCTTGTCGTTCACTACTAAACATCTTTAAATTAAATTACATCCACATAAGTATCTCTCCTATGATTAATACAAATACTCAACTAAGCTCATATAGAACAACAACTGTGCACAACTGACTCACAACTCATAACTTAAATTTTTTTCTGCTATTCTTTTTCACCCAATAGAACCTTCAAATTCCAATCTTTATAGGTGATTACATTTTATGCTCCATATCACACTATGCACATTCTTTTATTTTGTAAGTGAGTGCGTTTTACACTCCTTCTCACTTATTGCATGTGTTTATGGGAGAGTGCATTTTACGCTCCATCTCAATCCACCACATGATTTTGCACTTTTATTTTTTTCCTCAACTTTCTCTTTCATTTTTTTTCATTTGGTTCTGTAAACAACATAAGTATCTAAACAAGTCCTGAATCATAAAATCAATGCATATAGTCAGATCCTACATATAACTCAACCAAGTAAACATGTATCTCATATTCAAGTACTCATGTAACACAAATTCAATTAAAATCAGTCAACTATAGATCCTGACTCAGTTATCATCATTCATCAATTAATTAAACATCAAACAAACTCTTGCAAATTAGCATTAATTTTCATTCTTCACCCATAACCTTAGAAAGCCTAGTCAAATAAAATCATAGAGTCAAAAAAATTTTAAGGCAATTTTTTTCAAGTTTTACACAAGCACATCAGAACATAAACATAAATTAACCTAAACTACCCTAAACCTCTCCCCCACACTCAAACCTTATACTGTCCCCAATGTAAGACAATCATGCAAAGACGAAGTAACTAACTAAAATACAACTAAATGGTATAAAGGGATAGAAAAGAAAATCTGAAATCTTGGGTTGCCTCCCAAGCAACGCATTTGTTTAATGTCGCTTGCCCGACTCCAATCCTCTCAATCTACGTAATCGGATATTCATACTTTAAGTGAATTGGCAAGAGGCTCAAATCCAGCATAGGAGTCTGCACAATAGAAGGTAATAATTTCTTGTGAACAACAGGTAATTGAATGAAAAATATGGCACACTTATTTGAGATCCTTGGTAAAGAGTGCAATGCAGCTAATGTCTCCTTCAAATCTGAACTCTGTTCAATATGTTCTTTATTTAACTCCATACCATTGGTAATTGAAACCATCAAATTCTCCTCGTCTGTTTGCTCAAAAATTACCACAACCTGGTGAACTGTTTCCAGTATCTCTGTCTCTTGCTCCTCCTTAGTCGTCTCTTTTTTAAATTCGGCAGTGGCTTTGGGTACTTCCAACTATTTTTCACTCCTCAAGGTGATCGCATTTACATTCTTTCTTGGATTAAAAACAGTTTGGGAGGGGAACTTTCTTGAGCCTTGAGACTCCAATCTACCAACTGTGGTAGCAAGCTGACCCACCTGATTCTCTAAATTGTGGATATAAGTCCTTGTTTCTTATTGGAACTACTGTGTTTGGGTCATAAAAGCTTTGAACATGTCCTCAAGTGATGTTCCAGGACTGACAGGTGCTCCATGTCTAGGTTGGTACTGCTGCTGAGCTAGTTGAAAATCTATCTGTCCATTTGGAAAGATATTCTGCATTGGCGGCCTAGTACCTCCATAGCTCAAGTTGGGATGATCTATCCATCATAGATTATAAGTGTTAGAATAAGGATCATATTGTTGTTGATGTTGTCCTAGGAATGTCCCCACAACATTGACTCGTTGAATAATTTCATTCTCTTGCAATATTGGATAAGCATCAGTAGTATGTCCTGACATTGAACAAATTCCACACACCCTTGCTACTTGCATCTTCCCTGTAGCCATCTATCGAACTATAATAGTTAAATCAGAAATTTGACATTCAAGATTATAAGTGCTTACCTCATTCACCCTTTGAGGTGTGTGATCCATCCTAGTTACATACTGTTGTGAGTTAGCTGCCATGTTTGCAATTAAGTTCCTTGCGACCTCTGAAGTTTTATCTACAAGTGCTCCTCCACTTGCTGCATCGATCATACTCCTACCCATTAGCAACAATCCCTCATAGAAGTACTGAATCAGGTGTTGATCATCAATTTGGTGAAGTGGATAGCTGGAACACAACTTCTTAAATCTTTCCCAGTACTCATAGAGAGTCTTTCTATTGAACTGCCTGATTGCACATATCTCCTTTCTTATGTTTGTAACTCTCGAATCAGGAAAGTACTTCTCCAAGAACAGCCTTTACATATCATTCCATGATTTAATCGATCCTGAAGGAAGATAGTATAGCCAATCATTTTCCAAATCTGCTAGTGAGAATGGAAAAACTCTAAGCTTTATCTGCTCCTCCGTAATCCCTTATGGCTTCATGGTAGAACGCACCACATGAAACTCCTTTAAGTGCTTGTATGGATCCTCACCTATGAGACCATAACAAGTAGGCAAAAGTTGTATTAATCCTGATTGCAATTCAAAAATAGCATTTAAAGTAGAATATTCAATACACAATGATGATCGATCAAGATTAAGAGTAGCTAATTCTTTCAAAGTCCTGTTGTTGTTGGTAGCAGCCATCTCTTCTTTGTCTGAATCTGCAGTGGTGCTTTATCTCTAGATCAAATTTCAATTCAAGAGAGTGAGAGGATCGAATCCTAAACTAAAAAATATAAAAATAAAAATAAAAGAAAATAAATAATAAATAAAGACAATTAACACTCATCGGCAACGGCACCAAAATTTGAAAGTTGTCGTTAACACTCCAAAATTAAACCTTACTTCTACTCTATGAATACAAAATTCAGTATAGTGACAAGCAAGAGTCGATCCCACAGAGAGTGATTTTGTCTTATATTTATCCTAAGGTTTCTAGAAATAAGTAAAATATGGGGGTTTTGAGTTTACATAACTAATTCATGAAAACATAATTTAACTAAAAAGAAATACCAATGAATTAAAGGTTCAGTTCTTCAGTTTATTTTCCCTCTTTTCACAACAATAGATCAACCAAGCATAACACTATTTATCCTTCAATAAAATTAATAGCCCTAGATAATCGCAATCGCTAATTATCCAAAATTCTCCTTAATTTTAAATCTAAAAAAACAATCGCCTCAGTAAACCCTAACTATCATACAACCTAGAACTATCAATTTAGATTTAATATAACAGCAACATTAAGAATTAGAGAATTAAACTATTCTAAGCAACAATCACACAATCAAGGATTATTTAACTTGTCTTCTAATAATCATAATAATACTTAAAAGCTTGTCTACAATCTATTGCTACTTATGATCAGATACAATATCGTTTGCTTAATGCTATATCTTAGTCTAGCAGATATTATTAGTTAACTAATTTAATCCTGCATAAACCAAATCAGTTAAACTAAATAATATTCAATCAATTAAAACAGATTATCAAGAATGAATTCCATATGAGAAGGAATAAATAATGAATACTCAATTAATCCATTAATTGCAAATACGGTTCAACATCCTTTAGAACTAAAAATAAAAAACTTAGCTTGACATGTCTTCCATCTTGCCTCCAAAATTAGGGTTTACAATTGTGTAGAAGAATCCAAGCCCTTTAAAACTTGACTAAGAACATATATTTATACTCATAGAACAAAGTCTTAAAACCTAAGAAATAACAATCGAAGTTGCGGTATAATTCCTCAAAGATTGCAAAAGATCTTGAAAATTTCTTTCTCTGCCCGACTTGCACGCGCCTGGACAAAATCATTAGCACCACGGCATTATCTGAGAACGCTGCGGCTCAAGGTCCAGCGTCGCGACCCATGTTTTGGGGCACCGCGACTCACTTTGTTCTGTCCGTTTTCTCTTATTCTCCTCGCGCACCCATTTTAATCTTTTTTTTTCTCTTTTCAGTTCCAATTCTCCTTAAATCAATAAACACCTTAACAAGTTCATATACACATAAAACATGTAATAAAACTAAATATAAAGGAATAAAAATTATCGAATATTATGCATTTATCACATAACAAGTAAAAGTAGAAAAGAAAAGAAGCAAATCCGTTCATAAGATTAATTCAAAGTCATTACTCAGAGTTTCGAAACATCAAACTTTAGGATATCGCGTATATTAAAAAATTTCAAATAAATATCTATACAATAGATCATACAAATAACTTGATCATTTTAAAAAGTAGTAGTATTTTTAAAAAATAGTAGTGCTTTATGATTACCTAATACTAGAAAATTTTATCATGGGGTTACTATCACATTATATTATGAAAAGATAAAAAAATAAAGAAAACTTAAAAAACAAAAGGATTGACTTAAAGATATAAGGCCAATTGAAAATTAATCTATATACATATATAATAAGGTAAAATTAAGTTTTTTGTTCATTGGTCTTTGGTATATGCATATAGACTAGAATTTAAGTGCTACTAAAATACTTTTTAAAGTCTCCTGATTTTATTTTATTAACTATTGCTAAGATACTTTTTAAATCTATAATTTAACTAGAATCAAAACACTATGTATGGTCCTGAAAAGCTTTAGAACAATTTATTATTTTATAATCTATATAATAAGGCCAAATTAAGTTTTTTTGGTCAATAGTCTTTGGTATGGGACTAGAATTTAAGTGCTACTAAAACACTTTTTAAAGTCTCTTGATTTTATTTTATTAATTACTACTAAAACACTTTTTAAATCTATAATTTAACTAGAATCAAAACACTATTTACTATCCTAAAAAATTTTAGAGTAATTTATTATTTTATAACAATTTTATTTCTTATAGAAGTTATTTACTAATATTGATTCTCATGAGCCTAAATTAAACACCTACGGATCACTGATTATATATTTAACAATGATATATTATATAATAACAAATTATTCTATTATTCTATTACAATTATCCACAAACAAAAATATTAAAACATAAGTAAAGTATATTAAGCTGGAGCAATACTATAATACAGTTAATACTAAAATATACATTCCTAATAATTAACTAATATCATATAGCAACAAATTATTCTACTGTTATATCATAATTATCCACAAACTAAAATATTGAAACATAAGTAAGCTATATTAAGATAGAGCAATACTATAATATAGTTATACTAAAATATATAATTGTAATTCATTATATATAAAATAAATAAATAATTAAAAATAATTTTATTTAAAAAATAACCCCATGCATTGCATGGGCTACTTAGCTAGTGTAATTAATAGCAAAACTTGTAAAAAGTTTAGTTACAAACTTAATAGTACAAACTTGGAACCCGTGCGAGGTATGGGTTATCTTTCTTTCTTTCTTTTTTTTTCTTTTCTTTTCTTGGCGATTGGAATTCATTTCAATTTAGGTTCATTATTTTTTACAATTATTTACTAATTTAATAATCAATCAAATTAACTCAATTGTTGGTTGCTTTTTTTATTTATATTATTATTATTATTATTATTATTATTATTATTATATATATATATATATATTAAAACTTTATTTAAATTATGCGAACTTCGACCGGATGTGCAAAAGTTTCTTTATTCTCGGTATAAATATGATATATTAGAATTTTGAGAAAATAATATTTATTTATTTATTATATTTTTATCTAGCTAGATGAATAATTTAATTATATATTGTAACTAGTGAATACGAAGATAAATAATTGAATGTAATGTATGTTTACTTTAGTTAGGATTCTAAAATAATTATTAAATTTTTGATTTTTATAAATGTTAGTAATTGAATTATATGTCAGGGTTTCTAGTTTATTGCTAATTTGAATAAGGGTTTTTAGTTGATGAAAAGGTAACAATTTAGGCATCTAGTGTTATTCGTAGACCAATGCAACGTATATTCATTTTAGAGTATATCTAAAGTGATCATAAAAACAAATTCAATTAATTAATGAGAATATTTTTTGCTGAATAATAATGGGTGCATGTATATATGATAATTAATTAGATGGAGAGATCTGAATCGGTGGTCTAATATTTTTTGGTAAATGATTATAGATGCATGTATATATGTTAATTAATTATATTCATTGTATTTAAACATGTATTATTATTATTATTATTATTATTATTATTATTATTATTATTATTATTATTATTATTATTATGTAATTTGTATTTAAAAATTATAAGCTAATAACCAAATTGCCCTATGAATGACCAACCAAATTAATTTATCTCTTCTTGGCTTATTATATATGTCGACGCCGGTGCAATCCATTTTCCTAATTTCGTTGTTTTGTACCATTTTCATTTCATTTATAGGGTGATTTTAGAAAAAAGGCCGACATAAATGTCGACGGGGTTTTGAAAGAGTGATTTTAATGAGGGCCAATTAGACAGAACCGCCAATTGGTAAAGATTTAATTAAATGGATGTACTAACTCATCTGGATTTTAGAATTTTCGCAATCGAGAGGCCCAATAATGTGACTCCGTAAAATTGGTCTCTGAATCGAGACTTGCTTAAGCGAAGAAAAGGTGTTAGGCACCCCCCGACTTCCGTGAAAATACGGTTACCGCATCTTGATGTTTTCTTAGATGTGAAGTGTGTGTGTGTGTGATTTGGAAGGAAATCTAGAATATCGATAACTAACTTTGAATCAAAATCGTGAGACGTGCATTATTTTAAAAGCAACTTAAGACCTCTTTGAGCCTATGCGCAAGGGATTTGATTAGGGAAATATTCATTTTAGCTTTTAGTTGATAAAGCATTTTAGGGTGACACTTTGAGAAGTATGGGTTTCAAACCCCTCGTCAAATAGGAATTGAGATTCTTCATTCAATTTTAGCTTAAGGTTGTCTTACTAACCCGGATCAAATTGGTTTTAAAAAGATCTTTATTGTTTTGTTTTGGAAATTATTTTTGGTGATAAACGGAAAATTAAATATTAAAATGGGGTCGGGGTGACTCGTGGGCATGACAGTCATCTCAATAATCCCGAACACCCACAATCACAATTTTCACTATCACTGGGCCTTAAATTCGATTTTCGCGGGATGAAACCCTCGATACCGTTTTAAGGCCCAAAATTACATATACAACAAGATCGCATCTCAACATTACAATCGAAAAAGAAGTCCATTATGGGAATTACGTCAAGATGCATTAAACACAAGGTTTAAGGCCATGACTCCATTCCTAGGCTCACATGTTTAAAATCCCAACATGACAACATAAAGATATCTAATCGACGAAGATGACGTAAGAGAAGGGCTCCCGATGTCCCTAATCTTTTAATTGGATAATCAGAACCAACACATCAAGGGACAACTATGTATCATCGAGATCTAACCAAAAGGATCTAAAATCTAGGAGAATGATATCCAAATATTTACATTCCTATAGATCCATTGATGACATAGGCGGGATTTAATCGATAATATATATCCCAAACTGACTATCACGTGATTTAGTTTGTTAGAATCCCTTGACGGCGGGTAGGTGGGACCCTCTTTTATCACTAGATATGGATCTAGGATTGCACAGGGTAAACCATAGTAAAAAGAATCAACTCTTAATAAAACAAATCGAAATAAGAGAGCTAATCTCAAAACAAACGCAATAAATTACAAAGGGACATCATGGGGTGGCTAGGAGGAAATTGCATTCGATAGAAATCCCCTCTAGCCACCCTAGTCCAAGGATCAAGCTTTAATAGACTAGGAAGATCTCAAAGATTAAATCTTTTTAATATAAATGAATTCAAATCACAAGATTAGTACAATATATAATAGATCTAAGTCAAATCTATGTTATAAACATAAAAAGATTGAAACTTTCACCTTGGGGTGACAGGAAAATGCCTCATTGAGCTTTGAATTGAGAGATCCTACAATAATCTAGCTATAAATATGATGAGATCTAATAGATCTAGATTGTTTCTAGTATTTCTCACTCTAAGATATCTCTAACTTCTCTCTAAATTCTCTTCTTTTTTCACAAAATTTTCTTTCCTCTTTAAAAATATGCTGAAAATTGCCTTATATAGGCGCCGGGGTTGGCCGCAGGTGTACCTATGTCTGGTCACAGGTTTACCTGCGGTTGGCCTATGTGGGGCCCATTTGCCTCGGTTTTCGTGTTGTATAGTTGGCTTTTTATCTTGTTCGCTGAAACATCCGTATCTTTCAATCCGGGAAGAGTTGGAAGACGCGTCATACCATTCCGGATAGCTCTTTTCGAGAGCTACACAATGATATAACATTTGGCCAATTTTGGATCATGGAAGATAAAACAAAATACAGAAATGGATCCTCCCATAGATGTCAGTCAGTCAACCGTTATGCCTTGAGTAGTTCGTCACTCGGAGGTCGTTGTGATAGCTTCCTTTACTCGTTCTGAACCTTGCAATTCTTTTTTTGAAGTCCCCGTTATTAGGATGAAATGACACTTTTACCCTCATGCCAAAGTTAAATAACAGAAAGCCAAATTTTGGGTGTCTATAGATGCCCCTCTTTATCATGTTTATGCAATGCAATGAAATGAACATGACAAAGATATAGACACCCAATGCATGACAAGATATATTGACAATGCAAAATTACATATAAAAAGATGCAAGACATTTATAAAATGATTCAGTGATGTAGAATGTTGAAACTCAATATCATGTCGCTATACTAGGGAAAATCGTCATCGTATGGATATTACCGGGTATCGTTTCCGATGTCTTCGCTGGGTATCATCTCCAATGGACTTGTATCATCGGGTATCATCTCTGATGCCTTCACTGGGTCTCATCCCCAACGGCCGCATCATCAGGTATGGTCTCTGATGCCTTCGTTGGGTCTCGTCCCCAACGGCCGCATCACCGGGTATCGTCTCCGATGTCTTTGCTGAGTCTCGTCCCCAACGGCCACATCAGCGGGTGTCGTCTCCGATGCCTTTGCTGAGTCTTGTCCCCAACGACCACATCACCAGGTGTCATCTCCGATGGCTCCGCTGAGTCTCGTCCCCAATAGCCACATCACCGGATATCGTCTCCTATGCCTTCGCTGAGTCTCGTCCCCAACGACCACATTACCGGGTGTCGTCTCCGATGCCTTCGCTGAGTTTTGTCCCCAACGGCCATATCACTGGGTGTCGTCTCCGATGTCTTCGCTAAGTCTCATCCCCAATGGCCATATTGCTGATTGAACAAAAGAAGATACACTTTCTTCAATATTCGACTGCTTTTTCTCCTTTTCGACTTATTTTTTTTATCGTTTTTCTCATTTTTAACTTGTTTTTTACCGCTTTTCTCATTTTTGATATCTTAAGACCCATTATTATCATATTTTAGATTCTTGTAACTGTCATTGCCCAAAAAAGACGTTTTAGGCTTCAAAAAATGTATTTTTCTTCGTGATTACACCTATTTGGACCGAAAGGGACTCGTTTTAACCTTAAGCGCACCAAAGTAGGAGGGGTTGGGCCCACCAGGGTTGGCCGCAGGTGCACCTACGGCTGGCCGCAGGTACAGCTGTAGCTGGCCGTAGGTACAACTGCGGCTGACCGTGGTGGTTATACCCCACTCGGGTCCTTTTCTTCTTTCATTCTTTTTGGCTTTATTTGGCTCTCTTTCTTAGATTATCTGATATTTTGTTACATATTTTCGTACATTCTACTTCGTGGGGCTTGATTCTGTCAGTTTCGACTCCGTACATTTGTTTACTATCTTGCAGGTAACGTATTCGTATAACATTTGTGTGTTTTTGATCTCGTTTCGTTACATTATGGATGTTAGTAAGTTAAAATGCAATGTATCAAAAATGTATGCTCTAATGACTTGATAAAAATATCTATTTTAATGCTGTAAATCTTCTTAGATGTGAGTTTTCAATTTCTGGGATATTTTAGTGCTGTTATATTCCTTCGTTTGACATTAGTATTTTAAACGTATCCTATCGTGAATTATGTATATCTCTTAGGTTGTGCCTTGAGTAACTACAAATGGTCACGTATGCATGCCATTGTATATGTGGATAGTCCATATTATAGGGGAGACTCTGGTAAAATTTCTGTAGGTTGGGTAACTGGACATAGGTGCACATTTTATACCGTATTTGATGCAAGAACGTGTAGACTTGACTTAATGCATATGCAGACCATGCATGCTATGATGACTGATACATTCGTGCTTTAGGAATCCCCTATTTTAGTGTTTCTAGGTTAATGCATATGACATCTTAAACATATAGAATAATTTAGGGCGTTTCTCACTCCATGTCGTTTAATCTTTGTTTGGTTATGGATCCGAACATGCTGAGTAGTTCTACATCCCATCGTGGATCCTTGGGGGTTCGTCCTCGTAGGACGGCCTCCGCTGTCCCATCTCCACAAGTTACGAGACAGGCTTGTCGTCTGGTAGAGTCTTATATTCGTTCGATTGGCGTTGACCTAGCTGATGCTGCTGACGTAGATGAGGACCTTCCCGAGCCTGACGTCGCTGTTCCACCTACTCGTGGTTGCACATTACCCGGAACTCAAGTGGCCATTCTTGATCTCCTAGACTTTGATTTGAGTCATCATCTATCAGAATACGTATGTGCTAATGAGGTATAAGAAAATTTTGAGATGTTTTCTTCTCCTTTGATCTTTTTTGTCCCAAGTTATAGTCGTCTTAATCCTTCGTGTTATAGGTCCCGGAGTTTACACAGCCTCGGGGCAACTGGTTTAACATTTACTCCCTTTATCAGGCCCTCCATATTGATTATCGAGCCTGAGTTGATTCTTGGGGCTTCGGGCAGTTCTTTACCATAAGTCCACGTTGCTGCCCGTGGGGTTATCTTCGCACTTTATCTAAAAGATAGTTTCACCAGAGTTAGTCTCTCCATCTATTGGACTGTGAGATAGTGATGACGCCTCTAGACTGGCGTTATATTATAGGTATCGAGTTCATTGGTTAGCAGGTTCCTCTGGAGGTTGACATCTTACTTGTTACTATTTGTGCATTATTGGGGTTCTCTCTGCGTGATCGGGCCTTCAAGGCCCGTAGCGTTCGTTCTGGTGCTTTAGTATTTGAGGCCATTAGAGGGGCCTTATCAGAACTATTTCCTTACGACCTTATTGAGCGGGATCGACTCTTGTAACGTCTCTTTTTGATTATCATGAGGGGTTATTTCCTAGAGAACAACTCCTCTATAGTTTACTTCAGTCTAGTGGGAGCTCTTCGGGATGTTGATTGCATTGGGGATTATGATTGGGGGTCGTTCACGTTTGCATATTTCCTCCACAGGATGCGTCTTTATTCGGAGGGTTAGACCGATGCTTGGCTCGGCTTCTTTCCATTCCTCCTGGTAAGCCTTCTTTCCGGCTCGTCTTATCTTTTCAATCTATCTGTTTTCTTTACTGCTCTGATGTAGTTGTTGTTGATATTTTAGTTTTAGGCTTATGAGAGACTTCCATGTCTTCGTCCCGTTACCACTCTGGTTTGGATACTTATCCTCGGGGTCGTCGGTGGCATCAGACTACCTTAGAGGAGGTCCCTATTTTTGATAGTTTTTCTCATTGTCGTCTTCAGCTAGAGTTGATTACTGCTGCTAATGTGACTTGGGTTCCGTATTCATCGGAGCATCTATTTGTCGATTTTGAGAATGGCTTTCTGAGTGGGCTAACGTTTGCACTGTCCATCCGCCGGGTTCCATTGTTATTGTACGGATATTGGGAGCTCTATCTCGGGGAGCGAGCCTTTAGATATGTCTCGGGGGAGATCTGTATCCCCTTTCATCCTTTTCCCTAGAGATCTTGGCATGTTGATGTGCCAATTTCAGAGATTCCCTTAGAGGGTGTGGACGACTTTTTGTTATCTGATGGTCCTAGTACCTCGGAGGCTTTTACTGTCTGGTGGAGGCCCCGGACTATTAGTGCCCAGACCTGGCTACTTATTTTTTAGGAGATCTTGTCTTAGGGTCAGTGATGATGTCGGATTAGATTGCCAGTTTGACTCGCTAGGTAGATTAGTTGTCCTTCTTTGTTCGCTAGCTGGGCAGGGATCTAGCGAAGGCTTTCACATGTGATCCTATTGGACTGGGCTCTGGTTCGACCACCGGTCCTGATGCCTCTGACATTCCTAGGGGAGGCGCTTCGACCTTCTATTGCCCTGACCTGAATTTCGATGTTGATGCTTCGAACCAGGAGGACCTTGTTAGAGTTGGCCGGTTTGATGATGACACTGCCTTTGCAGATGATATAGATTTCATATAGCAGACTTGTATTAGTTGTTGGGCGCCTGTGCCCCTTTTCCCTGTTTATTTTAGTTTTAACGTTTTCATGTATTGTAAAGAGACGATGTCTTATGTAAAAAAAATGATGTATAATTCGTAGTTTTATATGTATGGATTAGTTAGAGATGCTAATATGAATGCTTATTCATTTTATTTATTGTGATGCATGTTTATTATATTAAAATTGATATCTGTGTAGTCATTTTGATATTATTTTACAGATAGCCTCGTCTTCAGCCACTCATTTAGATTATTATTCTAATGGTAGTACTGCTTTTAGATTGAGAGATTGGTTTGATGATCTGCTTGCCGCAGACCGTTCGACGATCGGTAGGCTGTTGAGGTACTCGCTGTCATATTTATCATTTCAGGTGCCGGAGGGGTTTATCGAGGCTATGATTTTCCATTGGATTTTGGCTCGTCATGTCTTTCGGTTTGGATCTTTAGAGCTTACGCGACCCTCGAGGAGTATGCTCGTACCACTGATTTACCCCTGGTAGGTCCCTGTCCACGGGTTCATTTGGTTTATATGCGGCGTCAGTTTATGACCATCACTGGTTTACGGTGAGCAGTAGTATTATCTGAGATCACTGCCGAGCACGTTTGGCTTTCTTGATTGATAGGTTTGGTACTTCTGGAAGTTTTGCAGCCTTTAGGGATGATTTTGCTATATTCGAGGAGAGATGGAGATCTGTCCGAGTGGATGTTTTGATGATGTGCATCATCTCGTTCTTATACATGTCGATTTATGCGGATCATATGGATGTGGGCGTCGCGATGGTAGTCAGGGCCCTCTGGGATGATCAGACTATTTTCCCTTTGATCTTAGCCGAGACCTACATATCTGCTTCTTATTACCGGACCTTTGGAAACATGGAGTTTTGTGGCAGTTCGATTCTATTATATGTCTGGTTTATGATTCATCTGAGGCCGTTCGACAGTTTTCGTCGACATGGTTTTTGTTTTGGACATAACATTGCCATGGGTCATTCCTTTCGTCCCTCTTCTTGCGTAAATCCGGCGTCTTGGATGACCTTTCTTGCATCTATGGAGGAGCCGTTTTCGATAGTGTTGTACTTTGGGTATTGTTCGGTTTTTAGTGTTATCACCCATATGGCTAATGTTACCTAATTTCTTACTAGTACCTGTCACACAAGTATACACATTCGTTTATAATATTTAGCAAGCAAGGATATCGTTCCCACGATGAAATAAATTAATATTTATCAATTATCGATTTCAATTCAATTAATCCTATTTTAAACTACGAAATTTTTGTTTGCAATATGAAAATTAAAATTAACAAAATTAATTACTAAAATAAAAGTTCACAAGAGTAAATACAGATTTAATAGGTTAAGATCACAACTTCCCTTGGTATTTCATTTAAATCAATTTACTTCCAATTTAATTTAGTTAATTAGCACGAATCATTAACCAAGAATTCTTTACAGTATTCACACACTTCTTCCGAAAGTCACGTAAACAAATCCTTCTAAATTTGATCTCTAAGGAGCAGAATTACAAAGAACACCCTAGTCAATTAACTCACTATATTCTTATGTGAATCAAGTTAATTAGAGTTTTAAACACAAATTCTTTCAATAGTTACAAAAGACACATATGTATATTCATATCCTACATACTAATCATATTAACCTTATTCAGATTATATGAACAAATGCTATCATATCCAGATCTCAACCTATACTCAATTTTCCAATTTTTTATAGATTATCACAGTAATTGTTGGCCAAACAATTAAACAATTAACGCAAGATATAATAAACGATTCAATGATAACTAACTTGCATTAAATAGAAAGCATCAATTTAAACTACATACCAAGTTCCGTTGCAATCTTAATTGAAATTTAATTCATAGCGATAAAGGAAAACATCATCCAAATTATAAATTCAAACATCCCAGATAATTACAAAAATTAAAGATTAAAGAAAGGAGTAGAAAAAACTGTGGATTTGCTCCTAGTCTTCCTCTTGATCTTCAGCCCTTGCAATCTTCCTTCGTGTTCTCCCTTGTTATTTCTCTGCAATCCCTTGTTACCTTACTTTCTGAAGTCTTCTCCCTCTAATAATAGTCAAAACCCTCATTCAGATTCTTAATTGGCTTCAATTTCCATCCCAGTCGTAACAATTTCCTTCTCTGACTGTGTACGAGTGCCTAGGCGCTCAACCTAGTACTATTCCAAGCGCCTAAGCGCTTGACTGGGATACCATATTTACAAAAATTCCACTCAACTCAAATTTTAATGATTTTTGAATTCTTTTCTTCTTCAAAATGATCTATTTGCCCCTCCAGCTTTGTCTTACAATAGATAAACACAAAAATGAATAAAATGATCCTAAAAACACTTAAAGATAGCAATAATTAAGCTCAACAATACCTGATTCGTAGGTATGAAACCCATTCATCAGTTGACTTCGACTTCATTCCCCTGGTTGGACTGAGGGGCGTCACTACTTATCATCTCCTAGCTGTGATGGGTCAGTTTGACTAGAGGCAGGATCTCTACTCTTTTACCGGTGCCGCTGAGTATCGGTTTCCCATTCTATCGTCCACCGAGACTGATTTAGCCAGAGTATACGGATTTTGGTCTCATTATGTGACGGCAGAATTCCGAGATAGCCATCTAGGTCAGTCATCTGAGTACTCGGCCTGTCTGGAGGCCGATTTCTCGATTGGCAGCGCAGATATTAGTGACAGCTCATCTGGGGAGGAGCCTCTAGAGGACCTAGAAGATGACCACGTAGAGGCTTCAGAGGACGAGTTGTTTGCTGGTTTGACAGAGACATTAGCCGGAGATGCACCCCTTCCCTCTGTACCTATGGCTACGCCGAGAGCAGCTTTAGAGAGTCATATTCGTAGACTTACTTTTGAGCGGGATCAGGCATGGGTTGTGATGATGATTGCTTTAGCTGGTAGAGACACTGCCTATGCCGAGAGAGATGCTACTCTTGTGGATAGGGATGCGACATTTGCCGACAGAAATGCTCATCGAGATTACGCTGAGGAGGTTGTTGGCTAGGCCCGACGGGTTTTGGATTACCAGGATGAGACTGTTTGTACTGTGCCGATTTTACTGAGATGGGTTGAGGCAGCAGAGCAGGAGCTTCGATCTGTTCCTGAGACCCCAGAGATCGCGACCTGCCTTTCGCTTTTGGCATATTTGACTTCAGATTTGTAGATCATATTTTATGTTTCTGCACAGACTATATCATTTGTCATTTATCACAAAAAACTAATGTACGCCAAAACAATCAAAATATAAAAAGATTTAACATTTTTAGTCAACTTTCCATTTTGATGCATCTTCGCCTATTTATCTGATCACCACTTCCTTTTGATGATCACTATCACGGTATATTGCCGGTTCACTTTTTTAGGGTCTCACGTCGAATTTGATGGATGATTATCGATATGCTGTCTGATCACATCAGAGCGAGTCCTCAACCTGGTTAATGGGATACAATGGTTTGGTTTATCTGGGGGAAGTCGGGGTTTTAGGGTTTATATCTTGGTCGGAATTGTGTTTCGATAGCTATTTTGTTGGTCGCTAGACAAATCTGACGGTCCATTGGTAAGGCTTCATGATTCACAGGTTATCGAAGGGATTTTTGGCCTCTATAATAATGAGGAGATCAGGTCTTACGTAGTTCAGGTCGAATATAAGAAAACTTTTTTTTTATAAAGATTTTTCGTACATAATACCATTTCACAGAGTCCGCTGTAATGGGTTGTGGAAATATCTCACCGTCCATTTCTTGGAGGATCAAAGCTCCCCCTGATAATACTATCTGGACGACGAAGGGTCCTTCCCAATTTGGGGCAAACTTTCCTCTGGTTTCGTCTTGGCAAGGAACGATCTTCTTTAACACCAAGTTATTTTCTTTAAACGATCGTACCTTTTATTATAGAATCGAGAAATACGTTGCTGATATAATTGTCTATGGAAGATGGCGGCCATTCTCTTCTTATCTATCAGGGCTAACTGGTCATATCGCTCCTATATCCATTGGTTTTCTTTAATTTGACCATCTAGCAATGTTCTGAGAGATGCCATTTCGACCTCGATTGGCAACAAAGCCTCCATACCATATATTAAGGAGTAGGGAGTTGCCCCAGTCGATGTGCGTATTGACGTTCGGTAAGCGAGCAATGTAAGAGATAATAATTCTGGCCATCCCCGATGGTTGGCTGTCTGATGAGTGGGTTTTATACCTATGAATTGATACGTTTGGCTTGATAATTTATGAGTTCTTAAGTATTTTAAGTTATTTTTATATATTTATAGTGTTTTTATAATATTTTGTAGGAAAAAGCAAGGAAACGCAATTCAGACATCTTTCGGAGTAAAATATGCAAGCAAATGCAAAAAGAGAAGATTGAAGGGCTTTCAACACCAAGTTTGATACATGTTCTTATCTTGGAACTTATGTTTTATTATAGATCTTGTCGAGAGCTTCGATTTGATAGGTGGCACGTCCTGTAACTCTTCCCAGAGCAAAAGTTATAACTTCTTTATCAACAAAGATCAAAGCTTGCAGTTGTCATGTTTGAATTTTCATCTTGCCATTTGAAGCCCAATTTCAACCTTAATCCAGCCAGAATCTCTCAATTCTCAAAGAATAAAAATTGTAGATCTCTTCTTACCTTTCTGGAACATCTTGAATCGTCCCAATCGGAGCTCGGATGAGAGAGTTATGACCATTTTTTCAACAGATACCGAAGTAAAAAATTCCAGGAAAGAGCTTGGCGCGGCCGTGCCAATTCCTAGTACTATTCCAGCACAGCAGCGCCATACACCAGAGAATCAGCGCTGCAGCGTTGTGAACTCACGTCGTAGCACCTGGGTCACGGCTAGACGAAGTTTTGACACACTTTTGCATGTTTTTGACTCCAAATTAGATTATTTTTCCTCCTAATCTAGGGATTGGACTTATAACCTATAAATACATGATGTGGGACATAAAATTAGGAGAATTAACATAATTGAGGAGTAGATTAGAGTAGGAGTAGAACTAGAAGACGATTTATTTTCAGATTTGAAGGAGGATTTAACGTGAAGGAGCAAGAATTGAAGGCAAAGATTAGAGATCAAGCTTCATATACAGATTTTATTATCTTCTCTTTCCTTTTTAATTTTGTAACCTTGGATATGATTGATTATCTTATGGATTTGATTTCTTTTCCAGTTATGAGCTAAATTTTAATTAAGATTGCAATTGAACCCAATGTGTAGGTTAAATTAATTTTCTTCTTTTTTAATTGGCACCATATAAATTGTTTATAATATTTTGTGCGTTCATGTATTAATTAACTAGCTAGTAATTAATGGGATAATTTATATGAAATTGAGAGATGAATTATAGGTTTAGATCTGAATATGATAACATATGTTTGTGTTTTCTGCATGGGATGGAATACATGATTTGTGTATAGGATAGAGAATGCCATATGTAGGCCTGACAAAATATGGTTATGGGTTGGTTTTGGTTTACAAAATTTGGTTATAGTTCCGTTTAAGAACTAAAACCACATTACCTATTTTTAATATGTGTTATGTGGGTTGGAACCATATAGTTATGAGTCAAATATAGGTCAACCCGTATTTTAAATTTCAAGCTTACCATTACTATGGTCCAATTAAATAAATTATTTATGATATTTAATTTGTATATTTCTTCACTTTCTATCTCTAATATTTTATACATTCTTCCTTTCTTTAAAATGTTTTATATATTGTCTAAAATTTTATTATATTTTATTTGGTTGGTACTATTAGTTAAAACATCCAAGTGTGGATGGTAAGAAACTCGTAGGTTTTCTTTAAGCCTAAAATAATTCTATGATTTGTCTATTTCAGCTGAAAATAATTTGTTAAAAAAATTATCTTTTTTGTTAGTGTTATAAGTGAAATAATTTGGGACATCCGCGAGGTCTCTTTGTATTAGTTAAAAATAATGGTTCAAATAATATTTTAAAAATTAGTTTATAAAACATAAACAGTTTCATTCAAATTTGATTTTAATTAATTTACAAAATACTAAAATTTAAAGTGTTATATAAATTTATTTTCATTTTCAAAACAACAATTTTGTATTAGTTAAAAATAATGGTTCAAATAATATTTTAAAAATTAGTTAATTAAACATAAACAGTTTCGTTCAAATTTGATTTTAATTAATTTGTAAAATACTAAAATTTAAAGTGTCATATAAATTTATTTTCATTTTCAAAACAACAATTTTGTATTAGTAGTCTTTTTTTTTAAAAGTAGTTTACACTATCAACTATTACATTAATCAAATCCAAATAAATGTCCTACCAATTTTAAATTTTTATAAATTATTTAAGGGAAAAAAATCAAGTTAATTTTTTATTTTTTTTAGAATGGATAAGTATTATAGTAGTTTTATAGTTATGGTGTAGATGAGCTTAAAATAAAAAAAATTAAGAAAATGTATCCATTTTATCCTTTTAGAGTCAAATCATAAATTCAAGCTTCAAATCAATATAAATTTATTTAATCTTAAACAGTAAAATTATTATAAATCTAAAAAATTGATCAAGCAACTGGGAATAGACATTTACAATCATACTTTAAGACTATTGGAAAACAAAAAAAGAGCGAGCAGAAGTTCCCATATATGTCCTGAATCACCTTGTCCAACCCAGTGCAGTTTCTAAATTCAATGACAAGGCTGGCCTGACTTGATTAATATGGGTCAAAACTAGTTAAACTAGTTTCAACCCATATTTTTAATTCATAATATGGGTCTAAAACCAAACCAACCCGTAACATCAAAACTAGTTAACCAACCCAATAAGACCCAAATAGTTTTGGTTAACTAGATGATTCTCAACCTAATTTGCCAGGTCTAGCCATATGTAACCTGAAGAGAATCTGAGCTTAAAATCTCTGTTAATATAATTCACATAGAGATATAGTGATTTATTTAGCTAGGGTGTTCTTTCCCAATTTTATTCTCATTGTGGTGGATTTAGGGAGGATTTCTTTATATGACCATCGAAAGAGCATATAAATACTAACGAATTGTCGGTTAACAATTCATCGTGACCGTATAATTAATTAGGGAGATAGGAAATTTAGACAGAACATTGAGGGAAGTTGTAATCTTAAGTCTTTTAATCTGATTTTAATCCTTGTCAGTAGTTTTTGTAGTTGTTAATTAGATTTTATTTTATAGTTTAAATTAATTGTTTAAATAAAATCAATTGGGTTAAGAGTTAGTACTTGATAATTATTATTAAATAATTTTCTATGGGAACGATACTCTTCTTGTTATTATATTGCTAGTCGACGTATACTTGCGTGTATTTGCTAATAATAAATTAGGCAAACACTGACATCTTCTCCATAATTCTCTTGATGTTCTTGTTTGCCGCTTCAACAACACCGTTCATTTTTGGCCTGCAAATAACGGAATTGAGATGTTTAATTTTAAACATGTCGCACAACTCTTTCATTATTGCATTGTTAACTTTTTTTGTATTATTCGATACTAGAATTTCGGTTATCCGTATCGGCATATAATGTTGTTTCGGATGAACCCGAAGATCACTTCCTTCGTCACGTTAGGGGAAGGATGCTGCCTCTATCCATTTGGTAAAATAATTGATCATGGTGAATATGAATCGATACCCGTTGCTCGCTTTGGGCTCAAGTGGGTTGACCACATCCACCCCCACATAGAGAATGGCCAGGGCGAAGTCATGTAATGTAGATCGTTGGGCGGTTTGTGGATGATATTAGCATGTATCTGGCACTGATGACATTGCTTGAAGTGATCATCACAATCCGCTTTAAGTGATAACTAATAATGCCCCGTTCTTAGGATCTTCTTAGCAAGAAGTAGGCCACTCATATGTGAACCGCACACTCCGCCGTGTACCTCGTCCATCAGCCTATGAACTTGACCTTTGTCTAAGCATCTCAGGAGTCCCATGCCAACGTCTCTTTTATACAAGGTGTCTCAACTCAGATAAAATTTCAACACCATTTTTTGGATCCGCTGTCTCTCGACTCGATTCGCCCTAGCAGGGGTGGATCCATCGCGCAGATATTCCTTGATTTGTGATACCATGGTTGTTCGAACTGAGGTATTTCTTCTAAAACCTCCCCGACATAGTGCTGATAGACGGGGTTATGTTGTATTGCAAATTCGATAACAGGTGCCTCATTCCTTTTAGAAACATGGATTAGTGATGCCAATGTGGCCAATGCATCTGCAAAATCGTTTTTGTTTTATGGAATATGCTTGAAGGCGATGTCTTCAAATTCCTTTGCCATCTTAATAATGTGTTGATGATACGGGAGTAAGTTGAGTTCCTTAATGCTATATGCTCTCATAGACTGACGGATAACCAATTCTAACTCTTTGAAAATGGTTAATCGCTTGACTCCCATTCTTCGAGCCATTTCTAATCCCAAAATACATCACTCATACTCGATCGTGTTGTTGGAATTGCTGAATTATAATTTTGTTACTGTGGGGTATTGTTCTCCTATGATGGATACGAGAATTGCCCCAGCTCTAGCCCCTTCCATATTCATAGCGCCGTCAAAGTATAATCTCCAAAATTGGCTTTCGTCTTCGCACCTTATTGGCTGGACGGTTATTACACTTCCATCAGGAAAGTATGTTTCCAACAGTTTGAATCCTCTTGAGGGTGCCTCAGACAGTTGATCTGCAATTCCTTGGCCTTTGATGGATTTCTGGGTCACGTAGATGATGTCGAATTGCTAGAGGATTAACTGTCATCTTGATAACTAACAGTTTAGCATAGGCCAGTTGAAAATGTATTTTAAGGGATCCGTACGAGAAATAAGATACGTAGTATGGCCATGCAGGTAATGCTGCAGTCTCATGGCGGCCCATACTAACGCACAACAGGTTTTCTCGATCAACGTATAGTTCTGTTCGCAACTACTGAACCTTTTGTTGAGATAATATATGGCTTTTTCTTTGCCCACGTCGTCTTTTTGTCTTAGCATGCATCCCATGGCGTTGGGATTGACAGAGATGTACATGAATAGGGGGACTCCCTCCCTCGGGGTACCAGGACATGCACTTCTATTAATTGTTGCTTGATGATATGGAAGGCCTTTTGGCACTCTTCATTCCACTTTCCGGAGGAACTCTTCCTTAATAACTTTAAAATTGGCTCGTAAGTCGTCGTCAACTGTGATATGAATCGACTAATGAAATTGATCATTCCTAAAAATCCTCGTATTTCTTTTTCAATTTGTGGTGCCGACATTTCGGTAATGGCCTTTATCTTGGCGGGGTCTATCTCAATGCCTCGGTTACTGACGAGAAATCCTAGAAGTTTGCCTGATTTGACGGCAAAGGCGCATTTTGCGGGGTTTAATTTCAAATTATATTCATGCAGTCGATCAAATAACTTTTGTAGGTGGACCGTGTGATCCCCTTCCTTTCTCGATTTTACAATGATGTCGTCTACATAGACCTCGATTTCTCTATGCATCATATCATAAAATAAGGTCATCATGGCCTTTTGATAAGTGGAGCCGGCGTTGGTGAGGCCGAAAGCTAAACGCCTGTAACAGAATGTGCCCCAAGGGGCGATGAAAGCTGTCTTTTCTCTATCTTCCTCAACGACCATGATCTGGTGATAGCTGATGAGTGTGTTTTATACACACAATTTGGGCACCTTTGACCTTGGTATTTTGTTAGCTTTTGGGAACTTTATTTGGGTTTTAGTTATTTTTATCGTATTTCTAGATAATTTAGTTTTTAGTTATTTTTACATGTTTTATGTTGCTTTGATGCATTGTCATTATGTTTGTAGGAATTGAAATAAAGACCGCTCGGATCGTTGTTCCTAATGACTCAATGTCCGTGCTTGGACGTCCGTGCCCGAAGGGTAGTACAATGAAAATTAGTGTTTGGCGACGCTCGGTGTTTAATTTGATGAAATTTGGAAGTCGAGCGTGCACGGCGTTCGGCGTCGGCCAAGCCATGAGGGCAAGCCCGTGCTTGAATATCCGTGCCCGAATGGTATTATGGTGAAAATTAGTGTTTGGCAACGCTCGATGTTAAATTTGATGAGATTTAGAAGTTGAGAGTGCACGGCGTCGGGCGGCGTGCTGCGCGGCGCTGGGCCTCGGCAGTTGGGCGCTGGGCGCGGGCGCATGGGCGCACGCGCGGGCGTGGGGCGTGGCTCGATAGCAGGTTGGCGCGGCACTAGGCAGGTATGGGAGCTGGGCGCGGGTGCCACGCGGCACGCGCGGGCGCGCGAGGGCCTCGGCAGGCGTTGGGCGCTGGCGCTGGGCCTCGGCAGTTGGGCGCGCGCGGGCCTCGGCAGGCGCTGGGCGTGGGTGCGCGCGGGACTTGGCAGGCGCTAGGCGCTGGGCCTCGGCAGCTGGGCGTGGGCGAGCGGCAAGCGCCAGGGCCTGGGCGCGCGCCAGGGCCTGGGCGCGCGCGCTAGGCGGCGTGCGGACGCACCAGGCTTCCTGAGTGCGATTCCAGCTGGCCTTTTGGTGCGATTTGAACGGATTTTTGACCCACAACCTAATTTTTGCTAGGGTTTTCATGGAGGTACTATATAATATCTCATTGGGGCTTCATGTTTCACATCTAGGGATTGAGAGGCTACACTAAAATAGCAAAATAGAGAGTCAAAGAGCTGCAATACAAGAACAACTCAACACAAGCCAAAGAACCAAGAAGGAAAGGATTGTCAAGGCATATCTGGACCTTGGGAGGCTGCACATACATCATCAAGAAGAGCTTGAGGGCTACAATTCAAGGACATTTCCAGCAACAAGCTAAGGAGCAAAAAGAAAAACGAATGCCAAATGAAGAGGAAAAGCTAGAGTTTGTCATCAACCAAGCAAACAACATATGATTATCTTCTAAATGAGTTTTATCATCTCTTGATTTCCTTTGAATTTGTATTTCTATTTCATGATGTACACTATGTGTTTGATATTTTGCTTAGCTACTATGAACTAGAGCTTGTATTCTAAGATTTCAATGGAACCCAACACATAGTTCGAATTGACTTCTCTCTCTTTGTTATTAATTACTCATTTGTGAATTGAATATCATGATTTATGCTTCATATCTTAATTGCGTAGCTAGTAATTACCGTGGGAACCTATATGAACTTGACAAATGGAGTATAGTGTTTAGACCTTATTATGATATCATGTGAGAGTTAAAGATTGTTGTGGGTAATCAATTGAGATTTAGTGACGTGTGTCTTGTTGATTATCCTCAATGATAGGTAACTTGATAGTATTTAGGATAGACATATACCTAGATACCATGTGCAACCAATGGAGAATCTATTCTTAATGACTTCTTATGTGAAAGTTGGTAATTGAAGGGACGGTAAATGAGATTTAGTGACACGTGTATTGTTATTGTTCTTGAAATTGGTCTCTTGATAGTGTGTAGGATAGACATATACCTACATGCCGCATTAGGAAGATTCGAATTTGACCATCGACGGAGGCTTATAAGTAGCTTTGATTTCTCGGTTAGCAATTCTATGTTGTTAATTAATTCAAATGAGAGAGTTAGGATATTCAAATGAAGTGTTGGGGAAAATTGTAATCTTAGACTTGTTAATATTAGATTTTATTATCTTTTACTTGATTATTATTATCTTAGTCACTACCAACAACAAAAACATCAAATCATCATTTGTCTAATTAAAATCGAGATGATATATAGTTGGTACTTGGGATACACTAGAACAATTCCCTGTGGGTTCGACAACTCTTATCACTTTATTACTTGTTGACCGCGTATACTTGCACGTATTTTTTGATTGCGAAATCGACCAACAATAGCCGACAAAACAATCGACGAATGAGTACATTTCAAACTGTGCGGTGTTGTCTATCAAGATGTGGATAAATGGCACATAGAAGTCGTCTTTGTGGCTGACCTTATTGAGATCTCGATAATCCACGCAAACCCACACTTTCCCTTCTGGCTTTGGTAACGGGACCATATTAGACAGCCATTCGGGGTATGTAGATACCATGATTATTCCCGACTTAAACTATTTGATAATTTCTTCTTTAATTTTCAGGCTCCATTCTGGTTTTAGCCTCCTCAACTTCTGCTTGACTGGCTTAAATCCTTCTTTAATTGGCAATCGATGAACGACTATATCAGTGGATAGTTTGATCATATCCTCATGCGACCACGAGAATACATCTTCGTATCGGGTTAAAAGCTGGGTCATTTTCGTTTTTTAGTTTGGTGTAAGATCTGATCCTATCTGGAGTTCTTTGGGGTTATCAAGGGTTCCACTATTGATGGTAGTGGTTTGCTCGAGGTTAGGTTTGGGCTTATCTTCAACCCATCTTTTGATTTCTTCGGGCACCTCTTTGTCATCCACCTCCTCCTGTTCGATCCTCATCAAATCGAAATCCAGCTCTATATCAAAATTGTAATCATCTTTCGGATTTGGCCAATCATCAATAGGACTAGAATTATTCAAATTGGGACACCTGACAATAAAACGAAAATGCTCATTATATAACAACTATTTTTCAATATATAAGTTTTCATTTGATGAGATGATTATAACATAAACGTGTAGAAAATAAAACAAAGCAGAGATAATAACACCCTATACTCCGGGGATTTTATAGCCGATCTCCCATCTTTACCCTTTGCGGACTATCTATGGCTCAACTGTCCAATTGTTGGTAGTCACGCAGTCATCAATAGTCGAGATGGAGGTGACACCTTGGTGGGTGATGTCTTTAATGATAGTTAAGACTTGTTCATCCTTTAGACTGCCACACTCTTTGGGGGTGCCTATTTTAGTCTACTCAATGAAAAGGATAATTTCTTGATTGGTGACCTGTTTGGCATTGTCATTGTCCTCTTTTTCTTTATCTCCTCCTTAACTTTGTGAGAGACGAAAGCCTTTCAAATTGTAGTTGAATCTTCTACAGGAATTGCTCATTCTTTACTTTCTATTCATCGATTGAGATTAAGATGTCTTCATCATTAATTACCTCTCCAGCTGAGCCATCGACCTTAGGTATCAACAGACCCGATATATGCGTAGTGATCTTCTTTAACGGCCAAAGCTACTGAACTTTGGCATAAGGATGGTTGCTAGTTGAGGTGGAACCTTCTGGTAAGGATTTTTTCATTTGAAACCACCAGAGTATCCTAGCCTTGCTCTTCCCAATTGAGTGGTTATTTGATTGAATCTTTAATTCCTTGGCCATTTCTTTCTAATCCCTAATCTGGTTAAAATTGACAGGTGATCATTTCTCGAGCTACTGACATTACTTTAGGAGATACCCTCGGTTTCAGAGCAGGAGAGCATATGGACCGGTACTGGGCAGTACTTCCTTCGAAAGGCTTAAAACTGGCGGGCTCGATACCTTCGTCCAAACCAATTAGAGGAATATCTCCGTGTAGATGTGAAGGATACTCGGGTTCTACTGAAACAACCACTAGATTCCCGTTGATGATATATTTCAGCTGCTGGTGGCAATTATGGGTGTGCGCCTAAGAGAGGCCATAAGAAGAAGGAATAGGATGTCTCCCTAGTGCTACAAGGGCAATCTCGAAGGAATGGCAACACTCCGCCCATTCGAATGCAAGGCAATCATCCTCAGCCACAACAACCGACATTCTGCCAAAATCAGACCCAACAGAAAACCGTTGAAAACAGGCGTAGTCGTGAATTCACTCCTCTCAATGACTTCCTTGAAAATATATTAACTTTATTGTTAGCTCAAAAGAAGATTACCGAACTTGCTCCACTAGCTGATTCCAAGGGAAAGAGGTATGGTCCCAGCAAGAGATACGCATACCATTGTGGATCCTCTAGTCATGATACTCAAGAATGCTGGTCTTTAAAACACAAGATTTAAAACCTGATAAAAAACGGGGAGATTGTGGTGACGCTGCCAGAGCAGCCCAACGTTCATACTAACTCTCTCCCTCAACACAATACGGAAGGGGTTAATATGATTAGCTTCGAGAAGGTTGGAAACCATAAATATCTAAGGAAAGTTAAAGAATATCCTCCGCGATCTAAGGTGAATACTCTAGGAGGGGAGTATTCGGAAAAAAATCGTACAGTAGAACAAGAACTAGCTACGGTTAATGTCTAGATGGGCCAACTAGCCAAATTGGTCGTATATCAACACCAACTCAAGTGACAAATGATTAGTCAAGTCTCAAAGGCCAAATCAACCGCAGTTCCTCCCAAAGTCATCCCCCTCACTAAGGAGGATTAGACTAGGCTCCAAGAGCAAGAAAGATAGGAAGATAAGATAGCCAGAAAGGCTAGGCTATTGAGCAAGAAAAAGATGAATCGCGAATTGGAAATGAATCGAAAGTTTACTCCTTTGGGACAGTCCAAGGAAGAAACATTGCACCTGTTGATAAGCAAGGGAAAAGTCACGGAACTGCTGCCTCCCATAAACCTTCGATCGAAGAGATATGATCCCACAAAGATTTATCTGTATTATTCGAATTCGTCTGGCCAGCCACAGAAGAGTGCTGGGCCCTCCAACACAAAATTCAAAATTTCATTAAAACCGGGGAGCTAAGAATAACAAGCAATATCGAGGTTCTCACTGTTGCAGAAAATACCATGGAAATGAAGGGTTTGTTATGCCCATCGGAAATAGAAAGTTTAGAAAAAATTGTAGCCGTAATCACCTATCTGGGAGGCATAGAAACCGGACCCCTTGTAGTTCGGGGAGCAATAAGTGGAACAAAGAAGGTCCTCATGAAAGTAGTTTGATTGTAGTAATTCAGAATAAAAGTAATTCCTCTGCCAGGGTTACATACATCCAATTTAGACTTTAGAGTTTTAGAGGCATGAGATGAGAGTCCCTACAAAAAGGAAAGGTGCTTGGGTTTCATTTGTATGCACGTAAGTCAATCATATTTGATATAATGTAGCATATACTTTGTAATCTTATTTGTTTATTAATAAAATAATTAATTTATTAAAGGCATTTTCGTTATCTACATGATGCTGTTATATTTAGTATGATAAACACATAGTTATGAGTAATGCTTTTAGAATCATGATGATGATCATGCTAATGAGATCTAAATTCTAGATAGTTCACAAACTAAAATTGTTCCTAATTGTTGGATTACTAAAAAAGGGATTAGTGAATCCAAATAGATTAGTACATACTTTGCTTGCTCTTAGGAAGAGGATGATTGATCTCATAATCATTTGTGTGGAGACACTAAAACAAGCATGTAGGTGCTTATTGGAGAATAAGTTCACTTAACGTGGCTCGCTAAAGGAATACTTAATAGAGTTTTACTTGTCTATCAATAGGAATTCCTTAAGTGATAGTAGTACAAGTGATCCTTAAACTTGAGATCATCATAGTGTTTTGTGTATGATGAGTTATACTTTGACATGTCCCTTAAGACCCTTAGGGTATATCAAAGTGTATGATTGGGTATAATAAGTTGTACATGGAGATAGGTGAATGGTCAACAAAGAATCTACCACTTCTAGTAAAAGGAGAGAATGTCTTATGTGATTTGATAAATGACAACTCAGAAGTCTTTGGCCAAAGCGGAATGAAATTAGAAATGTGTTTCTAATTTGCATTATTTAGAGTTGTGCATTTGAGAATCGAAATACATATAATCAAATAAAATAAGACTTGACAGTAATTCCATGTCTTATATTTGATTGAGACATTATATGGTAGTAGGATTGAATTGTACAGTAACTATTCACTGAAAGGTTCTTTTATGATTAATATTGAAATCTATATTATCTGGAAAGTCGTTGATTGCTAAGAGGGTTACCCTTATTGTAGAATAAATATTATTTATTTAAATAAATTAAATAGTTTAATTTATTTATTTAAATAAGATTAGAATTGTTCTAATTTATTTATTCGCAACTGGTTTAATATGGAGAATCTAAAGGGTCACATCACAAAAAAAAAATAATTTATTTAAGAAGTAAATATCATAATCGTAATAATAAGTTAAGTATATTTAATGTAATCTATGGTGATAGAATAAATTAAATAGATTAATATTTATTATTTAATATTTTAGAAATATTAAATATAAATTAATAAGAAGAGTCTTATTATTATTACCATTATTATTATTTAATTTCTAAAAGGGTTTGAGAATTAATTAATAAAAGTACTCTAATAAATTCCTAATTGGATTAGGAGTTTAATTAATTAAAAGAGTTTAATTAAAATAAAACCCTATTCCTAAATAGTTTAGGAGGGTTACCTAAATCCATAAATAAGAAGAGTCTTATTATGGATTGGGGTTAGACACATTTCCCGTAGTTGGGAGAATACTTACAATTTCTATAGAGATAGAAACTACAGTTTTGCTAACACCCATCTTCTTGAATACATATTATTCCTTGGTGGATCACCTCTAGAGGCCAAACACTTGGGTGGCTAACGTTGATCAAATGAATGAATCTAATTGGTGAATTTCAAGGAGAATGCGAAAGGATTTGGAGTTGAACTTGTACCCAAGGAAGCATGGTTCTACGAGGGTATAATTCTTATTCTCTATCTCTTTCGTTTAATTGATAATTGCGCATAAGAAAAGATCATGGTGATAGTTTGTATAAAATTTTAAAATCTGATTTTATCGCTCTTCCTCTATATTTGTGTAATTTAATTGCATACTCTCGTTATATACAAACTGTCGACGCCGGTTTCTCGCCTCTCTTTCGATGTGTGTCGTCCTCCTCCGATTTTAGCCTTTGTTATTAGATGATGTTTGGAAAAGGTCAGCACTGATGTCGACGAGGTTTTGAAAGATCGTTTTTTATGATGAGCCAATTAACCAGAGTCGCCAGTTGGTATATTTTGAAATGGATGTACCAACTCATCCGAGTTTTGTTTTTTGTAAATCGCTGGCTCATATGTAACTCCGAATTAATTGGTCTGCGAACCGAGATTCATAGAGTTCGGGGGCTTGCTTAAGTAAGGGGAGGGTGTTAGGCACCCCTCGACTTCCGTGAAACACGGTTACCGCAATCTTGATGTTTTCCTATCCTTTAATTCATGAAATGTGTGTATATGCGTGTGTGCGTGTATGTGTGCCTATGTGAGTGTTGTGGTGAGTTTGTATGAAAGAATCATTTGGATTTTTAGGGAAAGTCGTGCTTTAATTTGAGAACCGCTTCGGAATGTCTTTTCGGCATACACGAGAAAGCTTTATGAAAAAAAAGGTTTAATTTTAATTGTCAAAACTAGGAGATTTTTCATTAGGTGTCGTTTTGGCAAAAATAAGAGTTTATTAAACCTTAGCCAAAATAGGAATCGAGATTTATACGTTGCTTTCATAAATGGTGGGCAATTTCTAGGATCTCTTTCGCCCTATGTATCAAGATTTAATAAAGCGTTTAGTTCTTCTTGTAAAAACCATTTTTCGTGAGGTTTGAAAACAACTTCTCTTTAGCTTTCTCGTAGAATAGGAATCGACTTTCGTTAGCATTTCTAATTTTTAGCCTCGTGATGCTAATATCCTACTTTGTTTTGATTTTAGAAAAATCTTTATTGTTTTGGTCTTGAAATCTTTTGTTTGGTGTTGCAAACCACATTGAATATCAAACCGCGTAGGGGCTATTTACGGGCATGTAAGCCATCAAAATACCCCGAATGCCAACAATCACATGTTCCATTACTACGGGGCCTTAAACCCGATTCTCGCCTTAGCGTCGTTTTAAGGCCCGACGGTTACATGTTACAAAACGAACACCTTGAATCTATTACATATGTCAAAACGTCCATCATCGGATTTGGACCACGGGGTCGCGTTCCTAGGCTCACACCCGAGATTGCTATATGCCCACGCAATGAATACTACATAATTAACCAACCCGGATTTATCTAATATACCATGACTTCCGAAAATGATAATCTAAATAAATTACACCCAATAAATCACCATAAACGAGCTAGAAATTTCACCAATTGGATATCCTCGGGTTATTAGGAAGAATTTTGTTCCGATGGAACCCTCACTAATAATCCCTAATCCATGATTGTTCAACAAGATACATGAAAATTACATCTAATTTAACCAAACAATATGATATAAATTGCTAGAACAAATAGGAATTTTCACCTTGCAAATGATCTCAAATGGATGTGAACTTGTGTATTTGAATAGGATAAGGAATGTATTTGATACAATCAAAATCAAAAGAAATAAATCTTCTCTTTTTTTCTCTCTTTTCTCCCTATTTGTTTGCAAATTTTTGCTCTTTTTCCTCTCTATTTCCGTGCTTCTTGCTGCTGTTGAATCCTCCTTCTTCTCTTAATCTCTCAAATTTCTCAACTCCCTGTATGTTGTACGAAACTGAGCTGAAATAGGCTGGCTGGCCGCCTGCCTTCCACTTGCCTGATTTCGAGTTCCGTGTTTCAAGTTCCGTGTTTTCAAAAGGCGCACTATTTTGCCGCAGATCAATCCGCGGCTGGACGGTTTGACTTTCTCGATTTTCGTGCCACACCTCGATTTTTATGCCGTAACGTCGGTTTTCACTGACAGGCTCGTATTCTGCAGTCTGGGAATCTCCGAGATACGCGCCATCTTATTCGGGAATGCCCGTTTCGGATGGCCTTATTGTCACGTCAGCCTTGGTCGCCAATCATTGCGATGGGGTTGGACGAGCGCACTTGTGCCCATTCCCTCGCTCCCGCAAGCCGGTTCAATTGACGATTTTGCCCTCCTGTCATGGTTAGTACAAGGAACGCAAAAATTGGGTGTCTACACAAACCTAACAGTGATATCAAGAGCCAAACTTTATATGAATTATTAATTGTTTTGATTTCGTATAGGCATGGGTATGTGTTTAGAACAATTTATTGGGCATAATTGTTGGTATAAAATCTTATTTTTGGGTAAAAATTCGAAATTCGCGAATTTGAAAAATCTGGAAAACTGTAATTGCGGCACCGCAGCGCCATAGCGTAATTTTTAAAAAACATTATTCAGGCGTCGCAGCGCCGGATCTTAGTACATCCGCGGCGCCGTAGTGCCACCTCCCAGAATATTGAAAATTTAATTTTTTTTTATTTTCATTAATTTCAAATTAAGATAAAATGATTATTTTAATTGAAATTGGATTCCATATTTTTTCATAAATTAAAAATAAAGGAGTTTATTTTGATTTGGAATTGGATTAGAATAAAGATGTTTATTTTAATTGGAATTGAATTTCATTATAACCAAATAGAGTTGGAATTGGATTTCATGCTAACTAATTGGAGTTGAAATTGGATTTTTCACTAAACAAATTGGAGTTGAAATTAGATTTCATGAAAACTAATTTGATTTGGTATTGGATTTCTTACTAACTATAATTGCCCATTAAATGATATCAATGCATATATGGAATGATTTTATTATTCATGAGATGAATTTTATTTATTGATGCATATGGTGATATGTATGATAATAAATGTGATTGATTATGGACTATTGACCAATGTGTGGTTAGATTTTATTTTATGAGGATGCTTGAATGAATGAGTTTTATAAATGGGGTCTGCGTACCTCGTCTTTCTAGTTTTTCTTGATGTAAATTCTATTTCCCTCATATGTACTTCCCCTTGACTGCTGATCAAGGTTTCTATTTATTGTAAATAGTAATTGTAATAAGGTTTAGTTAGAATTACTTGAAGAATTGGAGACAAAGGAACAATGAGCGTTTGAAGACCCGTTTGTAATGGAGCCCGGGATTTAAATGTAATAGTTATATTTAAATTCAGTTCTTGCACCATAGGTTTGACCTTTTGGTTCACTTGGCGGCTCTAGTGAACCAAACTAGAATAAAAGTCCATAATCAATCCGGGTAGAATATAGTATTCTATATGTGCATGTTTACTATATATATATATATTATACTATACAACATGCTTCGCATGTTAAAGAATATGGCACGTCTTTTATATATATATATATATATATATATATATATATATATATATATGTGTGTGTGTGTGTGTGTGTGTGTGTGTGTGTGTGTGTGTGTGTGTGTGAAAGCGCGCTAAACAAGATGAGACAAATAATAACAAACCCCTCAAAGAAATCATATTAAGTTGTAACATTCAAAGATATTTGGAATATCGAACGTCGCTTCTAGCATGATAAAACAATAGAGTATCATTTAATCATTATAAGTTTGTTGTGTCACCACAAGGCTTATTTTAATTTTTTGAGATGTTGTTTTATCACATTTGATGCTAATAAAGGAATTGAAAGATGCTGTTTTGTTGTGTCACCACAAGGACAATGTTTTTCTCTTTACTTATATGGAAGTGCTAGGTTGGACTTAACTTGGATAATTTTAATTTTAATATCTCAATTGTCATTTGATAATCAATAGATATTTGCTTATCATCCATCATAGTATCTTATTATTCATTTAATACCTTAGTCTAAGCTTTAAACATGCATATGGTAATATAACATGAGCACAAAGAAAAAGAAAAATTTTCATTTCATGTTCCACCGCCGGGGTGGTAAATTTCCTTCACAAAATTCTAGCCGGGGCGAGGCTACCGCCAGGGCGGTTGAAATTAGTTCAATTTGGGCGCTGGGGCAAAGACACCGCCGGGGCGACAAAACCAGTTCATTTATACCGCCGGGGCGGGGACACCGCTGGGGCGCTAATCCTAGTGTATTTCCACTGCCGGGGCGGTGGACCCGAATGTCAGTTCCTGCAGTTCGCGAAGAACACAGAAAATGCCAAATTTGGCCAAAGTTTTTCACAATTCACCAATTTAATTACTACTCACACATCATATGCGTTATAAAACCAAAACCCATTATATACACAACGATTTCAGCATCATAGACAATCTAAACAACCAATTTAAAGGTTAAAAATTCACTATTTATACCTTATTATCATGTTTTGATACATTTAGCGTAATCAATAACGGTGAACTCGTTTCTTAACCAATTCAATCCGTTTAAGTATCGTTCTCTTTGTATCTTAGCGAATTATAACAATCAACCATCAATTTAACATTCTATTAACCAATAATCCATCAATTTTGGCCTTAAGGCAGACCATAATGAACACAGTGATTACAAAAGTCTAATTCCTCTTATTTCATACAATTACACAAGTTCGATTACCGCAAAACAATTTATAAATACCTTATAATCAATTATACATACTTATTATTCTATATGATCAACATTTAGTCAATCCTCAATAATTTATTTTATTAAGAATTACCACAGAGAAATAATTTTAAGAAAACACAAATAAGAGTTTATAGTTGAATAATTACCTCTTAATTTTTCTTAGTCCAAGAATAGATGATGATTGTGAAAGTAGTATGCACACAAGCCAATCATATTTGATATGATGTAGCATATACTTTGTAATCTTATTCATTTATTAATAAAAGAATTGATTTTCTTAAAAGACATTTTACATTATCTACATAGTGTTGTTATATTAAATGTGATAAACTCATAGTTTTGAGCAATGCTTTTAGAATCATGATGGTGATCATGCTAATGAGATCTAAATTTTAGATAGCTCACAAACTAAAATTGTTCCTAATCGTTGGATTACTAAATTGGGGATTAGTGAATCGAGATAGATTAGTACATACGTTGCTTGCTCTTAGGAAAAGGATGATTGATCTCATAATCATTTGTGTGGAGACACTAAAGCAAGTATGTAGGTGCTTCTTAGAGAATACGTTCACTGAATGTGGCTCGCTAAGGAATACCTAATGGAGTTTTACTCGCCTGTCAATAGGAATTCCTCTAGTGATAGTAGTACAAGTGATCCTTGGACTTGAGATCATCATAGTATCTTGTGTATGATGAGTTATACTTTGACATGTCCCTTAAGACCTTTAGGGTATATCAAAGGGTATGATTGGGTATAATAAGTTGTACATGGAGATGGGTGAATGATCAACAAAGAATCTACCACGTCTAGTAAAAGATGTGAATGTCATATGTGATTCGATAAATGACAACTCAGTAGTCCTTGGCCAAGGCAGAATGAAATTAGAAAGGAGTTTCTAATTTGCATTATTTAGAAAATAAGACTTGACAGTAAATCCATGTCTTATATTTAATTGGGACATTGTATGGTAGAATGATTAAATTATATGGTAACTATTTACTCAAAGGTTCTTTTGTGATTGATGTTGAAATCTATATTATCTGGAAAGTCGTTAATCGCTAAGGGGGCTTACCCTTATTGTAGAATAAATTTTATTTATTTAAATAAATTAAATAGTTTAATTTATTTATTTAAATAAGATTAGAATTGTTCTAATTGATTTATTCACAACCGGTTTAATATGGAGAACCTAAAGGGTCACACCGCAAAAGGAAAATTTTTATTTAAGACGTAAATGGCATAATTGTAATAATAAGTTAAGTATATTTAATTTAATCTATGGAGATAGAATAAATTAAATAGCTTAATATTTATTATTTAATATTTTGGAAATTTTAAATATAAATTAATAAGAGGAGTCTTATTATTATTACTACTATTACTATTATTTAATTCCTAATAGGGATTGGGAATTAATTAATAGAAGTACTCTCCCATGAATTCCTAATTGGATTAAGAGCATAATTAATTAAAGGAATTTAATTATAATAGAAACCCTAATCCTAAATAGTTTAGGGAAGGGTTTTCCTGCATCTATAAATAAGAGGGGTCTTATCATAGATTGAGGTTACACACTCTCACATTAGATTGTAGAGAGTACTTACAATTTCTATAGAGATAGAAACTAGGGTTTTTCCAAATACCCAACTTCTTGAATACTTGTTCTTCCTTGGTGGATCACCTCTAGAGGCCAAACACTTGGGTGGCTAACGTTGGTCAAAGGAAGGAATCACACCGTAACATTCGAGGAGAACACGAAGGACTAGGAGTTGAACTTGTACTCGAGGAAGCTTTGTTCTACGAGGGTATAATTCTTAATCTCTTTCTCTTTCGTTTATATCATTAATTGAGCACATTGATCGATCATGGTGATGGTTTGTATAAAATTTTAAAATCCGTTTTATCGCGCTTCCGCTCTATTTATGTAATTTGATTGCATGCTCGCGTTATATACAAACCTAACAGTGGTATCAGAGCCTAATTATGTGCTAATTATCGATCTTGATGATTCCATGTATGAATTGATATGCGACACGTTCGAATTTTTGGGCAAGAAAATTTTTTTCTGATTCTGCGTCGCGGCGCGGCCGCGCCGCTTCCAGTTCATTCTGGAGCGCGGCCGCGCCCGAACCCAGAAAAACGTTTCCTGGGGTGCAGCGCGGCCGCGCCGCTCCTAGTTTAATTTGGAGCGCGGCCACGCCAGTATGCAGAATTTGAATTTTTTTTGTTTTTTCTCAATTAACATAAATGGTTTATTTAATTGATAAAAGTTTATAATAAAGATGTTTATTTTATCTGAAATATGATTTTAGATTGCTAAAATTATAGGAGTTTAATTTGGATTTGGTTTTTGATTAAAATAAAAGAGTTTATTTTGTTTCAAAACTAAATATTAGCAAATCTTTTGCCCATTAATTGATATCAATGCATATATGGAATGGATTTATTATTCATGAGATGAATGTTATTTATTGATACATATAGAGATATGTATGATAATAAATAGGGATTGATTATGGACTATTGACCAATGTGTGATTGAATTTATTTTAGTGGATGCTTGAATGAATGGGTTTTTATAATAAATGGGATTTGCGTACCTCGTCTTCTCTAATTTTTCTTAATGTAAATTCTATCTCTCTCTTATGTACTTCCCCTTGACTGCTGATCAAGGTTTCTATTTATTTGAAATAGCTTATGTAATAGGACTAGTTAGAATTATTTTGAAGAATTGGAGACAAAGGAGCAAGGAGCGCTTGAAGACCCATTTGTAATGGAGCTTGGGTTTAAATATAATAGTTATATTTAAATTTATTCTTGCAACCTAGGTTTGACCTTTTGGTGCACTTGGTGGCTCTAGTGAACCAAACTAGAATAAAAGTCCATAATCAATCCGGGTAGAATATAGTATTCTATATGTGCATGCTTACTATATATAGATATTATATATTATACAACATGCTTCGCATGTTAAATAATATGACGCGTATTTTATATATATATGTGCATGCGCGCTAAACAAGATGAGACTAATAATAACAAACCCCTCAAAGTAATATATTAAGTCCTAAGCGTTCAAAGATATTTGGAATATCGAACGTCGCCTTCTAGCATGGTAAAGCAATAGAGTATTAAATGTTTAATATGAGTTTGTTGTGTCACCACAAGGCAAGTATTAAATATTTAAGATGTTGCTTTATCACATTTGATGCTTATAAATAGACTGAACGATGCTATTTTGTTGTGTCACAACAAGCACAGTGTTTTTCTTTCGAATATATGGAAGTGCTAGGATGGACTTAACTTGGATAATTTTGATTCGGATGTGTCACCACTTGATCAAAATAATCTAAGAGGCAAAATACAAGGAGTTACATAGAGATGTAATTGACAATAGTTGTCTACCTATTTATTTATATATCGTTTGTTGTGTCACCACAAGGCTATATACATTTGAAATGGGATCCTTAATCTCACTAGCAAATCTTTAATTAGAATTGCCGAACTATATAATGAGAGTAATATAGTTTGATGAAAAAGTGAGAGATACCAATTTAAAATAAAGACCTAATTTATTTTGGTAATTAATTAAATGAATGTATGCTAAAATGTTGTCTATTTCACATGCAGAATTTAAAAATGTCAAACTCACTATCACTGCATAGCATACTTGATGCTAATAAACTGACCAGACCGAATTACACGGACTGGTTAAGGAATCTGAGAATTATTCTCACTGCTGAAAAGATTTTTTATGTCCTAAATTCGCCAGTCCCTGCAAGTGTTGCAGAAACAGCCTCTGAGGAAGAGATTACAACTTTCAGAAAGTGGAAAGATGATGCAATCTTAGCTCAATGCATCATACTCGCATCCATGAGTAACGAGCTTCAGTGTCAGCATGAAACTATGGATGCTCCTACTATATTGCTTCATCTCAAAGAGTTGTATGGTGAGCAAAGTAGGACTGCCAGATATCAGATATCTAAGGAGCTCTTCCGATCTCGTATGACCGAGGGCACTGCCGTTGAGACTCATGTTCTTAAGATGATCAATTTGATTGAACAACTTGGACAGCTTGGGTTCGTGATGGATGGGGAGTTAAGTCAAGATTTGATCTTGCAGTCACTCCCGGACACCTTCTCACAATTTGTTGTGAATTTTCACATGAATAAGTTGGACGTCAGCTTGCCTGAGTTGCTTAACATGCTGAAAACTGCTGAAGGTCACTTCTCATCCAACAAGAACCTAGTTTTAATGGTGGATGATTCTTCCAAGAAAAGGAAGAGGCCCAAGGTATCTTCTGAAAAGAAGAAAAACAAGAAGGCTAAGGGCAAGGCGAAGAGAAAGGATAAAAAGAAACCAGATCCAGATAGCAAAAGAATTTGCTACCATTGCAATAAGCCAAGACACTGGAAGAGGAACTGCAAGGAGTATATTGCGGACCAAAAGAAGCTTGGAGAAGCTTCGACTTCCGATCTAGGTTTGTTCATGATTGAAATTAATTTTTCTGAAAGTCAAAATTCTACTTGGGTATTGGATACCGGCTGTAGTTCTCACATATGTAATAATGTGCAGGGACTAAGCAGAAGTAGAAAGCTGGACAAGGATGAAGTCATCCTACGAGTGGGAAATGGAGCAAAGGTTGCTGCATTAGCTGTAGGGACTTATCGTTTAGCACTGCCTTCGGGTAAATTCATTAGTTTAAATAATTGTTATTATGTTCCGACACTCATTAAAAACATTATTTCAATTTCTGTATTGGATATGGATGGCTTTGATATTATAATAAAGAACAACAGTTGTTCTATTTATAATAAAAATGTTTTATATGGTGTTGGGAACTTACTAAATGGACTGTACATACTTGACTTGCATGAAAATATACTTCAAATTGAACAAACTAAGAAAAGAAAAAGAGATGATGTTAATTATACCTTTATGTGGCACTGTAGACTCGGTCATATCAATGAAACAAGATTATCCAAGTTGCATAAAGATGGGCTTTTAGAGCTATTTGATTACGAATCATATCCAACTTGTGAATCTTGTCTCATGGGTAAAATGACTAAATCTCCTTTTACTGGAAAAGGAGAAAGAGTTACAGAGTTGTTAGCGTTGGTACACACAGGCGTATGTGGACCTATGACAACGAATGCACGAGGAAGGTATTCTTATTTTATTACTTTCACTGATGATTATTCTAGATTTGGATATGTGAATTTGATGAAATACAAATCTGAATCGTTTGAAAAGTTCAAAGAATTCAGAAGTGAAGTAGAGAAGCAAACTGGTAAGAGTATTAAGATTCTTTGATCGGATCGAGGAGGGGAATACTTAACCAATGAGTTTCTCAATTGTCTCAAAGAAAATGGTAGAATCTCACAATGGACTCCACCAGGGACGCCACAGTTGAATGGTGTATCTGAAAGGAGAAATCGAACATTGTTGGACATGGTTCGTTCCATGATGAGTTTTACCGACCTTCCAATATCCTTCTGGGGTTATGCCCTAGAATCGGCTGCATACCTACTTAACAAGGTACCTACAAAATCCGTCCCAAAGACCCCATATGAGATATCGACTGGGAGGAAACCAAATCTTAAGCATGTTAAGACTTGGGGTTGTCCAGCTTATGTCAAAAGGTTTGAGCACGATAAGTTGAAGACTAGATCTGACAAGTGTAGATTTGTGGGATATCCTAAAGAAACATCAGGGTATTATTTCTATCACCCGACTGATCAAAAGGTGTTTGTTGCGAAACACGCTGCCTTCTTGGAAAAGGAGTTTATCCTTGAAGGGGTCAGTGGGAGTAAGATATATCTTGAAGAAGTTCAAGAACCACAAAATACTATGGATCAAAGTCAGGTACCTGATCAAGTAGAAGAACCTACTGTACCACTACCTATTCGTAAATCTGGAAGAGTACCGAAGATACCTGATAGGTATGGATTCATCATAGAGGATGATGATGAGGTACGCATCATAGATGATGATGATCTATTGACTTACGAAGAGGCTATGAGTAGTGAAGACTCAAAGAAATGGCTAGAAGCCATGAAATCCGAGATGGACTCCATGTACGAAAACCAAGTATGGACTTTGGTTTCACCACTTGATGGCATTAAGCCTATTGGGTGTTAATGGGTCTTTAAGAGAAAGACTGGAGCAGATGGCAAGGTAGAGACCTATAAGGCCCAACTGGTTGCAAAAGGTTTTAAACAAAGACAAGGAGTTGACTATGATGAAACCTTCTCACCAGTAGTTATGCTCAAGTCCATTCGGATTTTACTTGCAATTGCAGCTTATCATGACTACGAGATCTGGCAAATGGACGTGAAAACTGCCTTCCTCAATGGAGAGCTTGAGGAGAATGTATATATGATACAGCCAGAGGGTTTTGTTTCAAAGGTTGGAACAAACCAAGTCTATAAGCTACAACGATCCATTTATGGATTGAAGCAAGCTTCTCGAAGATGGAACATCCGTTTTGATGAGATAATCAAAAAGTTTGATTTTATCAAAAATGAGGATGAACCATGTGTGTACAATAAGGTTAGTGGGAACGCTGTTTCATTCCTTGTATTATATGTTGATGACATATTACTGATAGGGAATGATGTTCCTATGCTACAGTCGATCAAAATTTGGTTATCTAAACACTTCTCCATGAAGGACTTGGGTGAGGCATCCTATATTTTGGGGATAAAGATCTATAGAGATAGATCTAAAAGGATGCTGGGCTTGACCCAAGGAAAGTACATTGACTCGATGCTAAAGAGGTTTAGCACGGAAGATTCCAAGAGAGGTCTCATGCTGATGAGCCATGGAATACATCTATCCAAGAAACAGGCCCCAAAGACACCTGAGGAGAGAGACCGTATGAGTAAGATTTCTTATGCTTCAGCAATAGGATCTATCATGTACGGTATGATATGTACTAGACCAGATGTCACTCATGTACTTAGTGTGACGAGCAGATATCAGTCGAATCCAGGAGAAGAGCACTGGAAGGCTGTGAAAAACATCTGAAAGTACTTGAGAAGAACTAAGGATGTATTTGTTGTCTACGGTGGGTCTGAATTGAAACTAGAGGGCTATACAGACTCAAGTTTTCAAACGGACCAAGATGACTATAAATCCGTTTCAGGGTATGTGTTTACCTTAAATGGTGGCGCAGTGAGTTGGAAGAGTTCCAAGCAGCAAATAGTTGCTGATTCAGTGACAGAGGCAGAGTACATAGCTGCAAGTGAAGCTGCTGTAATGTCCAAGAAATTTTAAGCCTCGTATAATTTATTTTGATATATGAAATCCGTTTTATTTAATTTTACAGATTTAATTGGATCCCTGTAGGTATTACTATTTAATTATATAAATACATGGTCCAATAATTTTTTTTTGCCTTAAAGGGACTCATTGATAGTTTGAATAAATTAATGAGTTAACCCTAACATTTGATTGGCAAGAAAATTGGGGAAATAAATAATTTTATCATTAGCGGATTAAATAATTCGAATAAAGAATTATGGTTAAAATAAATATTTTAAATAATTAATTAATGGAATTAGTTATCTAATTTAAATATTAGAAATATAATGTTGTTAATTTAATTGGGTCGCCTTTCTTTCATAATGGATTAGCCCATTTCTTTCTATTTATTTCTGGATTGGACCCAAATTCTAAATGAGCTGAGCCTAATTCCCTCTTATTTTCTCGTTGGGCCGAACCAAATGGGCTGGGCAAGTCCTTATGAATTAAATCAGTTGGGCTGAGCCCATTCTTTTTTGTTCCAGTCGGGTTGACTCAAGCAAACGGGTTGAGTCCATTTCTTTTAATTTGGGGCAACCAATAAGCTAATTTGGGAGAACGATTATAGGATGCAACTGAGCAATCGATTTGGGGGAAATCAGTCAAGAAAAGGGGGAAATCAACAGCTGAGCAAAAGAAGAATTCTAAGCCCTAGCCTCTCGACCCAGACCTAGCCTCTCAGTCGAACGGAGAAAAGTGGAGGGAAAAGTGGCGCGACAGGTCTGCGTGATGGGGCTGGTGTGACAGCGTGATGGTATAAGGGGATCGGCGGCACGACTGGGAACAGGCAGCGACCGAGCAACCAACGGATGGACTAAGGGTTCAAAGCGAACGACGATTGGATCGGTGGGGGGTACGCGGCTCGAGGGCTAGCCGGCGATTTTCATAATTGGCTCGGATGGGTTGGTGTTGACGTCGACAGCCACCTCTCTCTACCCGCTGGCCACTGGGTTGTCCATTTGGGTATTGACCGGCAAATTGGACAAACCTTGCCCTATAAATTGAAGGTCCCAACCCTAGCCAGCTGCTGTTTAATTGAGGGTTCCAAACTAGAGAGAGAGAAATCGCAAGAAAGAGGGAAACAGGGGAGGCTGGTTGTTGGATGTCCGATTTCGTCGAATACTTTGGGAGGAGGAGGAGGACTGCTAATCGGACGATATCAAGGTATAACCATGGTTCCACCGAGCTACCGCGTTAGTTGTTTGGATTATTTTTTTTTTCTTCTCACTCTGTGCTGGGTATATTGTTCTTGGTGTTGTATTGAGTTGAAATCCTCCACTACATTGGAGTAAAATTTTTGTTTCCCTGTATTGGGTAAATCGTTTCTGGGTACTGTATTGAACTAAATTATTCTCTGTATTGGAGTGAATTTTGGAATTGTTGGGTTGTTGCTTGTATAATGTTGCATTGCTTTGATGCGAAACTCGGACACTGTATTGGTTGGTCTAAAAAAAATCTGGTATTGAATTGTGTCAATCTTTGCTCTTCCTTTTGTGTTTCTTGTTGGGAATCTGGTGTAGATGAACCTTAAAGGTTCAGACAGTCTAATTTTTGGTAGAGAACTAGGCCAATGCCGAGTTTAGAATGCCAGTAGGTGTTCACTGTAATGTCTGAACCAAACCTTGTTCCATTTGGGTTAGCTACACTATCAATAACATTGCTGGGTAATAATTTTTGGTTAGTTGAAATGAAATTGCAGGGGTTGGATGTACTGATTTTTGACTGTGATTTTGGCAAAAATAAACACTTGATTCCAGTGTATTATGTAGTAATTGTGTTAATGTCCAAATTGGTTGTGAAATTCATTCGAGTTGCTCAAACAAATGACTCACAAGTGGTGGTACATGGTCTGATAATCAAATGTGCTATCGTTGGCTAAATTTTGGTTATTAATTTGAGTTGATACTATACTTGTAAATTAATTAGTTATTATAACTAATAAGTAAAGTAAATAAAACAATTATTTATTATTTATAAAGAAAATAAATATTTAATTATTATTCACTAATATTAAATAATGATTAAGTATAAATAAAAAATTAATTAATAAAGTAATTATTTATTATTTAGCAATAAATAATAAATAAAGATAATAAACAATTAATTATTATTTGACTAATATTAAATAATAAGATTAATTAATTAATTAATTAATTATTATTTGTCAGTAAATAATAAATAAAGATAGTAAATATTTAATTATTATTATATAATAATTAAGTATGAAAATGGTTAATAAATTTATTATTTATAAATAAAGATAATAAATATTTAATTATTATTAAATAATAATTAAGTAGGAACAAGTTAACTAAATAATTATTTATTGTTTATCCATAAATAATAAATAAAGGTAATAAATATTTAATTATTATTTAATCTTAAATAATAATTAAGTATAAGTAAATATTATAAATATTTAATTATTATTTAATTAATAACAAATAATAATTAAGTATGAATAAAGTTAATGAATAATTATTTAATGAAGATAATAAATATTTGATTATTATTAAGTATAAGTAAAGTTAATAAATGATTATTTATTATTTATCAATAAATAATAAATAAAGATAATAAATATTTAATTATTATTTAATCAATATTAAATAATAACTAAGTGTGTGCGAATTTATACATTAAGTATTGATTAATGTGAATAAGGAACCAGGGATAATAATTACTCAATTACCCTTAAGGGTGAATAGTAATTAAGAGTAAACTAAATAAGTGATCAGTTGTTCTTTAGTTGACATTAAACCAGAATAAATTTATTATCTATTTTATGAATAATAAATATGGATTTTTAACCCATACTTAGAGACAACTAAAGGTATTAATTTGGGAATTCAATGAATAAGTAATCATAATTAGCTATCATTTATTTTAATAGTTAAAGGTCATTAAGTTAATTTCTGTTTAGCTAATGATTAGATAGTAATTAAATATATATGGTGAATTGTTTATCTGCTAAATAAATAGCATAAGTGAGTGTATTGATATACAGTTATGCAATGCTAATGGATAAACCGATTTTACCAACTAATAGGTTATCCAAGACCAATTAATTAAAGCTAAATTTTATCTGTAGCTGAGCAAACAGGCAAGTTCATCTTACTCAACTTTTACATTGAGCAAGTCCTTTATATCGAAACTTTAACTGTTGCAAGTTTCTTTTCATTCGAGCAGGCTACTATCGTATTGTAGCTTGAAATTTTACTATAAGAATGCTTAAGTCATTTAATTAATTACAGTTATTCCACATCTATGATATTATTGACAATTGCATTCGATACATTTGAATTCGTACATTTAGTAAAGTTCCGAAATTTACGAACTATTCATGATTAAGTCTGAACCCTTGTTCGGTCAGGCAAGTATGTGAGAATTTATAAAAGCTATCCAAACCAATCGATGGTAAGGATTCTTAGACTAAATAGACACCCCTTTTTTATTATAAGGGAGTACCCCAGATACCGTATATAAGGTACTACCAGCAGAGTTAAATGTTATGCATACACATAGCGTACGCGAGGCTGGTCCCCTCAAGTACTTATTCTGTAGCCAGTAACCAGAGGGTCAACTAGCTATTGACTCCTTTGGAAGTTATTGTTCAAAGTCTACTTGACTATCAATTGTTCTAAAAGCATTTATTGTTCTTGCTTCTGTTAATTCTATTGTTGAAATCTCTTTCTATATTCCTTTCATCATGATATATCCTCATTGTTGTACTTAAAACTTGCTGAGCAAACTCGTTGCTCATCCTTGCTATATCACGACTTTCATTGCAGCCAAACCCAAGACATCCAGAAAGAGCAAGGGTAAAGAAAAGATGAAGTGATAAACTTCACGTAGCTGATCTTACTTTATGCCTAGTTAATTTCTATTAATGTAATTTAAACCCTGATATTTATTTGGGGTACGGATTTTGTGTTAAGTATTTAAGGTTATTGTATCTCGGGACTAGTAACACCTTTGTAATGAACAACATATGTTTATTATATTCTGCAATTTAGTTACCATATTGTTGTTAGAGGTGAATGTTTGTATTGGATCGTGATGACCAGATCCGGGTAGTTGGAGACCCGAATTTGGGGGCGTCACAGGTTGGTATCAGAGCTGTAGGTTATAAACTTTAGGAACGCTAAACCTAGGTTATGACCTTAGATTTAAACTCGTATTGAGTACGCTAGGATATGAATCAAGGAGATTTAGATATTGGCCTTGTCTGGGGGTGGATTGTGGAAATCTGCCATTTGAGTTGTACATGATAAAATATCTTTTCATTTTATCAATGAATGTATTTTATTATGATACTGACATTGTTGTCTCTGTCTGTGTTTGTCGGATGGCTGACATAGGAGGGACCAGTGGAGTCCAGGAGGAGGTATTCACGGATATACCTATGGTTACCGAGCAGTTAGTGGGCTATGCACTTGTTGCCCTAGGAGTACCACGGGATGAGCCCGAACCAGAGGAGGACCATCAGGGGATCTACCAGAGCCTGTTATAGGTAGGGTTATGAGATCCGGCAGTCAGGACCCAGATGACAGTGAGGAGGACCCGGAGACTGACGGTGATGAGCCACCTGCTTATGTTGATGGCATGGGCTCTACTGCAGATGATATCATAGAGGGATTGACCAGTAGGAACGAGGAGCTGGAGGACCGGGTAGCTCACCTGGAGGAGCAGAACCAGACCCACCAGATCACAGAGGATCAGTATAGGGAGCTAGCTTATCAGCTGGAGCATGAGTTGGGAGTGGTGAAGGCACATCTGCAGGGTTATGAGACATCAGCGCAGCAGATTGGACCACTGCTACATCAGATGGTGGCCCGGAACGCTGAGCTGAGAGAGAGATTGGAACAGAAGGATATGGAGATCGCCCATCTGAAGGCCAAGCAGGAGGCCATGAAGTTCGAGTTTGGGCTGGAGACTGCTGAGAGAATGCGAGTTAGAGAAGCTTGGGTCAAAGAAGCCCGAAGGGTTGATCAGTTGGAGGACCGGTTGGAGGCCGGAGCAGTGAGGATTGAGACCTTGGGATTTGCCTTGGATGCAGCTTATAGGAGGCCCCGGACTGAGATGGGAGAGTCTAGCCGCTCGGTTTGTCGCCGAGTCGGGGTGGAGCATTTTCTTCTGGTCAGCAGGCACGGATCCGTCACGACATATAGTGACGTGTTAGGATGATTATCTTGTTTGTCTTAGGTGCAGTCGGTCTCACTTTTGTTATATTAGGGACATATTCATGTTTGTCTTGTGAAGCTTTATGTTTGTTTACATGTTTGGGGTAGCAGTTAAACCCCAACTTTTGTCTATTATGAGGGATGGACAGTTATAATTCCCCACTTTTGTCTCAGGGGAAAGGTTAATGATTGGTAGGGCACGCAGTGGCGCATTTATAGAAGTATGCCACATGTTTAGTCTTTGTAACAAAACAGTGGTATATAAATATAAATGCGGTTGTTCATTTAAATCAAATGTGTTTGATAGATGTTTTTACCCTTGATTGCTGATTTTAATGACATATTGTGTAAAATATAAAACTATAGGTAAAAGTCAGCGGTTTTCCTTATTCAAATTATGCCACCGAGAGGACGACCACGTAACCAGCGGGTTGAGGAGTCAGAAAGCGAGGTTGGGGAATAACCCAATCCAATGAGAATGTTCGCTGAGATGCTGGCAGAAGCCATACAATCAAGACCACCACCTGTAGGGACCTAACCAGCTCCCGAGCCAGCGCATCATTTGGCCAATTTTAAAGATTTCAAACTGGTTGGACCACCCGAGTTCAAGGGAACTCTTAACCTAATAGAAGCACAGACCTGGATCGAAGAAATAGAGAAGGTCTTCGAGGTTGCATGGGTGGCCGAGGAACAGAAAACAGGATTTGCCACTTTCATGCTGAAAGGCGAGGCTAACTACTGGTGGAAGGCCAATAAGGGACGAACAGGTGAGGGAGTCATTTTCGGGGAAAGATTTAAAGAGCTTTTCTTCGAAAATTACTTTCCGGAGAATACACAGCAGGATATGGAAGTTAAGTTCCTAGAACTGAAACAGGGGAATATGACTGTCGCAGAGTACGCGACAAAATTCAACGAGTTGGCCCGATTTGCCCCACACCAGGTGGACACCGAGGCCAGGAAGGCAAGAAGGTTTGAGTTGGGACTGAAACCATGGGTTCAGAAGTCAGTTGCGATACTGAAAATTAAGAATTTCTCAGAACGGCTGGAGAGGGATATCATTGCGGAAGGGGGCAATGAAGCAGTAGCACGGTTCAACCAAGATAGAAAGAAGAGTCAAGAGGTTGCCAAAGCAGGGAGCAGCGGAGGTAGTAACCCCAACAAACGTAAGTGGCTCGAGAGTCAGTCATCCGGGGGAAACAAATCTAGAGGGGAGGTAAAGAAACCAGGCAGGTGCAATAATTGTGGCAAGAACCACACGGGGGAGTGCATGAAGGGGAAAAGTGTTTGTTACCGATGTGGACAACCGGGGCACATGGCTCCTCAGTGTCCGAACAAACAGAAAAGAGGATGTTTCTCTTGTGGAGCACCCGACCACCAGATTAAGGACTGCCCGAAGAGGAACGGTGATATCGGGAGTGGCAACAAGAGCAACAACAACAGCGAAAACAGTAACCGGCCGAGCTACGGGGCACTAGCCAGCCAAGCTAACAGACCAACGGCACGCACGTTCAACATGACCGTTCAGGATGTAATGGAATCCAAGGACGTGGTGTCAGGTATCATCCCAATCAATGATATAAATGCATATGTGTTATTCGATTCGAGTGCTACCTGCTCTTTTGTTTCCGAAGAATTTGCTAGTCAGTTAAATTTACCTCGTGAAAAGTTAAAACACCCTATGAACGTAGAAGTAGCAAACAAAGAAATTATTCCCGTAGAATGCATTCATAGGAACTGTTGTGCTGAATTGCGAGGAGTTAAGCTCAATGTGGATCTGATACCAATTCGGCTGGGAGAGTTTGATGTAATCCTGGGAATGGATTGGCTATCAATTCACGGAGCAGTTATTGACTGTAAGAAGAAATGTGTACACCTGAAGACTCCTAACAAGTCAAAGGTGGTATTCTATGGTAATAAATCACCAAGACAATCTTGTTGTCTTACTATGATGCAAACCAAGAAATTGCTTAAGAAAGGGTGCGTATGTTATTTGGCCTGTCGACGCCGGGTTTTTCTCGTCTCTTTTTCTAGTCTTTTCCAATTTTTTGCCTTTTGATTTAATGATTCTTTGGAAAAGATCGGCATTGATGTCGACGGGGTTTTGAAAGATCGTTTTTATGATGAGCCAATTAACCAGAGTCGCCAGTTGGTATATTCGAAATGGATGTACCAACTCATCCGAATTTTCATTTTTTATAAATCGCTGGCTCATATGTGACTCCGAATTAAATGGTCTGCGAATCGAGATTCATAGAATTCGGGGGCTTGCTTAAGCGAGGGGAAGGTGTTAGGCACCCCCCGACTTCCGTGAAATACGGTTACCGCAATCTTGATGCTTTTCCTATCCTTTGATTCATGAAACGTATATGCGTGCGTGTGTGTGTGTGTGTGCCTAAATGAAAGTTGTGGTGAGTTTGTATGAAAGAATCATTTGGATTTTTTTAGGGAAAATCGTGCTTTAATTTTGAGAATGCTAAAAAATGTCTTTTCGGTATTTACGAGAAAACCTTATTTTCTTATTGAGAAAGATTTGATTTTAAATTGAGAAAAGCTATGATATTTTTATTAAGTGTTTGTTTTGGTAAAACGCGAGTTTGTTAAACCTTAGCCAAAATAGGAATCGAGATTTATACGTTGCTTTCCTAAATGATAGGCAATTTCTAGAATCTCTTTCGCCCTATGTATCAAGGTTTAGTAAAACGTTTATTTCTCTTTATAAAACCATTTTTGTGACATTTGGAAACAACTTCCTTTTAGCTTTCTCGTAAAATAGGAATCGACTTTCATTAACACTTCCAATTTTTAGCCTCGTGATGCTAATATCCTACTTTGATTAATTTTAGCAAAATCTTTATTGTCTTGGCTTTGAAATCTTTTTGTTGGGTGTTTACAAATCGAACTAAATATCAAACGCGTAGGGGGCTATTCATGGGCATGTAAGCCATCAAAATATCCCCTAACGCTAACAATCACATATTTCACTATCACGGGGCCTTAAACCCGATTCTCGCTCTAGCGACGTTTTAAGGCCCAACGATTACATGTTACAACAAAACGAGTACCTTGCATCCATTACATATATCAAAACGTCCATCATCGGATTTGGACCACGGGGTCGCATTCCTAGGCTCACACCCAAGATTACTACATACCCGCAAAACGAAGTCTACGAAACTAAAACAACACGGATAGCCTAATACACCATGATATCCGAAAATGATAGTCTAACTAAATTACATCCAAGCAATCACCATAAACAAGCTAGAAATTCCACCCGTTGGATATCCTCGGGTTATTAGGAAGAATTTTGTTCCAATGGAACCCTCACTAATAATCCCTAATCCGCGATTTCACAATACAACGCAAAAAAAAAAGGATACATTTAAGAGGACTCGGATAATAAGAGCCTATCAAAATGGTACGAGCGAATGTCAAAACAAAAGATTTTCACCTTGCAAAATGATCCCCACAATATGTAGGAATTTGTGTATTGAGTAGAGTACAAAATATAAGATATAATCTCACAAACTTGGTACAATTCCTCACTCTTTTCACTCTTTTTCTCTCCTAATTGCCCTTATTTTGTTGCTGTTTTCTCCCTATTTCCGAGCTGCTGCTGCTGGATTTTTCTTCTTCTTCCCCCTTTTTTTCCCTGTATGCGAAATGGCCTGATAAAGGACTGCCAAGGTCAGCCGCAGATTGATCTGCGGCTGGCCGCAGATTGATCTGCGGCTGGCCCTTGGTTCTCCCCCCAGCCGCGCTCGAGTCCCGTGCGCTCGAGTCCCGTGCCGTCTCGAGTTCCGTCCTTGGCCGCGGATTGATCTGCGGCTGACTGTGCTGATTTTCTCATTTTCTGCACCTTGTCTCGATTTCCGTGCCATACCGTTGATTTCCGTCGAAGGGCTCGTATTTTGCAGTCCGGGAATCTCCGGGAGACGCGTCACCTCATTCGGGGATGTCTGTCTCGGATGGCCTTATTGTCACATCAGCTTTGATTGCCAATCCCTGCGGCGGTGTCGGGCGCTCGCCCTTGGGCCCATTCCTTCACTCCCGCAAGCCGGTTCAATTGACGATTTTGCCCTCCTGTCATGGTTAGTACAGGGAACGCAAAATTTGGGTGTCTACAGCTGCCCCTCTTTATCATGTTTATGAAATGATGAATGAAATGAACAAGATAAAGAATAGACACTCGATGCATGAATGACAATGCACATGGATGACAATACATACATGATGCTTACACATATGCCGTATGATGCAATGGATGTAATCCTATTCGTAAAAGGGTATTAATGCCATGCGGATGATCGTCTCGTAACCTCCGGTTATCGTCGCCGGTTGGTTATCTTGTCGAAGCCGGTTTTCGTCGCCGGACATCCATCTCGTAATCGCCGGTTATCGTCGCCGGTCGATCCTCTCGTCGGGGCCGGTTATCGTCGCCGGTCACCCATCTCGTAACCCCCAGTTATCGTCGCCGGTTGGTTATCTTGTCGGAGCCGGTTTTCGTCGCCGGACATCCACATCGTAATCGCCGGTTATCGTCGCCGGTCGATTGTCTCGTCGGGGCCGGGTATCGTCGTCGGTCACCCATTTCGTAACCCCCGGTTATCGTCGCCGGTTGGTTATCTTGTCGGAGCCGGTTTTCGTCGCCGGACATCCACATCGTAATCGCCGGTTATCGTCGCCGGTCGATCCTCTCGTCGGGGCCGGTTATCGTCGCCGGTCACCCATCTCGTAACCCCCGGTTATCGTCGCCGGTTGGTTATCTTGCCGGAGCCGGTTTTCGTCGCCGGACATCCACCTCGTAATCGCCGGTTATCGTCGCCGGTCGATCCTCTCGTCGGGGCCGGTTATCGTCGCCGGTCACCCATCTCGTAACCCCCGGTTATCGTCGCCGGTTGGTTATCTTGTCGGAGCCGATTTTCGTCGCCGGACATCCACCTCGTAATCGCCGGTTATCGTCGCCGGTCGATCCTCTCCTCGGGGCCGATTATCGTCGCCGGTCACCCATCTCGCAACCCCCGGTTATCGTCGCCGGTTGGTTATCTTGTCGGAGCCGGTTTTCGTCGCCGGACATCCACATCGTAATCGCCGGTTATCGTCGCCGGTCGATTGTCTCGTCGGGGCCGGGTATCGTCGCCGGTCACCCATTTCGTAACCCCCGGTTATCGTCGCCGGTTGGTTATCTTGCCGGAGCCGGTTTTCGTCGCCGGACATCCACCTCGTAATCGCCGGTTATCGTCGCCGGTCGATCCTCTCGTCGGGGCCGGTTATCGTCGCCGGTCACCCATTTCGTAATTCATTTTCACTAGACACATCAAACGGTTGCAAGGGAGCCAAGGGGACCCACCAGGGCCAGCCGCAGATGGATCTGCGGCCAGCCGCAGATTGATCTGCGGCCAGCCGCAGATAGATCTGCGGCCAAGATCGGGTTCTTAGGCGGCTCGCCACTTCCAGATCTGTCACTTTCAACTTCGTACCCCACATAGATTCTTGCGATTTTGCTCGTTTGCAAGGACCTTTTGTCGAGTTTCCCAACTTTTCTACAAAAACTGCTCCGGTAGGATCGTTCTACGCGCTACAGGTAACACTTTGACCGTTCACTTTTCAATTTCGTCAACATTTGGCTATACATTTGGCTATTTGCATGTTTAGAGATAGAAATGTATGCTTTACAATGTTATGCTATGTATTATCATATATACATGCTAGGTAGCAATTGTGTGAGTCCTATTTTATGCTCATGATGTGGTCCCACATACTGTTATTCCTTTTCTCCAAGAAAATCATGCATTACTGTACTCTACATGCTGTAACTACACATATGAATGCAATTTTGATCTGTTTGAGGCTTGGATTGATTGAAAACACGTTTGGCTTATGCCTGGGATGTCCATTTTACAAACGGAACTCTGCCGATTTTTTTTTTTTTTTTTTTTTTTTTTTTTTACATACCATAAACATGCATCATGTTGCATTAATTATATGATGTGGGTAGGAATTTAGAATATTCGTGACATAATTCAAAAGGGAACTTACCTTCCTCCTAGCCTATTCTGTTCCAGCTATGGATCCCGATGCTCATAGTAGCTCTTCCGTATCCCGGACCTCGGGCGTTCGCCGCCGTAGGGCTGCACCTGCTCCTGTTCCTCCTCGGACCCGTCAGGCTCGCCGCTTGGCGGAGGCTGTCGTTCGTCCTGCTCACCTGGACGTTGAGGAGGCTGCTCCTCCGGAGGTCGCGGCAGAGGGACCATCCTCCAGCACACCGGCTCCAGCTCCTCATAGTGCCCCGTCTGGCGCATCTGTGTAGATCCCCGATCTATTGGGTCGAGATCTCAGTCGTCATCCCTCGGCATCTCTCGTGGCTAACGAGGTATATTCGGTTCTATTCTGATTTTATTCTCAATTTCCCAATTCTCCTTTTATCCGGACTGACCCATTGGTGATTGCCCCAGGTACCCGAGTTTACTCAGCCGAGGGGCAACTGGTTCAACATCTATTCCCTTTACACGGCTTTGCACAGTGACTACCGGGCGGTGGTGGATTCTTGGGGCTTTCGTCACTTCTTTACCATCATTCCCCGCCAGTGCCCCTGGGGTTACATGAGGGCCTTATCAGAGCGCTGGTTTCACCAGACGCAGTCTCTTCACCTTCTTGACTGCGAGGTTGTGCTGACCCCCTGGGATTGGAGATACATTACGGGCATAGAGTTTGCCGGGTCCCGCGTTCCTCTAGATCTCGACATCACTCCTGTGGAGGTCCGGGCTTTATTGGGCTTCGGTGCTGAGGATCGGGTCTTTAAGGCCCGTAGCATTCGATCCGGCGCTTTGGCTGTCGATGCTGTTGGGGGTTTGTACGCACTGCCCATTCCAGCGGATCAGGGCACCAGGGACATTCTGCTACGACGCCTGTTCCTGACCATCATGAGGGGTTGTTTTCTGGGGAACAACTCCTCCACCATTCATTTCAGCGTCGTAGGAGCGGTCAGAGACGTGGACCGCATCGGTGACTATGACTGGGGGTCATTCACCTTTGCCTATTTCCTCCATGGCATGCGTCTACGCTCGGAGGGCCAGACAGACGCTTGGCTCGGATTCTATCATTTTCTGCTGGTGAGACTTCTTTCTTTTTTCTTAATGTATTTCCTGTCAATTCATTTCTTTTCTTTCTGCGTCTGTCGATTTCTCATGCTTTTCACTGTTTCTGTTCGCAGTTCTGGGCCTACGAGCGTCTTCCATGCCTGAGGCCTGTCACTACTCTCGGCCTTGATACTTATCCCCGGGGCCGACGGTGGCATCACAACACTCTGGAGGAGGTCCCGATATCAGGCAGCTTTGCACACTGCCGCATCCAGCTGGAGCTGATCACTGCGGTAGATGTCGTCTGGATTCCCTACCTCTCCGAGCATTTGGCTGAGGGGTTTGATGCTGGGAACCCCTCTGGTCCGGAGTTCGAGCTTTCCACCCGTCGCCTCACTTTGCAGAGTATTGGAGGATGGGTGATGTATCTGGGGGAGCGCGCATTCAGGTGCGTCACAGGAGAGATCCGGATCCCGCATTCCCTTCCTTTCACTACCTCCTGGCCGCTGGACTCTCAGCCCTCAGGGATCATGCTTGCAGGGGAGGACGGCCGGATGCTTTCTACGGGTCCCAGTACGAGTGATGCTTTCCGTACTTGGTGGGTGCCCCGCACTATCGGTCCTCAGACCCGGGCCACATTCTTCCTCGGGGATATGGTCCCTGGCTCGGTGATGATGACTGACTGGGCAGCCTGCGTTCGGAGCCCTACCCATGCCGAGCAGATTGCCACTCTGACCCGTCAGGTAGACCAGTTGTCCCTATATCTTCGGGTGTTGGGCCGGACTCCAGAGGATGCTTACACCTATGATCCTGATGGTACGGGTTATGATGCGGGGCCGAGCTCATCTGATGCCACCGCGCGCGGCCATACATCCCCGACATGAACTTTGGGCCCTCGACTTCGGCGACCCCGGGGGATCAGTTTGAGGATCCCGCCTTCATAGATGAGATTGACTTTATCTAGATCAGGATAGGATAGGGCTTTTCGTACCTGTACCTGTTTAGATTTATTTTTCATTTCATGCACTATGTACTGAACTCATTTATTTATTTATGCACAGTTCTTTATCTTTTATCCTCATGAAATTCATATGCTTTATTATTGACTGTACGATGCATGCTTTTTATTCATGGATAGAAAATGACCCCTGTATGGTCCTTTTGATACTATTTTCACAGATGACGTCCTCAGATGTCGTGGTATGCTTGGATTCCATTCCTCCTACAGGGTTGCTTGGCAGCCTCCTCCGTTGGTTGGACGGTTTATCGCCGGCCGACAGGGTCATCGCAGATGGTCTTTTGGGACATTCTCGGTCCTTATTAACCTTTCAGGTGCCAGCGGGCTTTGTGGATGGTATTTTGAGATATTGGGTCCCTGTTCGTCAAGTGTTCAGGCTAGGGACAGTAGAGCTGACCCCCACCCTTGAGGAGTATGCTGGTTTCACCGGCCTGCCTTTGGATAGACCCTGTGTCCGGGTCACGTCTGGTCCCATGCGCCGTCAGTTCTTGACTTTTACTGGGTTGCGGAGGGCGGTTCTGCTATCGGCGATCACATCAGATCACCTGGTTCCTCTTCATTTTTTGATTGACCGATTCGGCTCTCCTAGCAGTTTTCGCCACTTTCCTGGGGATTTTTCTGTATCGGAGGAGCGCTGGGGCGTTCTGAGGCTAGACGTTCTGATGGCCTGTATCATCTCAGTTCTGTACTTGCCCGCGGGACCTGATCATTTGGACATGCGGGTGGTCGCGGGCCGTCAGGGCCCTTCAGGAGGATCACACCATTCTTCCCATGATATTGGCGGATACTTACATGTCAGCCTCATACTGTCAGTCCTTCCGAGGCAGAGTATTCCGAGGGAGCTCGACTTTGTTGTATGTGTGGTTCATGAGTCATCTTAGTCCCATCGGCCATCTCCGTCGCCAAGGGTTTTGCTTCAGTCATGACATAACCCCGCAGTTTTCATTTCGTCCTGTGAGCTGTACTGATGCGGCCTCCTGGACAGCATTTCTGTCGGTCATCGAGGATCCCTTTCATCTCCTGGTTTATTCGGGTTATTGCTCCTTTATGAGCTTCTTGACTCATGTGCCCGACCTGGACTTCATTCCCATTGCTGGCTTGAGGGGTGTGACGACTTATCATCCCATGGCGGTGATGGGGCAGTTTGATCAGACACAGGATTTCCACCCCTTCACGAGCGCGGCCGACTACCGATTCCCTACATCATCCCAGACAGAGAGAGATCTACTGCGGGTATATGATCTTTGGCCTCGTAGGATCCTGGCCGAGTACAATGATAGTTGCCCCATCCAGACATTCGCTTATGTGCAATGGTTGCGCGGAGATTCGGATACGGTTGGTGTGAGTCAGACTGGGACTTTTGACGACTCTGGAGTGACTTTCCCAGACGATACCATATATCACTCGATCTCAGTCGACTCGCTCCCTAGTCAGGACACTGAACATAGCCGGATCCGACTGTCTTTGATGGCTATTGAATCTGAGAGGGATGCTTCCATTGCTGAAAGGGATGCTGCTATTCTAGCCAGAGATGCCGCCATAGCTGATAGAGATGCCATTGCTCTTCAGGCCAGGACAGTCATAGATGCACACTCTGGGACTGTCAGCCGAGCCGCTGCCTTGTAGGACCGCATCGACATGATGGGACAGCAGATTTCAGGGGATGTGGACGCCTCAGATCTATCCACCACCCTATCCGTTCTGCTTCAGTTAGTTGCAGATTTGTAGATTGTTTTATCTCCTGCATAGACTATGTTAATTTCATCGGTTATTTGAGAAGGAAATCTTGTAACAAAAGACTTATATATGTACACAGGTATTTAAATTTAGTCATTTTCCCTCTTTGTTGTATCGTTGCCCTTCATTGGATCATCATTTTATCCGGTTGATCATGATTTTGACATTTCGCTTTCTTTCTCTTCTCAAGTCTTGATGGAGATTTGACAGATATTGCCGTACCCCTGTCGATTTCATTGGATTGAGTTTCAGACTTTGGCTAACTGTTTGGTTTGATCAGGGTTACGTCAATTTGGTATGGAAAGGATTGTTTGGCTGGTTTCGGGAAAGTTTTGAGGGTTTAGGCAGGTTTATCTGGCTGTTGGGGATTGACTTTGTTTTTAGGGGAAGGATTATTTTTTTTTTATGGATCGGACCGCGCCATAATGGCTGCCTACGTACCCCCACGAGTTGGGAGATCAGGTCCTACGTAGTTCGCTCCTCAAAGGAAAAAGGAAATTGATGATTTAAGCGTAGAATCGCTTCACTGAGTCAGAATTTAGGGGTTGTGGAAATGTCTCACCATCCATTTCTTGCAATATGAGGGCTCCTCCGGATAGCACCCTCTTAATTACAAAAGGTCCCTCCCAGTTTGGGGCAAACTTCCCCTTGGCTTCGTCTTGGCAAGGCATGACTCTCTTTAGCACCAGGTCATTCTCCTTGAATTTCTGAGGTCTTATCCTTTTGTCATATGATCGGGAGATCCTTTGTTGATATAACTGACCGTGCCAAACAGCAGCCACCCTCCTTTCATCAATTAGGGCCAACTGGTCGTATCGATCTTGCATCCAATCCTCCTCGCTTATCTGAGCATCGATCATTATTCTGAGGGATGTCATCTCAACCTCAATTGGCAGGACGGCCTCCATTCCATACACCAAAGCGTAAGGGGTTGCCCCTGTAGAAGTACGCGTTGATGTTCGATATGCCAGTAGGGTGAGGGGGGTAGCAGATCTGGCCATCCCCGATGATTAGCAGACATTTTTGCCATGATCTTCTTGATGTTCTTATTGGCAGCCTCCACTGCCCCATTCATTCTGGGACGGTAAATGACAGAGTTGAGGTGCTTGATCTTAAACTGGTCGCACAATCCCTTCATGAGGGCGTTGTTCAAATTCTTAGCATTGTCGGAGACCAAAACCTCAGGTTGCCCGTATCGACAAATGACATTATTCCTGATGAACCCAACGATAACCTCCTGAGTGACCTTGGGGAAAGAGGCTGCTTCTACCCATTTGGTGAAATAATCGATCATGACGAAGATGAATCGGTGCCCATTGCTTGCTTTGGGCTCTATTGGTCCGATCACGTCCATTCCCCACATTGAGAATGGCCACGGGGAGGTCATACAGTGCAGTTCATTGGGGGGCGTATGGATCACATTACCGTGCGCCTGACATTGGTAACACCGTTTGACATGATCATCACAGTCAGCTTTTAAGGTCAACCAATAATGCCCTGTTCTCAAAATCTTTTTGGCCAGCATCGGTTCACTCATGTGTGGCCCACACATTCCACCATGTATTTCGTTCATAATCCTTTGGGCCTGCGTCTCATCCACGCACTGCAACAGTCCCAAACCAGCATCCCTCTTGTAGAGTGAATCCCCACTCAAGTAGAACTTCATCGCCATTTTTTGAATTCTCATCCTCTCAGTTCAACTCGCCTGGTCGGGAATGGATCTATCCCTTAGATATTCCCTTATGTTGTGATACCAAGGCTGCTTTGGCAGAACCACCTCGCCTGATAATACTGCAACATGCTCTTCGTATGCCGGGGCATTCTGTACTGCTATCTCAATCTGTGGAGCATCCCTTCTTTTGATGATATGGATCAAGGAAGCCAAAGTTGCCAATGCATCGGCAAAATCATTCCGTTCACGGGGAATATGTCGGAAAGCGATATCTTCAAATTCTTGCATTAATTGGACAACACATCGGTGGTATGGGAGCAACCGGAGCTCTTTCGTGTTGTACACCCCGATCGCCTGTCTGATTACCAGTTCTGAATCCCCAAACACCGCCAGTCTCTTCACTCCCATATCGCGTGCAAAACGGAGTCCCAAAATACATCCCTCGTACTCAGCTGTATTATTCGAATTACTGAACTGCAATTTAGTGGCCACGGGGTATTGTTCTCCGGTGATAGAGACCAGGACTGCTCCGGCTCCTGCCCCTTCAGCATTCATGGCACCATCAAAATACAGCTTCCAGAATTGTCCCTCATCATTGCATTTCGTATCTGACACCCAAAATATATCTTCGCCCGGTAGAGGAGTTTCTAACGGTTCCACCCCTCCCGACGGCGTCTCGGCCAACTGATCTGCAATTCCTTGCCCCTTCATGGCTTTCTGAGTTACGTATACCATGTCGAACTGCTGTAAGATTAACTGCCATCTTGATAGTCGACAATTCAACATGGGCCTTTCAAAAATATATTTCAGGGGATCCATTCTCGATATCAGGTACGTAGTATGCCCATGGAGGTAATGCTGTAATCTCCCTGCAGCCCAGGCCAGAGCACAACAGGTCTTCTCGATGGGAGTGTAATTCTGTTCACATTGGCTAAATCTCTTGCTGAGGTAATAGATGGCCTGCTCTTTACCTGCCTCATTCTTTTGTCCCAGCATGCACCCCATCGCGATGGCATTGACCGATATGTACATAAACAGGGGGATCCCATCCTTTGGGGGGTACCAGCACCGGTGCCTCAGTCAGCTGCTTTTTAATGGTCTGAAAGGCCCTCTGACATTGCTCATCCCATTCTTGGGAAGCACCCTTCCTCAACAACTTGAAAATTGGCTCGCACGTAGTTGTCAAGTGGGATATGAAACGGCTGATGAAGTTTATTCTTCCCAGGAATCCTCTTATCTCTTTCTCTGTGTGAGGTGCCGGCATATCCACAATGGCCTTAATCTTTGCCGGATCCAACTCAATGCCCCGATCACTAACCAGGAATCCCAAGAGCTTACCCGATTGTACTCCGAAAGCACACTTGGCTGGATTGAGTTTCAAATTATACTTTCTGAGCCGCTCGAACAGCTTTTTGAGGTGGGTTATATGATCAGACTCTACCTTCGATTTCACAATAATGTCATCCACGTAGACCTCTATCTCCTTATGCATCATATCATGGAACAGGGCCATCATAGCTCTCTGATAGGTAGCCCCTGCATTTGTGAGACCAAAAGCCAATCGTCTATAGCAGAAAGTGCCCCAAGGGGTGATAAATGCGGTCTTTTCCCGATCTTCCTCCGCCACCATTATCTGATGATATCCTGCGAAGCAATCCACAAAAGAGTACATTTCGTACTGGGCTGTGTTATCCACCAGGATGTGTATGAAAGGCACCGGGAAGTTGTCCTTGAGACTGGCCTTGTTTAGATCTCTGTAGTCTACGCATACCCTCACCTTTCCTCCAGGTTTAGCCACTGGGACTACATTGGATAGCCATTCCGGGTAAGTGGACACCATAATGATTCCGGCCCGGAATTGTTTAATGATCTCCTCTTTCACCTTTAAGCTCCACTCAGGTTTCAACTTCCTTAGCTTCTGCTTGACAGGCCTGAAATCCTCCTTGATGGGCAACCGGTGGACCACGATGTCGGTGGACAATCCGATCATATCCTCGTGCGACCAGGCAAAGACATCCTCATATTGGCTTAGCAACTCAGCTATTTCTACCTTTTGGCTGGTGGTGAGGTCTATCCCTATCTTGAGTTCTTTTGGCTTGTCTGGGGTTCCAATATCAATGGTGATGGTTTGGTCCAAATTGGGTTTGGGTTTATCCTCGACCCATCCTTTGATCTTGTCAGGCGCATCGTCGTAATCTGTCTCGTCTTGCTCAATGCCCATCAAATCGAAATCCAGCTCAATGTCAAAATCATAATCCTCATTCAAATTTGAAAGATCGTTTGTTAGGCAAGGATTATTCAATTTGGTACACCTGACATGAAACAAAATACTTGTCATATATAAATCATTTTCCACGACGATCGCATTTTCAAATAACACGAAGGAACGACATAATTATGCAGAAATAAAACAACAACAAAATATCAAACTTCTTCGTTCCCCCATCCTCTGGGGTCTACCACCCTGACATCGGGTTTTACCCTTGTTTGGATATTATTGGCCTCACGGTCCAATTGTCGATGGTCAGGTCAGACGATATGTGCTTGATGAGAGGTGGCTTTATACCGGACACTTCCCCGATGACCATGGCCACATCGCCCGAGTCTCCCTTCATACCCCCCTTAGGAATAATCAACCCTGCCCAATCGATGATAGGCACATTTTGTTGGGCTCCTGGTGTGGCAACATTCGTCCCCTCTTCATTGCTTATTAATTGTCCGGGGATATAGCATTGGGTTTCGACCTCTTCCGCGATCTCCTGTAGGAAACTTTCCCTTTTGGCTAATTCATCATTTGTGGGGGCCAAATCTTCACCCCCTGCTCTAGTCACAGGCTCGCTAGTCCCCTGCTTATTGTTGGCCGGGGTCACCGGGCTGCCACTCAATCGAATCGGGTCCATGCCCTGACGGCTTCTCCATGTTATACCTCCATGATATCCCAAACCTGCCTTGCCTACCTGATGGGGCAGTTGAATGGGCTTGGTGATTCCTTGACTGCTTCTTCCTAACCCTTGTCCAGGCTGGAATTTCATCCTTATCATTTCCTTTGCAACAAAAGTAAGTTCTGGAGAGACCCCTGGTTTCACGGCTGGAGCCCCCAAGCATCTGTATTGGGGAGTGCTAATCTCTAGTGCCTGAAAGCTGGCTGGTGCCGCCGACTCATCCACATTGATCACTGGTAGGCCACCCCTGGGAGGAGAAGGGTCATCACATTCGGCCGAGATTGTTATCAGATTCCCATTGATGATTAGCTTGATTTGTTGATGGAGCGTAGAAGGCACTGCCCCGGCCATGTGTATCCACGGCCTCCCCAGTAGCAGGTTATAACTGGCGGTGATGTCTAGGACCTGGAAAGATATATCAAAAGTACAGGGACCTATTTCCACTGGTAATTCTATTTCCCCAATTGTATCCCTTCGGGAACCATCGAAAGCTCGCACCACCACGTGACTGGCCCGTAGGTGCTTGGGATTAATGTTCATCTTCTGCAATGTGCTGAGGGGACAAATATTCAATGCCGATCCCCCATCAATCAACACCCCATTCATGATATATCCCGAGGAGATTACCGCAATATGCAGTGGTTTTCGATGTCCCCTTCCTTCCTTGGGTATGTCCTCATCTGCAAAGGATATCACGTCGCTTTCCATCAAATGGCCCACCAGCTGGCCGAAACCTTCCTCACTAATTTCCTTGGGCACGTATGCCTCCTCCAGAACCTTCGTCAATGTTTTGCAATGCTTATTGGATGACAACACCAGGTCCATGACTGATGTCGAGGTTGACTCCTCATTTAAAATCTGAATCCCCCTCGTTTCCGGGTGATCCATCTTTTTTAAGAACTCTATGGCCCTTTCTTCGGAAATCTCTTCATTTTTTTCCTTTTGGCTCTCAAGGACTCGCCCGGGAAGGTATAAGGGGTTCCCCTTTGTCGTCACAGAAGCACAACTGGCCGCTTCCTCTGGTGTTCCCCCATAATTCCAGGGTACCGTCTTTAGACTACTGATAGGGATTTGCGGTCTTGCTGCCAGAATGATGGGTTTCGGTGCCGCCAATTTGACGGGTCCCTCCGGGGTATTTCCACTTACACCCATCAATCGAATGGGCGCTCCCCGTGCATTCCCATGACTGCTTATCACGTTGGTCATTTCATCCATTTTCTGCACATAGTTCAGCCTTGACGGCCCCTCGACTTCACTGTCATCCGTCATATTGACCCCCCCTCCATCATGTCTTGGCAGGGGATTTGCTTTAACATTCGGGGAGTCTGGCTGTTCCACCACAATTTCCCCACTGTCAATCAGGTTTTGGATTCGATGCTTCAACGTCCAACAGTCTTGTGTATCATGGCCAGGGGAACTGGAGTGGTATGCACATCGCTTGCTCGGGTCAAACCTTCTACCCTTTGGGTCACTCGGTGGTGCCAGACCAACTATTTTCTTTTGGGCTACTAATACCGCCAATACTCGTTCAAGTGGCTCCCCGAGCGGGGTGAATACTCGATTTTGCGAGGCCTCATATCTCCTTCGTCCCTCTGCTCTTTGATCTGTGAAGTTGGGCTGCCGGGATGGCCCTACCCTCTGCACCTGTACGGGAAGATGGCTTTCTGCCTTTTTGGACGAGCCCTGAAGGATGAGGGAAACGTCCTCCTCTTTTTTCTTTTGCACCCTTCGGGAAGTGCTGCCGTAATTACCGCTTTGGATCTGTTCTGCAGCCGTTTCCAAAGCCGTGAGATCCCGAATCTTGCTGGATTTCAAACCCATGTCCACCATTTCTCCGTGTTTTAACATTTCGGCGAAAGGCCTACCAATCCCTGATATGACTCGTTCATAATACGGTGCCTCTTGAATGTCTACAAAAGTCATCACCATCTCCGATTCGCTCATCGGAGGGTTCACTTGCGCGGCCATGCCCCTCCATCGTTGCGCATATTCCCTGAAGGATTCCCTAGGCTGCTTCTTAACTTTTGTCATTTGGTACCTGTCAGGGGCCATCTGGGCCTGAAAGCTGTATTGGGTTAAGAAAGTATGGGCCAATTCCTCCCAGTTGTGGATTCGGGCGTTGTCAAGGCGGGCATACCAGATCCTCGCCTCCCCTGTTAAGCTTTTCTGGAATAGCTGCATCCTCAACCCCTCGTCCTCGGCATAAGACCCGAGTTCTCCAATGTATATTTTCAAATGCGTGTAGGGGTCTCCCTTTTCATTGTATTTTTCAAACTCGGGGACTTTGAATTTTTCTGGATATCTGGCTCCGGGGAAAACACATAGATCCGAGTAATTGACCCTACCCAGGGAGCCTATGCCACGCAGAGATTGGATGGTCTCCTCCATGTGTCTCATTTTTTTCCGAAGGTCGTCAGTGTCCCCTTCCTCTGGGATAGTAATCACTGTCTTGTTAGGTATGGGAACGGCCCTTGTAATGACTGGCTCGTCCTTGAGTTGGGGTTGGTCATCCTTACCCAGGTTTACAATATTTTTAGGAGGATTCTGGTCACCCCCTGGTGGTGGAATATTATGTGGTCCTTGGCTTGGCGGATCCTGTCTGAGTAGGAACTGCTCTTTTAGCATCGTGGCCATTTCCATCATCTGCTTTTTGAAGTCATCAAACTCTTCCCGAGATATGGAACCATGATTAGGAAGATCAGCCATTTCAGATGTAGAATTTTGGGCTTTCTTAGACTGCGAACGGGTTTGAGGAGCAATCCTACAAAACAACGGTTCGAAGTTTAGACCGGGGAAATGAAAGGATATGGATGCATGCAAAAGCTGTAACTTTTTGTGCTTTGGGTTTTTTAATCTTTCCCTGTAAAACAGACAGTTAGTAGTCCTTCAATGCAATAACCAATGCTAAACATGCTTTATTATGCTTCCCCAACTATTCCCTGCAATTCACAGAGGTTAGTAATCTCTTTTGACACATGAAAGGGATATATGAATATGAAATGAGATCATGACATTTAGACATATAAACGTAAAAAGGCATGAAGAGACTTTTCCTGCGTTGGGTTAATCTGAGGATGACCTATCCTAGGGTTACTCTCACGGGCTTTTCGGCATGAAGGTCCCCAAATCTTCGCAATCTACTCGTTTGAGCCCTTTCGATTGGAGCGGATTTGGGTGGTGCGTTTCCTGAGCCATCTCCGGGGAGCAGCCCCTTCGAGTCCAGTAATAAGCAACCGACAGGTTCGCCTCAGGAGGAGGTACTCTCTCAACATACATTCACATTCATCGTCCTCACCGTATGCAAATGATTACTCAAAAGTAAAGCAATTCCATTCAAATCATTCATTTATTCGACAAAACACGCATTCACACAACAAAAGTAAAAAATCAACATATCGCACGCACACACATTTTATGAATTTTAAAGGATAGGATAGCATCAAGATTTAAACGCGGCTTAAGCCCTCTAATGTCCCCAGCAGAGTCGCCAGCTGTCGACGCCGGGTTTTTCTCGTCTCTTTTTCTAGTCTTTTCCAATTTTTTGCCTTTTGATTTAATGATTCTTTGGAAAAGATCGGCATTGATGTCGACGGGGTTTTGAAAGATCGTTTTTATGATGAGCCAATTAACCAGAGTCGCCAGTTGGTATATTCGAAATGGATGTACCAACTCATCCGAATTTTCGTTTTTTATAAATCGCTGGCTCATATGTGACTCCGAATTAAATGGTCTGCGAATCGAGATTCATAGAATTCGGGGGCTTGCTTAAGCGAGGGGAAGGTGTTAGGCACCCCCCGACTTCCGTGAAATACGGTTACCGCAATCTTGATGCTTTTCCTATCCTTTGATTCATGAAACGTATATGCGTGCGTGTGTGTGTGTGTGTGCCTAAATGAAAGTTGTGGTGAGTTTGTATGAAAGAATCATTTGGATTTTTTTAGGGAAAATCGTGCTTTAATTTTGAGAATGCTAAAAAATGTCTTTTCGGTATTTACGAGAAAACCTTATTTTCTTATTGAGAAAGATTTGATTTTAAATTGAGAAAAGCTATGAGATTTTTATTAAGTGTTTGTTTTGGTAAAACGCGAGTTTGTTAAACCTTAGCCAAAATAGGAATCGAGATTTATACGTTGCTTTCCTAAATGATAGGCAATTTCTAGAATCTCTTTCGCCCTATGTATCAAGGTTTAGTAAAACGTTTATTTCTCTTTATAAAACCATTTTTTGTGACATTTGGAAACAACTTCCTTTTAGCTTTCTCGTAAAATAGGAATCGACTTTCATTAACACTTCCAATTTTTAGCCTCGTGATGCTAATATCCTACTTTGATTAATTTTAGCAAAATCTTTATTGTCTTGGCTTTGAAATCTTTTTGTTGGGTGTTTACAAATCGAACTAAATATCAAACGCGTAGGGGGCTATTCATGGGCATGTAAGCCATCAAAATATCCCCTAACGCCAACAATCACATATTTCACTATCACGGGGCCTTAAACCCGATTCTCGCTCTAGCGACGTTTTAAGGCCCAACGATTACATGTTACAACAAAACGAGTACCTTGCATCCATTACATATATCAAAACGTCCATCATCGGATTTGGACCACGGGGTCGCATTCCTAGGTTCACACCCAAGATTACTACATACCCGCAAAACGAAGTCTACGAAACTAAAACAACACAGATAGCCTAATACACCATGATATCCGAAAATGATAGTCTAACTAAATTACATCCAAGCAATCACCATAAACAAGCTAGAAATTCCACCCGTTGGATATCCTCGGGTTATTAGGAAGAATTTTGTTCCAATGGAACCCTCACTAATAATCCCTAATCCGCGATTTCACAATACAACGCAAAAAAAGGATACATTTAAGAGGACTCGGATAATAAGAGCCTATCAAAATGGTACGAGCGAATGTCAAAACAAAAGATTTTCACCTTGCAAAATGATCCCCACAATATGTAGGAATTTGTGTATTGAGTAGAGTAGAAAATATAAGATATAATCTCACAAACTTGGTACAATTCCTCACTCTTTTCACTCTTTTTCTCTCCTAATTGCCCTTATTTTGTTGCTGTTTTCTCCCTATTTCCGAGCTGCTGCTGCTGGATTTTTCTTCTTCTTCCCCCTTTTTTTCCCTGTATGCGAAATGGCCTGATAAAGGACTGCCAAGGTCAGCCGCAGATTGATCTGCGGCTGGCCGCAGATTGATCTGCGGCTGGCCGCAGATTGATCTGCGGCTGGCCCTTGGTTCTCCCCCCAGCCGCGCTCGAGTCCCGTGCGCTCGAGTCCCGTGCCGTCTCGAGTTCCGTCCTTGGCCGCGGATTGATCTGCGGCTGACTGTGCTGATTTTCTCATTTTCCGCACCTTGTCTCGATTTCCGTGCCATACCGTTGATTTCCGTCGAAGGGCTCGTATTTTGCAGTCCGGGAATCTCCAGGAGACGCGTCACCTCATTCGGGGATGTCTGTCTCGGATGGCCTTATTGTCACATCAGCTTTGATTGCCAATCCCTGCGGCGGTGTCGGGCGCTCGCCCTTGGGCCCATTCCTTCACTCCCGCAAGCCGGTTCAATTGACGATTTTGCCCTCCTGTCATGGTTAGTACAGGGAACGCAAAATTTGGGTGTCTACATGGCCCATGTGATTGATACCCATCAGGTCGGGGATGAGATGAGTCAAATACCAATCGTGAGGGATTTCGCTGATGTCTTCCCCGATGAACTTCCGGGACTGCCGCCGGACAGGGAAATTGAGTTCGTTATCGATTTGGCACCGGGGACCGCACCAATATCGAAGTCGCCGTATCAAATGGCACCTGTAGAAATGAAGGAGTTGATGGTTTAACTGCAGGAACTGCTAGACAATGGTTATATCAGACTGATAAGTAGGTTTTATACCTACTTATTGGATACTATTTGGTTTCATTTGATGCTTTTCTAACAGCTATCTAGTGTAAATTCATGCATTTCCCCATCTCGTTCGGTTTTTGATTCACTAGCCTCATTATACGGCTTTTGTATTGTTTTTGGTAATTTTGGCTCGGGTTGTTGTGCATTTGTCGAGGGGTGCTTTTTGGTTGTTTGTTGCTTGTGCAGGTCATAAAGAAATTATGCAATAGCAGCACTGCAGCAAACTGGCCCTCGGCGCAGTTGCGCCCCTTTTACAAAGGGCGCCGGCGCAGCTGCGCCCCTCCTGTTCCTGCCGTGCCTCTCCTGCGCAGCTGCGCCCCTATTGCAAAGGAGGGCGGCGCAGCTGCGCCCGTCGCCAGCCGCCCATGCAGCACGTTTTATCCAGCGACGCAGCATTATCCAGATATCATGCAATGCCAGATTTTGAGGGATCAGTGGGTTTAGCTTTTATTAGTGGGAATCATAATAAGTCAAAAGAAGACAATTTTTGCTTGTATTATTAGCCAATTAAGAATTCAATTTGGGAAGCTTTGCTCCTACACGAAAATAGATTAGTTACTGCATTCTAGCTTCAAAAACTTGAAAATCATTAGCTGAGCATAATTTGCATTTGGGAACTGAAGAATGGAGCTATATGGATGCTGAATTGGAGATTGGGAACAAGAAATCAACTATCTACACAACTTGGAAAATCATCAGAAGTTGCAGAACGGAACAGGGAGCTTGAATATTTTCTATTTTTGATTAATTTTCCTATTCTGTAATTATGATGATGAACCAATTGTGCATGATGAACTCTATTATTGTTATTATGAACTAAATTTAATTCTTGGGATTATAATGGATCTTTTGCATGATTAAGAATTGAAGTGCTTCCTTATTTTTATTAGTTGGTTGTAAAATGAATGTCTAGCATTATCTATAATCCATGTTTAATTGCTTGATCACCAATTACTGTGATAATTTATATGGAATTGAGAAAGGAAGTATAAATTAATATCTCATTATGCTAGCATATGTTCATAATTATTACATTCCTCGTGAAATTATGTTTCGTGCTTAGGATAGAGATATACCGAAGCACCATGTGTGGTCATTTGAAAACTTGTTCTTAAACCCGTTTGATTGTAATTCACATAGAAATATAGTGCGTTAATCATCTAGGGTGTTCACATTCATTCTATCAATTGTGGATTTAGTGTGATATGGGTATGGTGCATCGAGAGATGGCCATATTTTACTTTTGTGTTTTCGATCAACATTCCATAATAACCAACTAGCAACAATAGGAAGCATGGAAATTTAAATCGGCATTAAGTGAAATTATAATCCCAAGCCTATAAAATCTGTAATTTGTACCGCTAAATTTGTTTTAATTGTTTCATTAGTAATTATTAGACTATTTCATCACTAAAACCGCTTGTTTAAAGAGACCAAACTAATTACAAAATCGGTGTTTGTAGTCATAAATGCAATTCATTTCCTCGTGGGATCGATACTTTACTTACTTTATATTACTTGTGGATCATGTGCACTTGCGTGTATGAGTTTTATTTGTTACACATACAAATATACCAACACAGACCAAGCGTGTCCCCGTGGGGAGTGCCAGTTCTATTCGTGAAGAAGAAGGATGGTTCGATGAGGCTTTGTATCGACTACCGGGAGTTGAACAAAGTTACGATTAAGAACAGGTATCCGCTTCCTAGGATTGACGATCTATTTGATTAACTTAAGGGAGCAAAATCCTTTTCAAAAATCGACCTAAGAACAGGCTATCATCAGCTGAAGGTGAGGCAGGAAGATATCCCGAAGACTGCATTCAGGACTCGTTATGGGCACTTCGAGTTTCTGGTAATGTCATTTGGATTGACGAATGCACCAGCAGCATTCATGGATATGATGAACAGAGTGTTCAAGCAGTACTTGGACAAGTTCATAGTTGTATTCATTGATGACATCCTAGTGTATTCAGAAACGGAGGAGGAGCATGCTGAACATTTAAAGATTGTATTGGAAGCTCTCAGGAAGGAAAAGTTGTATGCGAAGTTTTCTAAGTGTGAGGGGCTACAGAGGGTGCAGTTTCTGGGTCACGTCATTGACAAAAATGGAGTTTCGGTGGACCCAGCAAAAGTAGAAGCGGTTATCAATTGGGAGCAACCAAAGATGCCAACAGAGATCTGGAGTTTCTTGGGATTAGCGGGATACTATCGAAGGTTCATACAGGATTTTTCAAAGATAGCATCGCCGTTGACCAATCTCACCAGAAAAACCGTTAAGTTTGTTTGATCGGAGAAATGCGAGGAAAGTTTCTTGGAGCTGAAGAAGAGACTTAGCCAAGCACCGGTGTTGACCTTACCAGACAACACTGGGTGTTTCGTAGTGTATAGCGATGCGTCACACAAGGGTCTCGGCTGTGTGCTGATGCAACACGGCAAGGTCGTGGCGTACGCATCACGTCAACTGAAGGACTATGAGAAAGGTTACCCGACTCATGACTTGGCGTTAGCAGCGGTAGTTTTCGCCTTGAAGATTTGGAGGCACTACCTATATGGGGAGAAGTGCGAGATATATACATATCACAAAAGTCTAAAATATATCTTCACTCAAAAGGAGCTGAACATGAGGCATCATCGATGGTTAGAATTGATCAAGGACTACGACTGTGAAATTCTATACCATCCGCGCAAAGCAAATGTAGTGGCTGATGCCTTAAGCAGAAAGGGCAAGGTGAAATTGATGCAGCTGACAGTTCAAGAGGATTTGATAAAGGACTTTGAATGTCTGGAAATGGAGGTTAAGGATCCAATGGAGACGGACAAAAAACTGTTCACCGTGATAGTAGGTCTGACTCTACTGGATAAGATAAAGGAGGCTCAAGAATTTGATGAAGAATACATTGGCATTAAGAAACAACTATCGGAGGGAAACATGTTGAAGTTCAAGGTTGACAGCACAAGGCTGCTGAGATTCGAGGGAAGGATCTGGATACCCTACGTACCAGACTTAAGGGGAGAGATATTGCAGGAGGCCCATAATACGAGATTTTCGGTACATCCGGGTAGCACTAAAATGTATCAAGATCTTCGTCAGCATTATTGGTGGCCACATTTGAAGGGGGAAGTTGCAGAATTAGTCGGCCGGTGTTTAACTTGTCAAAGGATCAAGGCAGAGCACCAGCGGCCGAGCGGATTATTGCAACCCTTGGAGATTCCAGAATAGAGGTGGGAGAACATCACAATGGATTTTGTGGTAGGACTTCCGACAACACAAAAGGGTCTAGACGCCATCTGGGTGATCGTAGATCGGTTGACCAAGTCTGCCCATTTTCTACCAATCAAGATCAGGTACAAATTGGAGCAATTGGCGAAACTCTACGTAAAGGAGATAGTATCGTAACATGGGGTGCCGGTATCTATTGTGTCTGACAGAGATCCGCGCTTCACGTCAAATTTTTGGAGAAGTCTACAGGAAAGAATGGGAACACAGTTGAGAATGAGTACGGCGTATCATCCTCAGACTGATGGCCAGAGCGAGCGAACGATTCAGACCCTGGAAGATATGCTTCGAGCAGTCGTGATGGACTTAGGTGGCAGTTGGGACGATCACTTGCCACTGGTAGAGTTCGCTTATAACAATAGTTATCATGCTAGCATCGGTATGCCACCGTATGAAGCGTTGTATGGAAGGAAGTGTCGAACGCCGTTATGTTGGGATGAAGTTGGTGAACGGAGATTGTTGGGACCAGAACTGGTACAACAAACCGTGGAAATCATTAAAGTAATAAGGCAGCGGTTGGTGGCAGCTCAGGATCGTTAGAAGAAGTATGCCGACATACATCGTCAGAAACGAGAATTTGAAGTTGGTAGCTTTGTATTTCTGAATGTATCTCCCTGGAAAGGGAAGATTCGTTTTGGGAAGAAGGGCAAATTGAGCCCTAGGTTCATAGGACCTTTTGAAATATTAAGGAGAATAGGCAAAGTGGCGTACGAGGTAGCATTACCTCCCGAACTTGAGCACATTCACAACGTGTTTCATGTATCAGTGTTGCGTCCATATAAGCCAGACTACAAGCATGTCATTTCCTATGAGCCAATTCAAGTCGAAAAGGACTTATCATACGAGGAGATTCCTGTCCAAATACTTGATAGGAAGGAACAGAAGCTCAGAAATAAGATCATTCATTCGGTTAAAGTACTCTGGAGGAATCACGCGGTGGAAGAAGCCATGTGGGAACTCGAAGAGAAGATGAGAGCAAATTACCCCCAGTTATTTGAGTAACCTTGGATTTAAATTCCGAGGACGGAATTTTTATAAGGGGGAGAGGATGTAATGTCCAAGAAATTTTAAGCCTCGTATAATTTATTTTGATATATGAAATCCGTTTTATTTAATTTTACAGATTTAATTGGATCCCTGTAGGTATTACTATTTAATTATATAAATACATGGTCCAATAATTTTTCTTTGCCTTAAAGGGACTCACTGATAGTTTGAATAAATTAATGAGTTAACCCTAACATTTGATTGGCAAGAAAATTGGGGAAATAAATAATTTTATCGTTAGCGGATTAAATAATTCGAATAAAGAATTATGGTTAAAATAAATATTTTAAATAATTAATTAATGGAATTAGTTATCTAATTTAAATATTAGAAATATAATGTTGTTAATTTAATTGGGTCGCCTTTCTTTCATAATGGATTAGCCCATTTCTTTCTATTTATTTCTGGATTGGACCCAAATTCTAAATGAGCTGAGCCTAATTCCCTCTTATTTTCCCGTTGGGCCGAACCAAATGGGCTGGGCAAGTCCTTATGAATTAAATCAGTTGGGTTGAGCCCATTCTTTTTTGTTCCAGTCGGGTTGACTCAAGCAAACGGGTTGAGTCCATTTCTTTTAATTTGGGGCAACCAGTAAGCTAATTTGGGAGACAGGTTATAGGATGCAACCGAGCAATCGATTTGGGGGAAATCAGTCAAGAAAAGGGGGAAATCAACAGCTGAGCAAAAGAAGAATTCTAAGCCCTAGCCTCTCGACCCAGACCTAGCCTCTCAGTCGAACGGAGAAAAATGGAGGGGGAAAGTGGCGCGACAGGTCTGCATGATGGGGCTGGTGTGACAACGTGATGGTATGAGGGGACCGGCGGCACGACTGGGAACGGGCAGCGACCGAGCAACCAACGGATGGACCAAGGGTTCAAAGCGAACGGCGATTGGACCGGTGGGGGGTACGCGGCTCGAGGGCTAGCCGGCGATTTTCACAATTGGCTCGGATGGGTTGGTGTTGACGTCGACAACCACCTCTCTCTACCCGCTGGTCACTGGGTTGTCCATTTGGGTATTGACCGGCGAATTGGACAAACCTTGCCCTATAAATTGAAGGTCCTAACCCGAGCCAACTGCTGTTTAATTGAGGGTTCCAAACTAGAGAGAGAGAAATCGCAAGAAAGAGGGAAACAGGGGAGGCTGGTCGTTGGATGTCCGATTTCGTCGAATACTTTGGGAGGAGGAGGAGGACTGCCAATCGGACGATATCAAGGTATAACCATGGTTCCACCGAGCTACCGCGTTAGTTGTTTGGATTGTTCTTATTTTTTTTTCTTCTCACTCTATGCTGGGTATATTGTTCTTGGTTTTGTATTGAGTTGAAATCCTCCACTACATTGGAGTAAAATTTTTGTTTCCCTGTATTGGGTAAATCGTTTCTGGGTACTGTATTGAACTAAATTATTCTCTGTATTGGAGTGAATTTTGGAATTGTTGGGTTGTTGCTTGTATAATGTTGCATTGCTTTGATGCGAAACTCGGACACTGTATTGGTTGGTCTAAAAAAAATCTGGTATTGAATTGTGTCAATCTTTGCTCTTCCTTTTGTGTTTCTTGTTGGGAATCTGGTGTAGATGAACCTTAAAGGTTCAGACAGTCTAATTTTTGGTAGAGAACTAGGCCAATGCCGAGTTTAGAATGCCAGTAGGTGTTCACTGTAATGTCTGAACCAAACCTTGTTCCATTTGGGTTAACTGCACTATCAATAACATTGTTGGGTTATAATTTTTGGTTAGTTGAAATGAAATTGCAGGGGTTGGATGTACTGATTTTTGACTGTGACTTTGGCAAAAATAAACACTTGATTCCAGTGTATTATGTAGTAATTGTGTTAATGTCCAAATTGGTTGTGAAATTCATTCGAGTTGCTCAAACAAATGACTCACAAGTGGTGGTACATGGTCTGATAATCAAATGTGCTATCGTTGGCTAAATTTTGGTTATTAATTTGAGTTGATACTATACTTGTAAATTAATTAGTTATTATAACTAATAAGTAAAATAAATAAAACAATTATTTATTATTTATTAAGAAAATAAATATTTAATTATTATTTAATCTTAAATAATAATTAAGTATAAGTAAATATTATAAATATTTAATTATTATTTAATTAATAATAAATAATAATTAAGTATGAATAAAGTTAATGAAGTAATTATTTAATGAAGATAATAAATATGTGATTATTATTAAGTATAAGTAAGGTTAATAAATGATTATTTATTATTTATCAATAAATAATAAATAAAGATAATAAATATTTAATTATTATTTAATCAATATTAAATAATAACTAAGTGTGTGCGAATTTATACATTAAGTATTGATTAATGTGAATAAGGAACCAGGGATAATAATTACTCAATTACCCTTAAGGGTGAATAGTAATTAAGAGTAAACTAAATAAGTGATCAGTTGTTATTTAGTTGACATTAAACCAGAATAAATTTATTATCTATTTTATGAATAATAAATAAGGATTTTTAACCCATACTTAGAGACAACTAAAGGTATTAATTTGGGAATTCAAAGAATAAGTAATCATAATTAGCTATCATTTATTTTAATAGTTAAAGGTCATTAAGTTAATTTCTGTTTAGCTAATGATTAGATAGTAATTAAATATATATGGTGAATTGTTTATCTGCTAAATAAATAGCATAAGTGAGTGTATTGATATACAGTTATGCAATGCTAATGGATAAACCGATTTTACCAACTGATAGGTTATCTAAGACTAATTAATTAAAGCTAAATTTTATCTGTAGCTGAGCAAACAGGCAAGTTCATCTTACTCAACTTTTACATTGAGCAAGTCCTTTATATCGAAACTTTAACTGTTGCAAGTTTCTTTTCATTCGAGCAGGCTACTATCGTATTGTAGCTTGAAATTTTACTATAAGAATGCTTAAGTGGTTTAATTAATTACAGTTATTCCACATCTATGATATTATTGACAATCGCATTCGATACATTTGAATTCGTACATTTAGTAAAGTTCCGAAATTTACGAACTATTCATGATTAAGTCTGAACCCTTGTTCGGTCAGGCAAGTATGTGAGAATTTATAAAAGCTATCCGAACCAATCGATGGTAAGGATTCTTAGACTAAATAGACACCCCTTTTTTATTATAAGGGAGTACCCCAGGTACCGTATATAAGGTACAACCAGCAGAGTTAAATGTTATGCATACACATAGCGTACGCGAGGCTGGTCCCCTCAAGTACTTATTCTGTAGCCAGTAACCAGAGGGTCAACTAGCTATTGGCTCCTTTGGAAGTTATTGTTCAAAGCCTACTTGACTATCAATTGTTCTAAAAGCATTTATTGTTCTTGCTTCTGTTAATTCTATTGTTGAAATCTCTTTCTATATTCCTTTCATCATGATATATCCTCATTGTTGTACTTAAAACTTGCTGAGCAAACTCGTTGCTCATCCTTGCTATAACATGACTTTCATTGCAGCCAAACCCGAGACATCCGGAAAGAGCAAGGGTAAAGAAAAGATGAAGTGATAAACTTCACGTAGCTGATCTTACTTTATGCCTAGTTAATTTCTATTAATGTAATTTAAACCCTGATATTTATTTGGGGTACATATTTTGTGTTAAGTATTTAAGGTTATTGTATCTTGGGACTAGTAACACCTTTGTAATGAACAACATATGTTTATTATATTCCGCAATTTAGTTACCATATTGTTGTTAGAGGTGAATATTTGTATTGGATCGTGACGACCAGATCCGGGTAGTTGGAGACCCGAATTTGGGGGCGTCACAACTTCAAAAGAAGCTGTTTGGATGAAGAAGTTCATAACTGAACTTGGAGTGGTTCCTAGCATTAGAGGAGCCGTACCTTTATTCTGTGACAACACTGGAGCTGTTGCGCAGGCTAAGGAACCCAAGTCTCATCAGAAATCTAAACACGTATTGCGGCGGTTTCATTTGATTAGAGAGATCATTGGAAGAGGAGATGTCACCTTAGAGCGTGTGGACTCTCAAGACAACATTGCAGATCCATTTACTAAAGCTTTAACACAACAGCAGTTTGATCGTCACTTAGAGAAGATGGGTATTAGATACCATGGCGATTGGCTTTAGTGCAAGTGGGAGATTGAAAGTAGTATACACACAAGCCAATCATATTTGATATGATGTAGCATATACTTTGTAATCTTATTCATTTATTAATAAAAGAATTGATTTTCTTAAAAGGCATTTTATATTATCTACATAGTGCTGTTATATTAAATGTGATAAACCCATAGTTTTGAGCAATGCTTTTAGAATCATGATGGTGATCATGCTAATGAGATCTAAATTCTAGATAGCTCACAAACTAAAATTGTTCCTAATCGTTGGATTACTAAATTGGGGATTAGTAAATCCGGATAGATTAGTACATACGTTGCTTGCTCTTAGGAAGAGGATGATTGATGTCATAATCATTTGTGTGGAGACACTAAAGCAAGTATGTAGGTGCTTATTAGAGAATAAGTTCACTGAACGTGGCTCGCTAAGGAATACCTAATGGAGTTTTACTCGCCTGTCAATAGGAATTCCTCTAGTGATAGTAGTACAAGTGATTCTTGGACTTGAGATCATCACAGTATCTTGTATATGATGAGTTATACTTTGACATGTCCCTTAAGACCTTTGGGGTATATCAAAGGGTATGATTGGGTATAATAAGTTGTACATGGAGATAGGTGAATGATCAACAAAGAATCTACCACGTCTAGTAAAAGATGTGAATGTCCTATGTGATTCGATAAATGACAACTCAGTAGTCCTTGGCCAAGGCAGAATGAAATTAGAAAGGAGTTTCTAATTTGCATTATTTAGAGTTGTGCACTTGGGAATCGAAATACATATAATTAAATAAAATAAGACTTGACAGTAAATCCATGTCTTATATTTAATTGGGACATTGTATGGTAGACGGATTGAATTGTACGGTAACTATTTACTCAAAGGTTCTTTTGTGATTGATGTTGAAATCTATATTATCTAGAAAGTCATTGATCGCTAAGGGGGCTTACCCTTATTGTAGAATAAATATTATTTATTTAAATGAATTAAATAGTTTAATTTATTTATTTAAATAAGATTAGAATTGTTCTAATTGATTTATTCACAACCGGTTTAATATGGAGAACCTAAAGGGTCACACCGCAAAAGGAAAATATTTATTTAAGAAGTAAATGGCATAATTGTAATAATAAGTTAAGTGTATTTAATTTAATCTATGGAGATAGAATAAATTAAATAGCTTAATATTTATTATTTAATATTTTGGAAATATTAAATATAAATTAATAAGAGGAGTCTTATTATTATTATTACTATTACTATTATTTAATTCCTAATAGGGATTGAGAATTAATTAATAGAAGTACTCTCCCATGAATTCTTAATTGGATTAGGAGCATAATTAATTAAAGGAGTTTAATTATAATAAAAACCCTAATCCTAAATAGTTTAGGGAAGGGTTATTCCTACATCTATAAATAAGAGGAGTCTTATCATAGATTAGGGTTACACACTCTTGCATTAGATTGTAGAGAGTACTTACAATTTCTATAGAGATAGAAACTAGGGTTTTGCCAAATACCCAACTTTTTGAATACTTGTTCTTCCTTGGTGGATCACCTCTAGAGGCCAAACACTTGGGTGGCTAACGTTGATCAAAGGAAGGAATCACACCGTAGCATTCGAGGAGAACACGAAGGACTAGGAGTTGAACTTGTACCTGAGGAAGCTTTGTTCTACGAGGGTATAATTCTTATTCTCTTTCTCTTTCGTTTATATCGTTAATTGAGCACATTGATCGATCATGGTGATGGTTTGTATAAAATTTTAAAATCCGTTTTATCGCGCTTCCGCTCTATTTATATAATTTGATTGCATGCTTGCGTTATATACAAACCTAACAGATTGGAATGGCTACCAATCCTCCTACTTCCTTTTGAATTTTCAGAACTTACCCTCAATTCTCTCTATACTCTGCTAAAAACTATGATCTCTTCTCTTAGACTTAAGAACTGAACTGATGATTTAGTTTTAACGTGACTCTGTCAGTTACCAAACCCCAAAAGAATTATCAGTTAACAAAACCCAAGGGTCTAAGCCTTGTTTGGCTAAACCCATATATAATAAACCTTTTTTACCAACCAAAGGTCTCAAGACCTTATTTGGCTAACTCAATCCCATCTCCTTTTAATTTATTTTAATAATTCCCTTTTATCACATAGTTCAAATGTCACACTTCATTTAAATTAAACTTATCAATTAACGAATTCAATTAAACTCTATTAGCTAAATTATAACTTCTTTTTGGCCAATTATAAACTAATTCACATAAATCATTTTATTCAAATAAATCCTTTATTCAAATAAATCATCCAATTTAAGTATTAAATTAAATTTGAATAACCATCAAATCATCACTAAAATAACAATTAATATAATACACGTAAATAAATTATCCCACCATAATTCCATCAAATATTTATATATATATATATATATATATATATATCAATACAAATATTAATTTAATCCAATAAATATTTTAATAATTACGAAAACTACATTCGTTACATCCTTCCCTCCTTAAAAGGATTCTGTCCCAGAATCACAACGCAATTAACCCATCTGTTACATCCTTCCCTCCTTAAAAAGATTTTGTCCCCAGAATCGCTATATATACACTAAACAAATAACTCAGGGTAATTCTTCATCATTTTGTCTTCGAGTTCCCACGTAGCTTCCTCAGCACTGTGGTTCCTCCATATCACCTTTACAGATGGTATAACTTTATTTCGGAGAACTTGTTCTTTCCTATCCACTATCTGAATTGGAACCTCTTCATAGGACAAATCTTTCTCAAATTGTAAGGGTTCGTATTCTATAACATATTTATAATCAGCTTTGTACGGTCGTAGTACCGAAACATGGAAGACATTGTGAATATGTTCTAACTCTGGAAGTAAAGCTACCTCATAGGCTACCTCCCCTATCCGCTTCAGCACCTCAAAAGGTCCAATGAACCTTGGACTCAACTTTCCCTTTTTACCAAATCTTATTTTCCCCTTCCAGGGAGACACTTTTAAGAAAATAAAATTGCCGACTTCCAATTCACGATTTTGACGATGCTGATCCGTATATTTCTTCTGCCTGTCTTGAGCTGCCGATAATCTAGCTCTTATTATTCTGATGATTTCTGCCGTCTGCTGCACCAACTCGGGTCCCAGAAGACGACGTTCGCCGACCTCATCCCAACATAATGGAGTTCTGCACTTTCTTCCGTATAACGCTTCGTAGGGTGGCATGCCAATACTCGCGTGATAGCTGTTGTTGTAAGCAAACTCTACCAGTAGTAAATGGTCATCCCAGTTCCCTTTGAAGTCCATGACACAAGCTCGTAACATATCTTCCAAGGTCTGGATTGTTCTCTCACTTTGTCCATCGGTTTGTGGATGGTATTCGGTACTCATTATCAATTGCGTTCCCATACGATCCTGTAAACTCTTCCAGAAGTTTGATGTGAAATGCGGATCTCGATCAGACACAATTGACAATGGAACACCGTACCGTGAAACAATCTCCTTAACATACAACTTTGCTAACTGATCCATTTAAATTTGATTTCAACCGGCAAGAAGTGAGCCGACTTCGTCAGTCGATCCACTATTACCCAAATAGCGTCGTAACCCTTCTGAGTAGCTAGAAGACCTACCACAAAATCTATCGTGATATGCTCCCATTTCCATTCTGGTATTTCTAATGGTTGCAACAAACCACTGGGTCTTTGATGCTCTGCTTTAACTTTCTGACAAGTTAAACACTTCGCAACACATTCCGCAACTTCGCGTTTCATATTCGGCCATCAAAAATGCTGTGAAGGTCTTGGTACATTTTAGTGCTTCCCGGGTGAATCGAATATCTTGAATTGTGAGCCTTATGCAAAATCTCCTCCCTAACTTCCGGTATTGGTGGTACCCAGATTCTGCCTTCAAATCTCAGCAACCCTTCAGTATCAACTTTAAATTTAATATTATCTCCTTCAGACATTCTCGCCCTTATCTTCTCACACTCCTCATCCTGAAGTTGCGCTTTCTTCACCTTGTCTAGCAAAGTTGGACGGGTTTCCATCTGGAACAATTTTTCCACCGACTTTCTCGAATATTTTACTTCTAACTCCAGTTTGGCCATTTCTGAAATAAGCTTCTCCTGAGCGGTTAACAATGATAATTTTTCCCGACCTTTCCTGCTTAAGACGTCGGCAACCACGTTTGCTTTACCCGAATGGTAAAGAATCTCACAGTCATAATCTTTGATGAGCTCCAACCACCTTCTTTGACGCATATTCAAATCCTTCTGTGTGAAAATATATTTCAGACTTTTATGGTCCGTATGTATTTCACATTTCTCCCCATAGAGATAGTGCCGCCAAAATTTTAAAGCAAACACCACCGCGGCTAACTCTAAATCATGGGTCAGATACCCTTTCTCATAATCTTTTAATTAACGCGATGCATACGCAATAACCTTACCGTTCTGCATAAGCACACAACCTAGCCCCTTGTGCGATGCGTCACTATACACCATAAAATTCCCTGTATTATCCGGTAAAGATAACACAGGTACTGAACTCAAACGTCTCTTTAACTCCTGAAAACTTTCTTCGCACTTCTCCGTCCAAACGAACTTCACTACTTTCCTTGTCAAATTCGTCAACGGAGTGGCGATCCTGGAGAAATCTTGAATAAAACGCCTATAATAACCCGCCAATCCCAAGAAACTCCTTACTTCTGACAGTATTTTCGGCTGATCCTAGTTCATCACAGCTTCCACTTTCGTCGGATCCACCGAAATCCCGTCTTTATCAATAACATGCCCAATGAATTGAACACGCTCCAACCAAAATTTGCATTTGGAGAATTTCGCATACAACTTCTCTTTTCTTAACGACTCTAACGTCAATCGCAAGTGTTCTGCATGCTCTTCCCGAGTTTTTGAGTAAACTAATATATCGTCTATAAATACCACCACCCACTTATCCAAATATGGTTTAAACACTCTATTCATTAAATCCATAAACGTTGCAGGTGCGTTTGTTAAACCAAATAACATAGCCAAAAACTCATAGTGGCCATATCTAGTTTAGAATGTCGTCTTTAGCATATCCTCCTTTCTCACCTTTAACTGATGGTACCCACTTCGTAGATCTATCTTTGAAAAATATCTCGCTCCCTTCAGCTGATCAAACAGGTCATCGATACTTGATAACAAATACTTATTTTTAATTGTGACCTTGTTCAGCTATCTATAATCAATGCAAAGACGCATTGATCCGTCTTTTTTCTTGACAAATAAAACCGGCGCTCCCCACGGCGACACGCTCAACTGAATATATTTATTATCTAGCAACTCTTGTAGTTGCACCATTAACTCCTTCATTTCTACTGGAGCCATTCTATACGGGGCCTTCGATATTAGTGTCGTACCTGGTACCAAATCAATTACAAACTCAACTTCCCTATCCGACGGAAGTCCTGGCAAATCATCAGGAAACATATCGGTAAAATCCCTAACGATTGGTATTTCATCTAAGTTTGCACCCACCTTTTGTGTATCAACTATGTAGGCTAGATACCCTACACACCCTTGCCTCAACAATCTTCTGGCCTGCTGATGAGTGTGTTTTATATACACAAATTGGATACTTTTAGCCTTAATAATTTGTAAGTCTTTAGCTATTTCGTTTGGTTTTATGTGTTTTCATCTTATTGTTGTGTAATGTAGTTTTGTATTACTTTTATATGTATTAGTGTGCTTTTACGTGTTTTTACTTTGTTTTGTAGGAATTTAAATAAAGGCTCATTGGATTGTTGCGTTTTCGGCGTGAATTTGGTATTTCAGCTGCTTGTTTCTCAATTTCACCCATGATTCAATTCGAATCTCTCCAAACTCAAAGAATGAAAGTTGTAGATTTTTATCTTAGCTTTCCAGAACATCCGGAATCATCCAATTTGAAGTTAGTATGAGAGAGTTATGGTCATTTTACCATCGGATTTTGCATGACTTTTACACAGCAGTTGCTTCGGGCTCCATTTGAGCCTTGCTCCGGCCATTATCTCGACGAGCTCCAGTTATGAAAGTTGTAGAGCTACTTCTTAGCTTTCCATAGCCTACTTAATCGCCTTAATCCGAGTTTGGACGAAGAGGTTATGGCCATTTTACCAAACAACGTCAAAGCTGAATCAGGATACAGGAAGCTGAAACCAAGGTAGCTCGCCGGGGCGCGAATTTTAGGCTTATTTTGGCGCCGGGGCGAGCTCACCTGTAGCTATGCAGAAAGTGCGATTTTTGGTCCAAAACTCGGGAATAAGCTAGGTTTTTGGATACCCAACTGATATAACACAAAGGGGGCGGCTAGAACTATATACTAACTCATTCTAACACCATCTAACATCAAATCTAGAGAGAGGAAGCTACCAAATACATCAAATTAGAGGGCCAAAGTGCTAAAATCAAGCTATATCAAGCAAGGCCATGGAGCTAAAAGATGAAGATTGCAAAACCATGGAAGGGGGAAAGTTAGAAATCATCATCCACCAAGCAAACAACATATGAATATCTTCAAATTGGGTTTTATCATCTCTACTTTCCCTTTGATTTTGTATTTTAACATGATGTATAAATTGAATATGATGTTATTTGTAGTTACCATGAACTAGAACTAATTTTCTAAGATTTCAATGGAACCCAATATGTAGTTTGAATTGAATGCTCTATCTTGGATATTTGTTATTCATTTGTGAATTGGGTATCATAATTTATGCTTTATGGATTAATTGCCTAGCTAGTAATTACCTTGGGAACTTATATGGAATTGAGAGAGGAAGTATAGGTTGAGACCTTGTTATGATATCATGTGAAAATTAGATATTCCTATGGGTAATTTATGAAATTAAGTGACGTGTGTTTTATTTATTACCCTCATGAATGGATAATTTGATTGTATTTAGGATAGACATATACCTAAATACCACATGTATCCATTTGAGAATCATGCTTAATGATTTCCATTGCGAAAGTTGGTAATTGATAGGGTGATTAATGAGATTTGGTGACACGTGTCTTGTTGATTATTCTTGATATTGGATTCTTGCTAGTGTGTAGAATAGAGATATTTATACACCGCATTGGGAAATACGTATTTGACCATCGAGAGAGGCTTGTATATCCTTGTAAATTCTCGGATAACAATCCTTGTGATTTAACTAGTTGAAAAGAGAGAGTTAGGATATTCAAGTGAAGTGTTGGGGGAAATTGTGATCTTAGACTTGTTAATATTTGATTTCATTATCTTAAAGCTTTCCATAATTCTTTGATTATTTGTTATCGTTATTAATGCAAAACAACAAAAACAATTGTCATTTGTTTAAATAAGATTGAAATGATAAAAGATTAGTATTTGGAAAAGACTAGTAACAATTCCTCGTGGGATCGATACTCTACTTACTCTTTATTACTTGTTGACCGCGTATACTTGCGCGTATTTGTCATTATATTAATCGGACAACAAGTTTTTGGCGTCGTTGCCGGGGAATTATTTTTCTAGTGTTTTTTCAATTTTAATTACAATCAAATTGATCTTAATTTAAACTTGTATATAAATTTATTCTTACTTTATTTTAACATTTTTCTGTTTTGATGCTTTACGAGGTACACCATGGATGATTTTGCTTATCAATGGTCGTACATGAGTATGACTCAACCAAGGGAAATTGGGATTGATGGACTCAATGCACTCTCTGCATTGTCAACACAATTTGAAACACTATCGAGGAAGTTGGATGCCTTAGTAGCAGAGAGCACTCAAGGTATAACAGTTACTTGTGATTATTGTGCTGACAATCATCCGAGTCATCAATGCACCGTCAGTTTTGGACCGGTACAATACGGTGGTGAGTACTTCAACAACTATGATTATCCCGATGATCACCAAGATTGGGGGTATCACCCGGATTCTACATGGAGCTACAATTATGACGATCAATGTTATGCTCCAAGTCCAGCTTTTGCACCGGAATTCTCATGTCCACCTCCTATTCAAGAAGAGAAGATGTCAAACTTTGAGGAACTTGTGTCCAAGATCATGGCTTCGAAGGAGGAGATGTTGAAAAGTCAAGACCTATCAATTCAAAATCTTCAGAATCAGATTGATCAAGTGTTCAATGCTTTAAACAACTGTCCTCAAAACAATTGGTGTAATGACATGGATTCTGAGACTAATGGTGAGCCCAAGTCAAATCTGCAACTGGATGAGCCACAAGATGTCGATAGTGGGGAGACAAATGGGGAGGGGGAAAAGGAGGCCGATGATCTAGCCTTGAGTTCCAACGATGATGAGCCGATTGTATTAATACCCCAAGTGCCTTCTCCACCAAAGTTCAAGAATCCAGTCAGTTTTGCAAAACCGTGTCCACTTGGTAGTCATTTCTTAGGCGAGGCTCTATGTGACGATGGAGCTAGTATGAATGTGGAACCATGGTGGACCGAGGAAATGAAGATAAAAGAAGAGCCCGTTGTGCTTGACAAGCCCCAATGCCTCAATCTTATCACAGCCACAACGGATGATGCACCTAGCTATTTGACATTTGAAATTGAGAGCTTATCTATAGAAAGCAAGCTAGGTGCCTTTAGTTCCATGGCTATCACCAATGAGGAGAAACCCTCAAATATTACATGGCTATCAATGGAGGGTGGGTTCCTCAATTATCGAAGGGGAATTGGATAAAAGTAGGGAGTTAGTCAGGCCGAAGACTTTAAAACAAGCGCTTCTTGGGAGGCAACCCAATTTTATTATTTTGATTTTAATTTTTTTCAATTGCTTTTTAGTTTGTTTAATTGCATTTTAATTTCTTTAGTTAATTGCTTTCAGGTACCGAATACTAAGCAAATTGGTGTGCGCTCCCAACTTAGGGGACTTGAAAGATGATATTAATAGCGCTTGACACGTTCTCAGGGAAGTCTTCTATTTTATTTTTTTCCCTATTTCAGACATTGAGGACAATGTCAAGTTTATGTTTGGGGGTATAGGCTTTAGTATTTAGTATTTGTGTTTTTAATTTAGTATTTGTGAATTTAGTATTTGTGTGTTGTTAGTGTATTTTTTTTAAAAAAAAAAAACAAAAAAAAAATTATTTATTTTTAAGATGTGTCCCTTGAGCATTGTTTTAATTTGATTTGAACTACAATTCATGGTCTATGATAAGAGCTTGATTGAATAGTTTCTAACTCATGGAAAATGGATAAATGTTGCTTAGTATTTGTGCTTCAACATTATTGTGGTTATTGTTTTGCTTATGCGTCCTTTCACTCTTTTGCACCTACCCATGAGTATTGAACTAGTTGTATGCTTAGAGAAGGCTTTTATAACCGAATGCTTATGGGAAATATCTATAAACTCTAGAACTCGTTTAAACATCACTCAAAGCAAAGTGTCCAAATTTGTTGTGTTTGAATTGTTGGTCATGTGGTGAGTTGAGATGGAGCGTAAAACGCACTCACCCACAAGAGTGGACTTAGGATAAGATGGAGCATAAAATGCACTTATCTAGAGTCCTTTGATTTCATTTTTTTTGAAAATTGTGATTTGTATACCTTTGTAGTGAGTGATGTGTTAAGCATGTAGTTTTTGTGGTTTATTTTGATTATTTCATAAGGTAATGTGGTTGCATAGCTTCATCCGAGCTTGATTGGTTTAGTGCCATTGGGTATACTCACACACACACACGGAAGGGACCTAAAGCAAGCTATGACTAACTAATTGTAATTCTAGACTTGCAACGTTTTGAGAGTTTCCTTGAATTTTATTGTGTTTATGCTTTGAGACCATTGGTTATCTTACTAACTCATTGCTCAAGATAGTTTTTATTTAGAAATGTTTAATTTTTATAGTTTGTGTGTTTTGCTTGAGGACAAGCAAAGGTTTAAGTTTGGGGGTATTTGATGAGTGTGTTTTATATACACAAATTGGATACTTTTAGCCTTAATAATTTGTAAGTCTTTAGCTATTTCGTTCGGTTTTATGTGTTTTCATCTTATTGTTGTGTAATGTAGTTTTGTATTACTTTTATATGTATTAGTGTGCTTTTACGTGTTTTTACTTTGTTTTGTAGGAATTTAAATAAAGGCTCATTGGATCGTTGCGTTTTCGGCGTGAATTTGGTATTTCAGCTGCTTGTTTCTCAATTTCACCCATGATTCAATTCGAATCTCTCCAAACTCAAAGAATGAAAGTTGTAAATTTTTATCTTAGCTTTCCAAAACATCCGGAATCATCCAATTTGAAGTTAGTATGAGAGAGTTATGGTCATTTTACCATCGGATTTTGCATGACTTTTACACAGCAGTTGCTTCGGGCTCCATTTGAGCCTTGCTCCGGCCATTATCTCGACGAGCTCCAGTTATGAAAGTTGTAGAGCTACTTCTTAGCTTTCCATAGCCTACTTAATCGCCTTAATCCGAGTTCGGACGAAGAGGTTATGGCCATTTTACCAAACAACGTCGAAGCTGAATCAGGATACAGGAAGCTGAAACCAAGGTAGCTCGCCGGGGCGCGAATTTTAGGCTTATTTTGGCGCCGGGGCGAGCTCACCTGTAGCTATGCAGAAAGTGCGATTTTTGGTCCAAAACTCGGGAATAAGCTAGGTTTTTGGATACCCAACTGATATAACACAAAGGGGGCGGCTAGAACTATATACTAACTCATTCTAACACCATCTAACATCAAATCTAGAGAGAGGAAGCTACCAAATACATCAAATTAGAGGGCCAAAGTGCTAAAATCAAGCTATATCAAGCAAGACCATGGAGCTAAAAGATGAAGATTTCAAAACCATGGAAAGGGGAAAGTTAGAAATCATCATCCACCAAGCAAACAACATATGAATATCTTCAAATTGGGTTTTATCATCTCTACTTTCCCTTTGATTTTGTATTTTAACATGATGTATAAATTGAATATGATGTTATTTGTAGTTACCATGAACTAGAACTAATTTTCTAAGATTTCAATGGAACCCAATATGTAGTTTGAATTGAATGCTCTATCTTGGATATTTGTTATTCATTTGTGAATTGGGTATCATAATTTATGCTTTATGGATTAATTGCCTAGCTAGTAATTACCTTGGGAACTTATATGGAATTGAGAGAGGAAGTATAGGTTGAGACCTTGTTATGATATCATGTGAAAATTAGATATTCCTATGGGTAATTTATGAAATTAAGTGACGTGTGTTTTATTTATTACCCTCATGAATGGATAATTTGATTGTATTTAGGATAGACATATACCTAAATACCACATGTATCCATTTGAGAATCATGCTTAATGATTTCCATTGCGAAAGTTGGTAATTGATAGGGTGATTAATGAGATTTGGTGACACGTGTCTTGTTGATTATTCTTGATATTGGATTCTTGCTAGTGTGTAGAATAGAGATATTTATACACCGCATTGGGAAATACGTATTTGACCATCGAGAGAGGCTTGTATATCCTTGTAAATTCTCGGATAACAATCCTTGTGATTTAACTAGTTGAAAAGAGAGAGTTAGGATATTCAAGTGAAGTGTTGGGGGAAATTGTGATCTTAGACTTGTTAATATTTGATTTCATTATCTTAAAGCTTTCCATAATTCTTTGATTATTTGTTATCGTTATTAATGCAAAACAACAAAAACAATTGTCATTTGTTTAAATAAGATTGAAATGATAAAAGATTAGTATTTAGAAAAGACTAGTAACAATTCCTCGTGGGATCGATACTCTACTTACTCTTTATTACTTGTTGACCGCGTATACTTGCGCGTATTTGTCATTATATTAATCGGACAACACCTGCAACATCGTCAAACAACTTGTTTGTCTAGGCGACTTACTGCCATAAAACACTACCTTTGACAGAGTCATAAGGTTCACACACTTCTTTTGGCAATCAATAACTGCCCCATGGTTGAACAGCCAATCCATTCCCAAAATAACGTCAAACTCTCCAAGACGTATTGGAATTAAGTTTACAATCATCACATGACCCTTAATATCTACCCGGCAGTTCTTGTGTAAAAACTTAACAGGAATCACTTCCCTATTCATAATTTCTATGTTCATAGGGTAATCTAACTCTTCTTGAGGTAACTCTAATTTCCTAGCAAAATCATCAGATATAAGTGAACAAGTAGCACCTGAGTCAAATAATACGTAAGCATTTACACTATTGACCGGAATGATACCTGACACCACATCCTTTGACTGCACAGCATCCTGCACCGTCATGTTGAATATTCGGGCGGTACGTCGATTGGACGGCGTCGGTCCAGTGATAGTCAAATTGCCACCACTGCTGTTTCCCTTTCCTCCGCTTGCTCCTCCTGTAACTTTCTTAGGGCAATCTCGAGCAAGGTGATCCTTCGATCCGCAAGTGAAACATGCGCCCTTCTTCGGACTAGGACAATTTGGTGCAATGTGGCCCTCTTGCCCACAATTAAAGCATACTCTCTTGCCCTTCAAGCAAACACCCATGTGATTCTTTCCACAATTACTGCATGCCTCCACCTTCTTCTTCTGATTTCCTTGCTGACTGCCACCAGAGCTACTGTCATTCCACTTCCTCTTTTGATTGCTGCCACCATAGCTACCACTTGCTTTATTCTCATTCTCACTCTTCTTCTTCTTCTTCTTCTTCTTCTTCTTCTGCTCTTGGTTATATTTAGACAGAGCATCACTCCCCCTTCAGCGATAATCGTCTTCTCTAACACTGCCGCAAACGAATTTAGTTGAAAGATCGAAACTCGACTATACAGCCAGGGCTTCAGTCCCTGCTCGAACCTTCTAGCCTTTCTCTCATCAGTATTAACTTGATATGGCGCAAACCTCGTCGATTCATTAAATCTTGCAGCATACTCAGGCACTGTTATCGTACCTTACTTTAACTCCAGAAATTGCACTTCCATCTGATTCTGTGCACTCGTCGGAAAATAAGTTTCGAAAAACATCTCCTTGAATCGTTCCCACGGAACTACCCCTTGACCACCTCGGGTTTTGTTAGCTTGCCACCAGTAACTAGCTTCTGATTTAAGCATAAATGTCGCGAATGCAGTCTTTTGGTCCTCGCTAACCCTAGCGACGTCAAATACTTTCTCCATCTTCATAACCCAAGTTTGAGCTTCAATTGGATTCATAGACCCTTTAAATTCTGGGGCTCCTACCGTCAAATACTTTTGGTTTCATCGTTGTTATTTGTGGATGTCTCAGGGGTCTGTTGACATGTCTGCCTCCTTCTTGGCGGCATCTTACTATTAAGAATTCGCGCTATTAGATTATTGCTCAATTACTTAAACATTTAAGTCTTAACTTAAACATTTATAAATAACATTTAGCACATACTACATCTGATAAAGTTCCGTATTTTATTCATTTACTGTTTCAAAACATAACATAAATAACATCATAATTATTTACATCATCTATCCTGAATTCATAATATTCTAAGATTACATCATCATATTCCACTATTTATCTCATTTAAGATTTACATCATACTAACTTTCTTAGAAAATAACTTATTATTACTGCTATTCGTGACCTATAAAGACATTCCACGTCGCACGGCTTCTTCACGCTCTTGCTCCATGATACGAATCATCGTCCTGCGATCCATCATGTACCACGGTAAATCCTCAAACTGCATTGGATAGTGGAAAACTCGATCCTGAGCTCTATCCATCGCTGTGTGAAAAACATGATCCATCTCCTCCATTTTAACCTTCTTTGACTGAACCTCGTCCTCAACACGATCTGCATGATCAACTGTGATGACCCGAATTTTCAGAAAAATATTAAAATAAGAATTTAATAAATAAAATTCTTATTTGCTGTTATGATATGTGGTATTATGAAATATAGTGAATATATTATTGTATTTGCTATAGTTAAATAAATTGTGAGAAAACAATTTATAGAGAGAAAATAAAATAATTGAATATATTATTATACATTTGTTTTGGTTTGAAATAAATTGTGGGAATCAATTTATTTAAAGAGACGGATAACTTTAAAGATACAAAACTTTTGTATCTGTTAATGAGCAAATTAAAATAATTTATAATATTAAATTATTTTAATATGAGTATAATGTAAATTTTGTGGTGAAGAAAGTAATTTATATATGGAGATTAAATTGAAATTATATTATGAAATAATATAATTTGATTATGAAGTCTTCTAATGAATTCACTATGAATTAAATTTCATGAGCAAGTTAATTAATTCACTTAATTAAATTGGTGAATTAAGGTAATATTTAAATTATAGTTAAATATATGAAAGTAATATATTTAATGAATATAAATAAATTGTTAAAAACAATTTATGAAAGGAATGAGATGATTAAATTTAATTATACAAAATTAGTTGTATATATTAATTAAGTAAATTAAAATAGTTAATTGAATAGTGATTATTTTAATTGGTTTGATACATTAAATGAGTTATTTTATTTAATGTATTAATTTCATTTTTATTGAAAGGATTAAATAATTTTAATATATTAATTGATATATGTATTAAAAGTATAATATGTGTTATATAATAAGTATTATACAACATGTATGGAAATATGTATATATGTAATAGGTATTAACTATAGTTAAAAGTTAGATATGAACCTGAGATCAGTAGGGAGTATACCTAGCTGAGTCATGTTAGTAGGAGGTGTATGATTATTAAATATTACCATGACACTAAGCATAAGCATAAGCAGGAGCTGTAACTCCCCTGTTTCTTTTCTATACTCCCTACCGTTCCATCTGTATCAAAGGAGGAAAGTAAACAAAAATACGAAGCAACAATTCTCAGCTCCTCTCCATTCTAAAACAGTCTCGGCACCACCATCCATCCCAAAACCAATTCCAAGCTTCTTTAATTTTTGTTGAAATCACCCAAATTGTACTCCCATGCTCAAGACTTGTTTGTTTCGGCTGGAACAAAGAAAGATAGCAAATGATTGAATCTGTAAATTAATTTGGGAGAAATTGGAAGCATCAACAATAAGAAAGATTTCAGATTTGGATAGCAGAGCTTGACATCATTAAGCTAAGGTATGTTATAAGTTCTTAATTGTCTTATTAGGAAATTGAATAATTAGTGTTCGTTAGTATGCAATACATAGTTTATATATGTGAAATATTGGAATTGAATGAACTAGAACCAAGGGAGATTAGTTGTTGTTGTGCGGTGTTATAAGGATGACAAAAATGGAATGAAAAACATAAACCCAACCCTTAGAATTCAGTCCCAAATAAGATCGCACGCGATGTGTTCGTGAAAATGCCAAAATGAGCTAATTTGGTTAAAAATACATAATTTGACGGAGCCGAAACCTAAGATAGCTTCGTACATCCTAAACTAAGTCAATTTAAGAGCCTCGTGGCATTTAATCAAGCCGAGGTGCATTTTAACAAGAAATGAAAAAGTGAAAAATTAGTGTGCGCGCTCATTTTTGACGCGCTATTCGGACTACCTATCAGACCCGAAATAGGTGGCTAGTATTTTCTAAAAATAGTCTTGTATACAAAATATATCATGTTCAAAAATGAACGCAATCCAATGTGTGAGCTAGGAGTTACAAAATAGCAAAGTTGTTACATCGCAACTAAACTAGCTGCCAGCAACAGCAGCAACCATAGGGCTGCGCTGTGCGGCAAGCTGGGCAGCCAGTTAGGCATTAGATTTTGTCTCGTTTAAAGTGTCCGAATGGTACGATATATATTTTTTAAAAATAGATGAGTATGTGATCTATAACATATCCAAAATGCAATGTCATTGGATAAGTATGTTAGAAGTTATAAAATTGCAAAAGTGGCGACACGGAATGGGGGGCTGCTGCCCAGCAACAACAGTAGATAGCAGCATAGCACCGCAGTAGCAGACGGCTGGGCCAGGCAGTGCCCAGTTGGTGCACTGCTTGGTTTTGTGTCGCGTCTTTGATAGTTTTAATAAATATAACTTATAAAAATGGACTAATGCAAAAGTATAACGTAATATAAAAGCTATGTATATACGGGACTTAGTTCAATACAAAGGAAGAATTACGGATACGTAAAATGTTAATAACAAGCAAAAGCTTGAAATATTTTAAATGAATACAAAAGATAAGTTATGTATATTTAAAAGAAAGCATGAATATGTATATAACCTTGAGCTTACGAATAGAATGTGAATCGTTTATGGAATGAGTTTTGAATAATGTATAAAACTAGAAGGATCTTTTGAATCAAAAGCCATTATATTAAGTAAAAGTCTAAAAAAAAATTCCAAACGGAATTTTAAGCTGAGATTTATGTAGCGGTGTATAAGATATTTAATATATATACAAAGCGAAAATGCAAGTTATTCGCAAAACGAAAAGTGAAGCTATTGTGCTAGCGGGATAAAATATTTATTCATGAGGCAATGCTCCGACTTGACTCATGAACAGGCAAAAAGATATAAAGATTATGTAAATCAAAGAAATAATATAGTAAACTGAGTTTTACTACAAAAGCTATATATTAGCTATTTAAATCCCGAATTTGCGAGTAAAGGCAAAAGATATTCCTAAAATAGGATATGAATGATTGAAGCTTCAAGATGTAAATTATTTACGTATTAAAAATGTGAGAGACCTTTATTTTGCATAAAAAGGTTAAAACGAATAAAATTTCTAAATGAACCAAGATTGATTTTGAGATAATAGTAATTAATAATATTAGTTTTTTTTTATAAACTAATAACCTTGAATAATGAATATGTATGCATGTAAGGTATTTGTGAAAATGCCTAAATGAAGAATTTGGTTTAAAACATGAAATAAACTCATGAGTTGAAATGTATTATATATATATATACATATTTATATATATATATAAACATATAGTATGTAAGTTTATTGAACTTATATGGGTTTGATAGTGGGGGATGATTATTGGTATATGTTTGGCTTTCCCTTTTGTATTGAGTAAGAACTATGAATTGGGCAGTGTAAAGATTGACGCACTGTTCGATGATTTGAGAATTTTTGTTTTTGTAGAATATGATTTGGTTAGTTCTGTTAAGGAAAGCTAGCTTGTGTAGGGAACTCTTCATCACCCCTTATTTATAGTGGCTAATAAGGTCATTCACTGCTTGATTGTTTAATCCAGTAAAGAGAATATAACAATAAAATAAATGTTTGAAATACAAAAAGAGAAAGCTCTTTTTGATATTTGTTTGGATAAGAAAAATGGCCCTGATGATTTCCTGGATAATGACCTTTTGTAATACACACAAGTTGACATGTGGTAGTATCACTCATAGGCTCAAAGCTATAAATCATATCTCCTTATATGTCCGTACTAGTACCACACATACACAATAATGGACTTATAGCAAAGATTAGAATTCTTTGAGACATGCATACTTGCATGATTAAATATCAATTACAGGGTAATTGGGGCTATTACAAAGCATTATACAAAGTAAAGATTAGAAGCCTAATCTAAATGAAATCAAGTCTTGAAATGAGATTGAAATGGGATTAAAGAATGCATTTTAACCCGAATCATGGATTCTAGGTGATGTGATGAATGAAAGTGTATGGGTTTTGCTAACCAATGAAATAAGGTGAAACAGGGAACGTTCGACAAACGTGTCATAATAAACACAAATTGAGGCAAGTTTTTCAGTTCCTTTGTGTTATGTGATCTTGATATTATATGAGATTTTAACAAATATGCTAAATTATACTTGATGCTTGTTGAATTGTGAAAGTCAACTTATGACTGAAATTTATTGAGTTTTGGAACTCAATCTTGATGTGATATGGGATCTGCAAAACATATGATTTATATTATTTAGAATTATGATAATCATGAGATATGAACTAGGCATGAAATTACGTGCTATGTGAAGCATGAAAGCTGTTAAATTTGTTGAGCTGTCGAGCTCAATCTTGCAAAAATAAACTTTTTGCAGGACAAGGATACAATGCGATATTATCTGCTATCTGGACGATAAAGATTAGAAGTCGTGCAAAGAAATTTCGTTTCTTTAATTAGAACTTGTATTGAATCGTGACAATGATTCTTGATATATGTAACTGACTGGTACGTAAAGTTTGAATTATTCAATATTCAAAGAATATTTGTTTTGAATATATTGGGATGAGTATTATATAAAGAAAATCAATATAGTGATAATACTATATAAGAAAGAATTTGAATATAGAATTGAGTTGTATATACTCGTATCTACTTCAATGTATAATCGTGAAGGTTGCGATTTAGGGAATAGAAAGAAAAATATAAAAGTTTTAAATTATTCCGCATTTTTAGCTATTTTAACATTGAATAATGTTTTAAAGCTAGAACAAGATAGTATTTAACGCACAAGCTCGGGATTAAGATTAGTCCTAATTTTGGATTAAGTTGGTCCCGATTTTTAGGGGCGTTACATCAACAACCTTCATCCACGCGTCCTCGGCTCTAGAATGTTTTGCAGACTATTCCCTTAGCTCACTCTTCAGTTTCTCCACCTCAGTTGATAACTCCTCCTTTTGGCTCTCTGCCTGAACCAGCTTCCACTCCACGTCCCCAAGACGTATATCAAGCTCCTCAATCTCGCTATTCGTCTGCTCCAGAACAGCCTGACGCTCAACCACCTGCTCCTCCAACTCCTCCACCCTATCCTGCAACTCTATGTTGCGATCATACACCTGCTCATACATCTGAACACCTAAGGAAGATAGTGGTATCTCCTCAGGGTCTTCTTCCTCCTCCTCAACCTCTTCAGGATCCTCCTCAGGATCTGACTCAGGTTCTACAACAGTGGTCAGTGGGGTTGGTTCTCTCGGAACTAGATGCTCCCAAACCGAATGAATGTCTCGAGACTCTTCCTCCCTAGCTTGGCTGGGTTCTCCTCTATCAGACATCCTGATAATAAAATTTTAAGTTCCAATTACTACTCGCGAGCATATAAGTTTGTTAACAAGTAAGCACATAACACAAAATCATTTTATTGTCTTTAATGAATTTCCATAATTCATTCCTTAGAACTCGATAAGAGTTATAACTCAACTATCTTTTTGATAAGGATATAGCCTAAGGTTTTTCCCCCACCTAAGGTTTATAACCTACTACTTTGATACCAACCTGTGACACCCCCAAATCTGGATACTTAAATCCCACGGATCTGGTGCTCACGATACTTCACAATCACATTTAACTACCCATGACAAAGATAACATATAATCCAAACATGGTAAAATAAATAAAAATTACATAATCCAAACCAAGTTTGATTACATAACCACTACGATCCAAGTAATCTAACCTTAATTATTGCATCATAACAGCGGAATATCATAATAAACTTAAGTTCATTACAAAATTTAAATTATTTAAACTTTAGACTAATCTTCTTCAGTTATTCATCTTGCCCTTGCCCTTGCTCGAGGACGACTCATTTGTCTTTCCATTATTAGCTGCAAATATTTATGCAAGAGTAAGAAAGCAATTGCCCACAAAGATAACAATAATATCATATGAATAATCGATGAATAATTTCAAATGAATAATATAAACCTTTCTGAATTCAACCAAACATAGATGAAAGACTATTCGCTCGATAAGAAACTTTGCTTTTGAATCAAGTTTATATTACGAGATTAAAAGTACATTTGAGGGTCACAAGACCATGAACTATGTCCTTAGGTTAACGAGTATTTCTAGTGCAACCTTTAACAATCTTATAGACTACAGGACTACCGTCTCGTACTCCGGGGGATCAGCCCTTCGTACAATATAATGTGCACATACACCTTAACACTATTGCGTAACTTATTCCCCTATATTAGGGTTGTTCATCTCAGTTCTGACATCGAAGTCCGTACCAAAAGAAATTTGGATTGGAACAGTTTCGAAGAAAATCCAAATCTTTGGAACGCACATCAACTATGGACTAGTTGAATCAAAATGGATTCAATAATCATTCAAGGTTTGGTAATAAGTAATCTTGAACAAGGTATTATAGCAATGGTTGGATATCAATGTTTAACAATTGAACAATTTCCATTTATCAAGATAATGCTTTCAGAAGAATTGAAATGCTTTTCAAAAGAATATCAGCCTTAGATCAATTTAAATAACCTTGCTGAATAATAAAAGAGCCAAGGTTAAGAACTTGCTCAATGAAAGTAAAGTAAGAAACTTGCATAAAAGAGAGATAAGGTTAGAACTTGTGTAATTGAAATCAAATTAAGGTAGGAATCTTGCTCAATATAAGAGTGAAGTTCAGAAACTTGCTTTCAACGAAATAAAAAAATTAAGGGTAGAAAACTTGCCTTGTGCGTAGATTACAAATTAAAATTCACGTTCCTTAATCAACCAATACATTCCATTTATAAAGCAGTAACAATGATTAGTTACATTGTTATAAACACTTCAGGATTCATTCTCATCCAATTTCATTTTAATATCTCAATTGTCATCTGATAATTAATAGGTATTTGTTTATCATCCATCATAATATCTTATTATTCATTTAATACCAAGGTCTAAGCTTTAAACATGCATATGGTAATATAACATGAGCACAAAGAAAAAAAAAATTTCATTTCCTGTTCCCCCGCCGGGGCGGTAAATTTTCTTCACAAAATTCCCGCCGGGGCGAGGCTACTGCTGGGGCGGTTGAAATTAGTTCAATTTGGGCGTCGGGGCGAAGACACCGCCGAGGCGACAAAACTAGTTCATTTATACCGCCGGGGCACTAATCCTAGTGTATTTCCACCCCCGGGGCGGTGGACCCGAATGTCAGTTCCTGCAGTTCGCGAAGAACACAGAAAATGCTAAATTTGGCCAAAGTTTTTCACAATTCACCAATTTAATTACTACCCACACATCATATGCGTTATAAAACCAAAACCCATTATATACACAACAATTTCAGCATCATAGACAATCTAAACAACCAATTTAAAGGTTAAAAATTCACTCTTTATATCTTATTATCATGTTTTGATACATTTAGCGTAATCAATCACTGCGAACTCGTTTCTTAACCAATTCAATCCGTTTAACTATCGTTCTCTTCGTATCTTAGCGAATTATAACAAGAAACCATCAATTTAACATTCTATTAAACAATAATCCATCAATTTTGGCCTTAAGGCAGACCATAATGAACACAGTGATTACAAAAGTCTAATTCCTCTTATTTCATACAATTACACAAGTTTCATTACCGCAAAACAATTTATAAATACCTTATAATCAATTATACATACTTATTAATCTATATGATCAACATTTAGTCAATCCTCAACAATTTATTTTATCAAGAATTACCACAGAGAAATAATTTTAAGAAAACACAAATAAGAGTTTATAGTTGAACAATTACCTCTTAATTTTTCTTAGTCCAAGAATAGATGATGATTGGAATGGCTACCAATCCTCCTACTTCCTTTTGACTTTTTAGAACTTACCCTCAATTCTCTCTATACTCTGCTAAAAACTATGATCTCTTCTCTTAGACTTAAGAACTGAACTGATGATTTAGTTTTAACGTCACTCTGTCAGTTACCAAACCCCAAAAGAATTATCAGTTAACAAAACCCAAGGGTTTAAGCCTTGTTTGGCTAAACCCATATATAATAAACCCTTTTTACCAACCATAGGTCTCAAGAACTTGTTTGGCTAACTCAATCCCATCTCCTTTTAATTTATTTTAATAATTCCCTTTATTACATAGTTCAAATGTCACACTTCATTTAAATTAAACTTATCAATTAACGAATTCAATTAAACTCTATTAGCTAAATTATAACTTCTTTTTGGCCAATTATAAACTAATTCACATAAATCATTTTATTCAAATAAATCCTTTATTCAAATAAATCATCCAATTTAACTATTAAATTAAATTTGAATAACCATCAAATCATCACTAAAATAACAATTAATATAATACACATAAATAAATTATCCCACGACAATTTCATCAAATATTTATTTGAATATATATATATATATATATATATATATATCAATACAAATATTAATTTAATCTAATAAATATTTTAATAATTACGAAAACTACATTCGTTACAGTATATACTTTGCTTGCTCTTAGGAAGAGGATGATTGATCTCATAATCATTTGTGTGGAGACACTAAAGCAAGCATGTAGGTGCTTATTGGAGAATAAGTTCACTGAACGTGGCTCACTAAAGGAATACCTAATGGAGTTTTACTTGTATGTCAATAGGAATTCCTTAAGTGATAGTAGTACAAATGATCCTTAAACTTGAGATCATCATAGTATTTTGTGTATGATGAGTTATACTTTGACATGTCCCTTAAGACCCTTAGGGTATATCAAAGGGTATAATTGGATATAATAAGTTGTACATGGAGATAGGTGAATGGTCAATAAAGAATCTACTGTTAGGTTTGTATATAACGCGAACATGCAATCAAATTACATAAATATAGCGGAAGCGTGATAAAATCAGATTTTAAAATTTTATACAAACCATCACCATGATATATCTTTATGCCCAATTATTAATTAAACGAAAGAGATGGAGAATAAGAATTATACCTTGTAGAATTCTAGCTTCCTCAAGTACAAGTTCACCTCCAATTCCTTCACGTTCTCTTTGAATTCCACCGATTAAATTCTTTCTTTTTGATCAACGTTTGACATCCAAGTGTTTGGCCTCTAGAGGCGATCCGCCAAGGAATAATATCTATTCACGAAGATGGGTGTTGGTAAAACCCTAGTTTCTATCTCTATAGAAATTGTAAGTACTCTCCACAATTCTTATGCAAGAGTGTGTAACCCTAATCTATAATAAGACTCCTCTTATTTATAGATGTAGAAAAACCCTTCCCTAAACTATTTAGGATTAGGGTTTCTATTCTAATTAAACTCCTTTAATTAATTATACTCCTAATCTAATTAGGAATTCATGAGAGAGTACTTCTATTAATTAATTCTCAATCCCTATTAGGAATTAAATAATAGTAATAGTAATAATAATAATAATAATAATAATAATAATAATAATAATAATAATAATAATAATAATAATAATAATAAGACTCCTCTTATTAATTTATATTTAATATTTTTAAAATATTAAATAATAAATATGAAGCTATTTAATTTATTCTATATCCTTAGATTAAATTAAATACACTTAACTTATTATTATAATTATGCCATTTACTTCTTAAATAAATTTTTTTTTTGCGGTGTGACCCTTTAGGTTCTCCATATTAAATCGGTTGTAAATAAATCAATTATAACAATTCTAATCTTATTTAAATAAATAAATTAAACTATTTAATTCAATTAAATAAATAACATTTCTTCTACAATAAGGGTAAGCCCCCTTAGTGATCAACGACTTTCCAGATAATATAGATTTCAACATTAATCACAAAAGAACCTTTCAGTGAATATTTACCGTACAATTCAATTCTTCTACCATACAATGTCCCAATTAAATATAAGACATGGAATTACTGTCAAGTCTTATTTTATTTAATTATATGTATTTCGATTCCCAAATGCACAACTCTAAATAATGCAAATTAGAAACTCCTTTCTAATTTCATTCTGCATTGGCCAAGGACTACTGAGTTGTCATTTATCGAATCACATAGGACATTCACATCTTTTACTAGATGTGGTAGATTCTTTGTTGATCATTCACCTATCTCCATGTACAACTTATTATACCCAATCATACCCTTTGATATACCCTAAAGGTCATAAGGGACATGCCAAAGTATAACTCATCATACACAAGATACTATAATGATCTCAAGTCCAATGATCACTTGTACTACTATCACTAGAGGAATTCCTATTGACAGGCGAGTAAAACACCATTAGGTATTCCTTAGCGAGTTACGTTTAGTGAACTTATTCTCCAATAAGCACCTACATTCTTGCTTTAGTGTCTCCACATAAATGATTAAGAGATCAATCATCCTCTTCCTAAGAGTAAGCAACGTATGTACTAATCTATCCGGATTCACTAATCCCCTTTTTAGTAATCTAACGATTATGAACGATTTTAGTTTTTAAGCTATCTAAGAATTTAGATCTCATTATCATGATCATCATCATGATTCTAAAAGTATTGCTTAAAACTATAGGTTTATCACATATTAATATAACAACACCATGTAGATAAAATAAAATGCCTTTTAATACTTTTATAAATGAATAAGATTACAAAGTACATGCTACATCATATCAAATATGATTAGCTTGTGTGCATACTACTTTCAATCTCTCACTTGCGCTAAAGCCAATCGTCATAGTATCTAATACCCATCTTCTCTAAGTGACGATCAAACTGCTGTTCGGTTAAAGCTTTAGTAAATGGATCTGCAATGTTGTCTTGAGAGTCCACACGCTCCAGGGTGATGTCTCCTCTTTCAATGATCTCTCTAATCAAATGAAACCGCCGCAACACGTGTTTGGATTTCTGATGAGACCTGGGTTCCTTAGCCTGCACAACAGCTCCAGTATTGTCATAGAATAAATGTACGACTCCTCTAATGCTAGGAACCACTCCAAGTTGAGTTATGAACTTCTTCATCCAAACAGCTTCCTTTGCAGCTTCACTTACAGATACGTACTTTGCCTCTGTCACTGAATCAACAACTGTTTGCTGCTTGGAACTTTTCCAACTTACTGCGCCACCGTTTAAAGTAAATAAATACCCTGAAACGGATTTCCTATCATCTTGGTCCATTTAAAAACTTGAGTCTGTATAGCCCTCTAGTTTCAATTCAGACCCAGCGTAGATAAGAAATACATCCTTAGTTCTTCTTAAGTACTTTAGGATGTTTTTCACTGCCTTCCAGTGCCCTTCTCCTGGATTCGACTGATATCTGCTTGTTACACTAAGTGCATGAGCGACATCCGGTCTAGTACATATCATACCGTACATGATAGATCCTATTGTCGAAGCATAAGGAATCTTACTCATACGGTCTCTCTCCTCAGGTGTCTTTGGGGCCTGTTTCTTAGAGGGATGTATTCCATGGCTCATCGGTATGAGAACTCTCTTGGAATCTTCTATGCTAAACTTCTTTAGCATCGAGTCAATGTACTTTCCTTGGGTCAAGCCAAGCATCCTTTTAGATCTATCTCTATAGATCTTTATCCCCAAAATATAGGATGCATCACCTAAGTCCTTCATGGAGAAGTGTTTAGATAACCAAATTTTGATCGACTATAGTATATGAACATCATTCCCTTTCAGTAATATATCATCAACATATAATACAAAGAATGAAACAGCGCTCCCACTAACCTTCTTATACACACAAGGTTCATCCTCATTTTTGATAAAATCAAACTTTTTGATTATCTCATCAAAACGGATGTTCCATCTTCGAGAAGCTTGCTTCAATTCATAAATGGATGGTTGTAGCTTACAGACTTGATTTATTCCAACCGTTGAAACAAAACCCTCTGGCTGTATCATATATACATTCTCCTCAAGCTCTCCATTGAGGAAGGCTATTTTCATGTCCATTTGCCAGATTTCGTAGTCATAATAAGCTACAATTGCAAGCAAAATCCGAATGGACTTGAGCATAACTACTGGTGAGAAGGTTTCATCATAGTCAACTTCTTATCTTTGTTTGAAACTTTTTACAACCAGTCTGGCCTTATAGGTCTCTACCTTGTCGTCCGCTCCAGTCTTTCTCTTAAAAACCCATTTACACCGAATAGGCTTAATGCCCTCAGGTGGTGAAACCAAAGTCCATACTTGGTTTCCAGACATGGAGTCCATCTCGGATTTCATGGCTTCTAGCCATTTCTCTTAGTCTTTACTACTCATAGCCTCTTCGTAAGTCAATGGATCATCATCATCTATGATGCGTACCTCATCATCATCCTCTATGATGAATCCATACCTATCAGGTATCTTCGGTACTCTTCCAGATTTATGAATAGGATGTGGTACATTAGGTTCTTCCACTTGGTCAGGTACCTGACTTTGATCCGTAGTATTTTGTGGTTCTTGAACTTCTTCAAGATATATCTTACTCCCACTGACCCCTTCAAGGATAAACTCCTTTTTCAAGAAGGTATCGTGTTTTGCTACAAACACCTTTTGATCAGTAGGATGATAGAAATAATACCCTAATGTAATATTCTGAACCCTAATAAGATTTATATATGTAAATTATGTGTTTATTAAATGAAATTTCTTATTCCGACTCTGTGTTATGTGATGATATATTCTGATGAACGGCTGTTCAGGTAATCTTTGAAACCCTAATACGATTCGAAAACAATATCGTATAAGTTTAGAATTAGAACGTATAACGTAAAACTAGATATCGAGAAGTTTAAAACCTTAAACCCTAATAAGATTTGAAGTTTGTAACATATGTGCTTAATAAAGATCGAAATGATATTTCGAAGCAGGTGTTTTGTGATTATATAGTGTAAACGATGAATTAGGTCAAATAAAATTTTTTGGTCAAGCTGCTTAGTCGTGCTTACATTGACAAAATGAATTATCGTGCTTTCCACGATTTCACCAAGAAGCATTCCGACAAATTATTTTTGACAAGTTGCTGTGTCGTGCTTAAGAATGACAAAGTGATTTGTCGTGCTTATGGTAACAAGCTGCACTGTCGAGCTTGGAAGATATTTTCATTGAGAAGCTTAGAAGATAGGTTCAATTGCAAGCTGCACTGTCGAGCTTAGAAGATATTTTCATTGAGGAGCTTAGAAGATAGGTTCAATTGCAAGCTGCATTGTCGAGCTTAGAAGATATTTTCATTGAGGAGCTTAGATTGCAAGTTGCATTGTCGAGCTTGGAAGATATTTTCATTGAGGATCTTATAAGATAGGTTCAATTGCAAGCTGCATTGTCGAGCTTGGAAGATATTTTCATTGAGGAGCTTAGAAGAATATTCTAAGAATTTGCTAGGTACTAAAGTGTAATTAGCCTAGGTACCAAAGTGTAATAAGCCGAGCCCCTAACGTGCAATTAGCGAAACTTGGTTTTTCTATAAATAGCAAGCTCAGTTCATTCATTCCTTACTATTTTTCAAGAGAAGTTCAAGAGCAAAAACATTCTATATTTATATTCTGAGAGATATTGTGAGATAAAAATTACTTTCTAAGCATCGAAGCGCTGCACGATTGGAAGTAAAGCTAGCAACTACAAGAGGTATTACTCTAGTGGTTATTATTTTCATTCTTCTTTATATATTTAGTAAAAATATACTTTTATAAGCAGTTGTAATGCCCAAATTATTTTAAGTATATTGTACAAAAGTCCTATTTATAAGCAGTTGTAATGTTCGATTTATTTCTCTTATATATTAGAAAATATACTCTTATAAGTAGTTACTATGTCTGAATTTCTTTAACTATTTAGTAAAAATATTCATTTTATAAGCAGTTATAATGCTGAAATTTTTTCAAATATAATAGCCAAATATTCATTTTACAAGCAGTTATAATGCTGAAATTTTTTTAAATATAATAGCCGAATATTCATTTTATAAGAAGTTATAATGCTGAAATTTTCTCAAATATAATAGCCGAATATTCATTTTATAAGCAGCTATAATGCCCGATTTATTTCAACCATAGTAACCGAATATTCATTTTTCAAGCAGTTATAATGCTCAATTTATTTTAAATATAGTTAAAAAAATATTCATTTTGTAAGCAGTTATAATGCTAAAATTATTTCATATATTGTAGAAGAAGTCTTATTTATATGCGGTTATGATACCCGAAATAAATTTAAAAGATTTAATCGTTAAACGCTTATTTGTTTACATAAACTTATAATCGTGTAGGATTTACGACGAACGTTTAGACCGTTATATTAACTGTAAAATATATACGAGGCAAGTCTTCTAACCTTGTTACATTTAAGCAAGTCTATTACATCTTACTATCAATTATTGTAAAGTTATTGCTTCTTGTTCAGCATAACTTAAGAAATGAATCATTATTCATATATTGTTTATTCGAGCGTAAAATGTTGTGTCAAACCAAATTGTTTTGGTATGACATCTTATACTGAGAAATAGAACACCTTGATGTAAGGTGAACTGAAACACCTTGATACAAGGTGGTGGTAAACGTTGATTATATATCGACACAAAATTATAGGATGATATGCATACTCATAGGATATTGGTTAGGTTGATCCCCTACCAGATATCTGAAATCAAGAGATTCTAAGTCATTGAAGACTGATAGAACTAATTGAAATATATGGTTCATGTACAGAACCCTTAGTTATACATCATTGACATCTTTCAAATCAACACACTGTGTTTACGTTTTCAAATGAACTTGCTGAGCAATTGTAGCTCATTTTTGCATATATCTTCTTTTGCAGTTTTAAATGATAATCCCGACACTTCTGGGACAGACAAAGGAAAAGGACATGTTAATTAGTTTTAATTACTGTTTTGAATAATTCAAGTCTTTTATAAGGTTTTGTTGTAATAACTTAGTACTGAGAACGATGTAACCGAACTTAATGATATGAAATATATTATCATCCTTTATTATATCGAATGCGTTATACTCTGATCTTTACTTTGTTTAGCATAGTTGTACTAAGTAAATACAGTATCTATACGAACTATACATCTGAATGAGGGTATTTGAATGATATTGAAAGTCCTATAAGCTCTGAGGTTACACTTAATGAGCGCCGGTAAGGTGCCATCTTTACCGGAATGCGCCCCTCAGTTCTATGGACAATCTTATCGTTAATACTGTGAATGTCAGATAGATAGGGAATATCGATATGAAAGAGGTATTCATGAGATATGAATCTATGCATCCAAGTGAGGGTATCCAAACACAGATAACGTTCTGACAAGAATTATCATCTGTTATGGGATACTGTGAACCTTGGACAAATAGAAGTCATATATTATTGAATATTTATAGTTGTATAGTTTCGCGTGAGCACCATATCTGCTACAGGGAGTATAGACAATTTGGGGGCGTCACACCTAAGGTTTCTTTAGGATATCCCATAAATCTACACTTGTCGGATCTTGTCTTTAGTTTATCATGCTCAAACCTTTTGACATAAGTTGGACAACCCCAAGTCTTAATATGCTTAAGACTAGGTTTCCTCCCTGTCCATAATTCATATAGAGTCTTTGGGATGGATTTGGTAGGTACCTTGTTAAGTAGGTATGCAGCCGTTTCTAGAGCATAACCCTAGAAGGATACTGGAAGGTCGGTATAACTCATCATGGAACGAACCATGTCCAACAATGTTCGATTTCTCCTTTCATATACACCATTTAACTGTGGCATCCCTGGTGGAGTCCATTGTGAGATTATACCATTTTCTTTGAGACAACTTAGAAACTCATTGGTCAAGTATTCCCCACCTCGATCCGAACGAAGAATTTTAATACTCTTACTAATTTGTTTCTCTACTTCACTTCTGAATTCTTTGAACTTTTCAAACGATTCAGACTTGTATTTCATTTAATATACATATCCAAATCTAGAATGATCATCAGTAAAAGTAATAAAATAAGAATACCCTCCTCGTGCATTCGTTATCATAGGTCCACATACATCTGTGTGTACCAACGCTAACAACTCTATAACTCTTTCCCCTTTTTCACTAAAAGGAGATTTAGTCATCTTACCCATGAGACAAGATTCACAAGTTGGATATAATTCGAAATCAGATAGCTCTAAAAGCCCATCTTTATGCAACTTGGTTAATCTTGTTTCATTGATATGACTGAGTCTACAATGCCATATAAAGGTATAATTAACATCATCTCTTTTCCTTTTCTTAGTTTATTCAATTTGAAGTATAATATCAAAACCATCCATATCTAATACAGAAATTGAAATAATATTTCTAATGAGTGTTGGAACATAATAACAATTATTTAAACTAATGGACTTCATCCTTGTTCAGCTTTCTACTTCTGCTTAGTCCCTGCATATTGTTACATATGTGAGAACCACAGCTGGTATCTAATACCCAAGTAGAATTTTGTCTTTCAGAAAAATTAATTTCAATCATGAACAAACCTAGATCGGAAGTCGAAGCTTCTCCAAGCTTCTTCTGTTTTGATTCGCATGATAATCCTTGCAGTTCCTCTTCCAGTGACCTGACTTATTGCAATGGTAGCAAATTCCTTTACTATCTGGATCAACTTTCTTATTATCCTTTCCTTTTGCTTTGCCCTTAGCCTTCTTCTTTTTCTTCTTTTCAGAAGATACCTTGGGCCTCTTCCTTTTCTTGGAAGAATCATCCACTAGTAAAACTTGATTCTTATTGGATGAGAAATGACCTTTAGCAGTTTTCAGCATGTTAAGTAACTCAGGCAAGCTGACGTCCAACTTATTCATGTGAAAATTCACAACAAATTGTGAGAAGGTGTCTGGGAGTGACTGGAAGATCAAATCTTGACTTAACTCCCCATCCATTACGAACCCTAGCTATCCAAGTTGTTCAATCAAATTGATCATCTTTAGGACATGAGTCTCAACACTAGTGCCCTCGGTCATCCGAGATCGAAAGAGCTCCTTAGATATCTGATATCTAGCAGTCTTACTTTGCTCATCATACAACTCTTTGAGGTGTAGCAATATAGTAGGAGCATCCATAGTTTCATGCTGATGCTGAAGCTCGTTACTCATAGATGCGAGCATGATGCATTGAGTCAAGATTACATAATCTTGCCACTTTTTGAAAGTAGCAATCTCTACCTCAGGGGCTGTTTCTGCAACATTTGCAGGGACGGGCGAATTTAGGACATAAGAAATCTTTTTAGTAGTGAGAATAATTCTCAGATTCCTTAACTAGTCCATGTAATTCGGTCCGGTCAGTTTGTTAGCATCAAGTATGCTACGCAGTGATAGTGAGTTAGACATTTTTAAATTCTGCATGTGAAATAGACGACATTTTAGCATACATTCATTTTATTAATTACCAAAATAAATTAGGTCTTTATTTTAAATTGGTATCTCCCACTATTTTCATCAAACTATATTACCCTCAATATATTTAGTTTATTGCAAGTTTCATTGTGTATATGCACTTATTAGGTTGTTTATTGATTTTAGGAGGACTCAGGGTTAAAAGTGGAGAGAGATTGAAAACCGGAGTGAAAAGAGAGAAAAAGATGAAAAATCTGAAAACTGACATCTTGGCCCCGACGAGACTTTTGGCCTGGAAATCTTGGCCCCGGCCCAAACCTCTCTGGAGTTTATCCCCCGGCGAGAAAATCATGAAGAAAATCTTCGCCCCGGCGGGAGTTCGCCCCGGCGAGAAAATCTAGGCATAATCTTCGCCCCGGCGAAGATGGTCGGCGTTGTCCAGAGTTGACCCGCGTTGACTTGGTGTTGACTTTCGGGAATTTTGAGGATTTTTACTCTGAATTGGATTTTTATTTTTAGGAGACTTAGGATATTATCTTAGGACTATAAATAGATATTTTTAGTTAGATATTAGTAGCTACATCTTGACAACTACAATTGTAACCTTAATTGGAGGAGATTGAAGGCATGTCAGGCTAAAATCTTACTTTCAGTTCTAAAGGATGTTGAACCTTATTTATAATTAATGGTTTAGTTAAGTAAACATTATTTATTTCTTCTTATATGGAATTCATTCTTGATAATCTGATTGAATTGCTTGAATGTTAGTTGGTTTAATTGATTTGATTTCTGCAGGATTAAATTAGTTAACTACTATCATCTGCTAGATTAAGATATAGTATTAAGCAAATGATATTATATATGATCATAAGTAGCAATTAATAATACTTGATTGTGGATAAGCTTTTGGGTGTTATTATGATTATCAAAAGGTAAGCTAAATAATACCTGATAGTGTGATTGTTGCTTGGAATAGTCTAATTCTCTAATCCTTAATGCTGCTGTTATATTAAATCTAGACTGATAGTTCTAGGCTATATGATAGTTAGGGTCTCTTGAGGCGATTGTCACATTAGATTTAAAACCTAAGGAGAATTTCGGATAATTAGCGATTGCGGTTATCTAGGACTATTAATTTCATTGAAGGATAAATAATGTTACGCTTGATTAATCTGTCATTGTAAAAAGGTGATACTGAACTTATGAACTGGAACTTTTAATTCATTGGTTATTTTTATTTATTTACTTTTTGTTAATTAGTTAATCAAACTCAAAACCCCCCCAATCTTTATTTTAATTGTTTAATTAGATTTAGGAAAATAAAAGAATAAATATAAAACAATTCACTCTCTATGGGATCGACCATTGCTTGTCACTATACTGATTCCTGTATTATTAGAGTAGAAGTAAGCATTTAATTTTGGGCTGTAAACGACAGCTCCCTAATTTTGGCGCCGTTGTCGGGGAGTGTTAATTGTTTTTATTTATTCTTTGTTTTCGTTTATTTATTTTTATTCTCTTTTATTTATTTTTATTTTTGGACTCGATTCTCTCACTCTTTTGAACTGAATTTTGATCCAGAGTTAGAGAAAATTGCACGAAGGGATGGCTGCTAACAACAGCAGGACTTTGAAAGAATTAGTTTCGCCTAATCTCGATCAACCAGCATTGTGTATTGAGTGTCCTACTTTAGATGCTTCTTTTGAATTACAATCAGTACTAATCCACCTTTTGCCTACTTTTCGTGGTCTTATAGGTGAAGATCCATACAGGTATCTAAAGGAGTTTCATGTGGTGTGTTCCATCATGAAGCCATAAGGAGTAGCAAAGGAACAGATCAAGCTTAGAATTTTTCCATTCTCCCTAGCAGATTTGGCAAATGATTGGCAGTACTATCTACCTTCAGGATCAATACGATCATGGAACGAAATGCAAAGGTTGTTCCTAGAAAATTACTTTCCTGCTTCAAAGGTTGCTACCATAAGGAAGGAGATATGTGGCATCCAGCAGTTCAATGGAGAGACTCTTTATGAGTATTGAGAAAGATTTAAGAAGTTGTGTTCTAGCTGTCCACCCACAAGATCGATGATCAACACCTGATCCAGTACTACTGTGAGGGACTGTTGCCCATGGACATGAGTATAATTGATGCAGGGAGTGGAGGAGCACTACTTGACAAAACTCCAGAGGTTGCGAAAAACTTAATTGCAAACATGGCAGCAAACTCATAGCAGTATGGAACTAGGATTGATCATACACCTACAAGGGTGAATGCGGTAAGCACATGTAATCTTGAGCAACAAATTTTTGAATTAACTGTTTTGGTTCAACAAATGGCGGCATGGAAGATGCAAATTGCAAAGGTATGTGGAATTTGTTCCAAATTAGGGCATGATACAAATGATTGTCCAATATTGCAAGAGGATATAATTGTTCATCAAGTCAATGTTGTGGGGACATTCTCAAGACAAAATCCACATCGCTATGATCCTTATTTTGCCACTTACAATCCAGAATGGAGAGATCATTCCAACTGGAGCTATGAGGATGATACGCAGCCTAGTTTTTAACAGATTCAACAGCAACATCAAACACATGAACAAGCAATTCCTACCAATTCTGGACCATTTCTTGAGGATATATTCAAAGCTTTCATGAATTAAGCACAACAGTTCCAAAAAAAAACAAGGACTTCCATACGCGATTTGGAGAATCAGATGGGTCAGCTTGCCACCACAGTAAGCAGATTGGAATATCAAGGATCAGGACAGTACCCTCTCAGACAGTTGTCAATCAAAGAGATAATGTGAGTGCAATTACCTTGAGAAGTGGTGAGGAGGTGTAGCAACAAGAAAAGTTAGTTCTTCTAGTCCAAAGCAAGTCAAGAAATGGTGAAACAGGTGTTAGGTTTGTATATAGCGCGAACATACAATCAAATTGCATAAATAGTGCGGAAGCGCAATAAAACGGATTTTAAAAATTTTTCATACAAACTATCACCATGATCATCCTTGTGATCAATTATCAATTAAACGAAAGAGATAGAGATATAGAATTATACCCTCGTGAATCAAAGCTTCCTCAAGTACAAGTTCACCTCAAATTCCTTCGCGTTCTCCTTGAATTCCACCGATTAAATTCCTTCCTTTGATCAACGTTAGCCACCCAAGTGTTTGGCCTCTAGAGGTGATCCACCAAGGAATAATAGTTGTTCAAGAAGATGAGTGTTGGCAAAACCCTAGTTTCTATCTCTACAGAAATTGCAACTACTCTCTCAAATTCTTATGGAAGAGTGTGTAACTGTCTAACCCCAAATCATGATAAGACTCATCTTATTTATAGATATAGGGAACCCTCCTAAACTATTTAGGATTAGGGTTTTTATTTTAATTAAACTCCTTTAATTAATTAAACTCCTAATCCAATTAGGAATTTATGAGAGTACTTTTATTAATTAATTCCCAAACCCTTTTAGGAACTAAATAATAATAATAGTAATAATAATAATAAGACTCCTCTTATTAATTTATATTTAATATTTTCAAAATATTAAATAATAAATATTATGCTATTTAATTTATTCTATCTCCATAGATTAAATTAAATACACTTAACTTATTATTACGATTATGTCATTTACTTCTTAAATAAATATTTTTCTTTTGCGGTGTGACCCTTTAGGTTCTCCATATTAAACCGGTTGTGAATAAATCAATTAGAACAATTCTAATCTTATTTAAATAAATAAATTAAACTATTTAATTTATTTAAATAAATAATATTTATTCTACAATAAGGGTAAGCTCTCTTAGCGATCAACGACTTTCCAGATAATATAGATTTCAACATTAATCATAAAAGAACCTTTCAATGAATAGTTACCGTACAATTCAATCCTTCTACCATACAATGTCCCAATTAAATATAAGACATGGAATTACTGTCAAGTTTTATTTTATTTAATTATATGTATTTTGATTCTCCAATGAACAACTCTGATAATGCAAATTAGAAACTCGTTTCTAATTTCATTCTGCTTTGGCCAAAGACTTATGAGTCGTCATTTATCGAATCACATAGGACATTCACTCCTTTTACTAGAAGTGGTAGATTCTTTGTTGACCATTCACCTATCTCCATGTGCAACTTATTATACCCAATCATACCCTTTGATATACCCTAAGGGGTCTTAAGGGACATGTCAAAGTATAACTTATCACACACAAGATACTATGATGATCTCAAGTCCAAGGATCACTTGTACTACTATCACTAGAGGAATTTCTATTGACAGGTGAGTAAAACTCCATTAGGTATTCCTTAGCGAGCCACGTTCAGTGAACTTATTCTCTAATAAGCACCTACATACTTGCTTTAGTGTCTCCACATAAATGATTAAGAGATCAATCATCCTCTTCCTAAGAGTAAGCAACGTATGTACTAATCTATCCGGATTCACTAATCCCCTTTTTAGTAATCTAATAATTAGGAACGATTTTAGTTTGTGAGCTATTTAGAATTTAGATCTCATTAGCATGATCCCTATCATAATTCTAAAAACATTGCTCAAAACTATGGATTTATCACATTTAATATAACAGCACCATGTAGATAATGTAAAATGCCTTTAATAACCGAATAAGATTACAAAGTATATGCTACATCATATCAAATATGATTGGCTTGTGTGCATACTACTTTCAATCTCCCACTTGTACTAAAGCCAATCGTCATGGTATCTAATACCCTTCTTCTCTAAGTGACAATCATCCTGCTATTTGGATAAAGCTTCAGTAGATGGATATGCAATGTTGTTCTCGAGAGTCCACTATCTCTATAGTGACTTTTTCTCTTTCAATGATTCCACTAATCAAATAAAAGTGCCACAACAGTTGTTTGAATCCAAGATGAGACTTAGGAACTATTCCTAGTTCTGTAATGAACTTTTTATCCAAACAATCAAACTTACAGCTTCATTTACAGCTATATACTTTGTCTTTGTCACTAAAACAACAACTCTTTGCTGTTTAGAACTTTTCCAATTCACTGCACCACCTTTTGAGGTAACTATTTACCCTAAAGTGGATTTGTTATCGTCTTGGTCAGTATGAAAAACTTGAGTCTGTTTAGCCCTTTAGTTTTAATTCAAGCCCACCATGTATCATGATCACATCCTAAATACCGGTTAGGTACTTAAAGATGTTTTTCACTGTCTTACAGTGATCTTCCCCAGAATATGACTGATCAACATCAGACCTTGTATATTCACTGCATACATGATAGTAACTCGTGCGATCTCTCTTTTAATTGGAGACAATTTTAGAGAGATACACTCCATGGCTCATCATCATGAGACCTCTCTTGGAGTTTGCCATGCTAAACGCCTTTAGCATCAAATGAATATACGTTCCTTGGGTTAAGACGAACATCCTTTTAAATCTATCTATATAGATTTATATCCCCAATTTATAGGATGCTCCTCCCAAGTCATTCATAGAGGAATGTTTAGATAATTTTATCTTTACTGATTGTAGCATTAGTGTGTTATTCCTTATCAGTAGTATATCAACATATAATACCAAGAATGTCACAACTCTCCCATTGATCCTTTTGTACACACAAGGTTCATTCTCATTTTTGATAAAATCAAACTCTTTTGATTGTCTCATTAAAATGAATGTTCTTTCTTTGAGAAGCTTGCTTCAATCCATCAATGGATCATTGTAGCTTAAAACACGATTTGCTTCAACCTTTGAAACAAATTCATCTGGCTGTATCATATATACATTCTCCTCAAGTCTTCATTGAGGAAGGGTGTCTCCACATCCATTTTACCAGATTTCGTAATAAGCTATAATCACAAGCAAAATCCAAATGGACTTGAGCATTACCCGGTAATAAGGTTTTATCACAGTCAACTCCTTGACTTGAAAAACCTTTTAAATAGGTCTGGTCTTATAGGTCTCCACCTTGCCATTTGCCCCAGTCGTTCTTTTAAAGACCTATATTCACCCTCTAGTTAATATGCCCTTTTATGGAGTAACTAGAGTCTAAACTTGGTTCTCATACATGGAGTCCATTTCGGATTTCATGGCCATCTGCCATTTCTCAGAGTGTCTTCTACTCATAGCCTCATCGTATATAACTAGATCATCATCCTCTATGATACGTACCTCATCATCATCCTCTATGATGAATCCATACATCCCAGGTATCTTCGGTACTCTTCCAGATTTACGATTCGATTATGGTACAATAGGTTTATGTACAGGTTCCTCGGTTTGACTTAAAGTGTTTTGTAGTTCTTGAACTCCTTCAAGATCTATTACCCTCACACTAGCTCCTTCAATGATAAACACCTTTATCTAAGAAGGCAGCGTGTAGGATTATAGTAATAATACCCTAAACTTTCTTTAGGATATTCCATAAGTTTGCACTTGTCAGATTTAGTCCCAAACTTATCTTTGAAACCTTTTCACATAGCTGGACAACCCCTTATCTTAACATACTTAAGAGTAGGAATCCTCCATATCCATAACCTTTATGGAGTCTTGCGCTCGGATTTTGAGGTTACCTTATTTTGTAGATATGCAGCTGTTTCTAGGGCATAACCCTAGATGGATACTGGAATGTCGGTAAAAATCATTATGGACCGCACCATGTCTAACAAGGTACAATTTCTCCTTTTTAGATACACCAATCAATTATTGCGTATCAGGAGGTGTCCATTATGAGAAAATACCATTTTGAGATGATCTAGAAACTTATTGCACAAGTATTCCTTCCTTGATCTGATCAAAGAATCTTAATACTTTGTCAATTTATTTCACTTCTGAATTCTTTAAACCTTTCAAATGATTCAGACTTGTATTTCATCAAATACACACATTCAACTCTTTGAATGACCATCTCCTTTTCTTTTACTAGTTTGTTTAATTTGCAAAATTATTTTTCATGTAAGTCAAGTTTACAAAATCCATCAAGTGATCTTCCAGTTTCAAACAAAACATTATCATTATAAGTAGAACAACAATTGTTCTTAAATATAATACCAGAACCTTCCTTGTCCAACAACGGAAGTGATAATGTTTCTAAAGAGAACTGGAACATAATAACAACTTATTAACTTAATAGACTTGCCTGTAGGCAACGCTAAACTATAAGTTCCTACGGCTAATGTAGCAACCATTGCTCTATTCTCCACACGTAAGATTACTTACTTTTTGTTTAGCTTTCTACTTCTGCTTAGTCTCTGCATTGGATTGCATATGTGAAAACTATAGCCGGTATCCAATACCTAAGTAGAACCTTGACTTATAGAAAATTTTATTTCAATCATGAACAAACCTATATATCTGTAACCGAAGCTTCACTAAGCTTCTTCTGGTTAGCCTCTGTAAGATTCTCCTTACATTTTTCTTTCTAGTATCTAGGCTTATTGCAGTGGAAGCAAACTCCTTTGCTATCTGCATCAGTCTTGTTCTTATGGTCCTTTGTTTTTGCCTTTTCATTTACCTTCTTTGAATTGTTCTTCTTTTAAGAAGATCATTTGGCCCTCTTCCGCTTCCTGGAAGAATCATCTACCAGTAATACTTGGTTTTTCTTGGTTAGAAGGTGACTCTTTACAGTTTTCAACATGTTTAAGCAACTCAAGCAGGCTAACATATAGCTTGTTCATGTGGAAATTCACAACAATTTATGAGAAAGAGTCCGGAAGTGATTTGCAAGATCAAATCTTGGATCAACTCTCCATCCATTAAAACCTTGTTGTCCTAATTGTTCAATCAGATTGATCATTTTTCGGACATTTGTCTATACTGTAATACCATCGATCATTCTAGATCGGAAAAGCTCCTTAGATATCTGATATCTAATAGTCCTACTTTCCTCACCCTTCAACTCCTTGAAGATGCAGGAGTATAGTAGGAGCATCTATAGTTTCATGCTGACGCTGAAGCTCGTTACTCATGGATGCGAGCATGATGCATTAAGCCAACTGTGCATCATATTACCACTTTTTAAAAGTAGCAATCTCTTCCTCTGAGGCATTGTCTGCAACCATTGCAGGGATAGGCATATTAAGGACATAAGATAGCTTTTCAGCCTTGAGAACTATTCTCAAATTCTTTAACCAGTCCTTTTAATTTGGTCCGGTTAATTAACATCTAATATGCTCCGTAGTGATAGTAAATTAGACATTGTAAAATTCTGTAAATGAATTTGTAATTTAACAACATTTTAGCATACATTTATTTAATTAATTACCAAAATAAATTAGGTCTTTATTTTAAATTGGTTTCTCTCACCTTTTCATCAAACTATATTACCCTCAATATATATAGTTCGGCAAATCTAATTAAAGGTTTGCTAGTGAGAATAAGGATCTCATTTCAAATGTATATAGCCTTGTGTGACACAACAAATGATATATAAATAAATAGGTAGACAACTATTGTCAATTACATCACTATGTAACTCCTTGTATTTTACCTCTTAGATTATTTTGATCAAGTGTGACACATCCGAATCAAAATTATCCAAGTTAAGTCCAACCTAGCACTTCCATATATTCGAAAGAAAAACACTGTCCTTGTGTGACACAACAAAACAGCATTTATAAGCATCAAATGTGATAAAGCAACATCTTAAATATTTAATACTTGCCTTGTGTGACACAACAAACTCATATTATGTAAGAACCCGGATTTTTAGAAATTATTAAAATAAGAATTTAGTAAATAAAATTCTTACTACGTCATGTGTCGGATTCAAATTGGAATATATATGCGTTATATATAATTTTGAATTCTTATGGCTTGGTAAGAAGAAGTCAATTTATGTGAAGTTCTAAGAGATAGCGAAGCTATTAAAGAAAGTAGGATTGAACTTGAAGTTTAATCGTTGAATTATGGACGGAGGTAGTAATTAATTAAGTTGAAAATTATTTTTTGGATAATATGATTGAATATTAAAGTCTTGTGTGGCAGTAACGTGATAGAAGAGGTTAACTCACTTTTATACAACGGTGAATTAATATATGTGTTTTGCATAAGGAAAACGAAACGTTTATGTTAATTAAAATTGCTATTATTTTTATATTACTTAGCATGGTAATATATTTAATATTTTGAATAATGTTAATAAATTATGTAAGTATCGAGAAGGGAAGAAAATCAATATATCTATTGGATAAGAATTTATACACGGCTAAATACACGGCTAAATGCGTAGATGGGAGAAATTATTTTAAGGCAATTATTTATTAAGATAAATTCTAGCCTTGAATTATTTTATTTTATATGTACAGTTTTATATGAGGTAATGTGTATAATTACGTAATATGGTAAATATATTAAGTCATATTTACTATATGTAAATAATCGATATAAATAATTTATAACAGGAGAAAATAAAGTTATTATTTATTTTCTATACGTGATATAAGGACATGTGCCTTACAGATAGTTATTTCAATGAGACATAGATATTATTATGAATATAATATCTTGAGAAAATGAGTAAATTCTTTTATTATGATTAACACCTTTATTTTCATATATAAAGTAAAAATGTAGCAGAAACATTATATGTTTTTTTTATGATGGAATACATACTTTATATATTGGTATGTACATTTTTGTGATTGGCCAAGAGGGTTAAATTTATAAAGCTAAGTTATTTTACTAAATAACTTAATAACCATGATTTTTATAAGTAATAATGTGAATTTATATGTATATATATATATATATATGTATATATATATGTATATGTATGAGTGTCTCGAAACGTAATAATTTAATCTAAATTGAATTAATGGTAAGAGAATAAATGATTGATATTAATTAATCATTGTGGTACTTATGTGTGATTAAAATAATAGGCGTGATAATGGGTTGGGAGTACCCGACTGAATTATATTTAGCTCAATTAAAATATTATTTGGACTAACCCATTATCCCTGAAATACATAATTATACGTATTAGTGTATATTTAAAGTATGAGTACACTGTTTAGGTGTGAATGTATATATATGTGGCTGTGTGTATATGTGCCCATAACTTATTTTAATGTAGTAATGATAAGTCATTATTATTGATTTAATAAGCCCAAAAGGAATTAACTTTAGTAGAATGGGGACCATTTTACTAATGAGTAAGGAAGAAATAGAGCTTGTCCCAAATTCATTGTCCCAAATAATTACCAGTCGTGTATAGGCCAGTGGCCTACTCCTGTATTCCTCAAACTCATTAATGGCTAGTTAGAGTTGATGATGAAGAGAGGAATGGAGGAAGAGGGAGTTGGTGACCAACTCTTCAATACCCAACGGTTTCTTCCTTCTTCCAATGGTTTGATCTCTAGGGCAAAACCCAAAATTGGCCTGTCGACGCCGGGAGGATCGCTTCTGTGGTAATTGTTACCCTTTCCAATTTTAGCCTTTTATTAGATGATTTTTGTTGGAAAAGGTCGGCATGAATGTCGACGGGGTTTTGAAAGATCGTTTTTTATGATGAGCCAAGTTGACTAGAGTCGCCAGTTGGTATATTTGAAATGGATGTACCAACTCATCCGAGTTTCATTTTCGTAAATCGCTGGCTCATATGTGACTCCGAATTAATTGGTCTGCAAACCGAGATTCATAGAGTTTGGGGGCTTGATTAAGTGAGGGGAAGGTGTTAGGCACCCCCCAACTTCCGTGAAACACGGTTACCGCAATCTTGATGCTTTTCCTATCCTTAAATTCTTAAAATGTGTGTGTGCGTGCGTGTGTGCCTGTGTGAATGTTATGGTGAGTTTGCATGAAGAAACCATTTGGGTTTTTATGAAAAGTCGTCTTTTATTTTTGAGAATGCTTTAGAATATCTTTCGGCTTATACGAGAAAGAAAGGTTTGATTTTAATTGTCAAAAGCTGTGAAATTTTCATTAGCTGTCGTTTTGGCAAAACAAGAGTTTTTTAAACCTTCGTCAAAATAGGAATCGAGACCTATACATTGCTTTCGTAAATGAAATAACGGGCAACTTCTAGGATCTCTTTAACCCTATGCACAAAGGTTTAATAAAACGTCATTTATTTTTATAAAACCATTTTTTGTGATGTTTTGAAAACGACTTTTCTTTAGCTTTCTCGTTTAACTAGGAATCGACATTCATTAGCACTCCCCATTTTAAGCCTCGTGGTGCTAATAACCTAATTTGATTGATTTTATGAAAATCTTCATCATTTTAGCTTTGAAATCAATTTTGTGTCATAAATCAAATCAAGCATTAAAATGCGTTGGGGCTATTCATGGCATGTAAGCCATCAAAATAACCCCAAACGCCCACAATCGCGTATTTCACTATCACGGGGCCTTAAACCCGACTTTCAAATCGTTTTAAGGCCCGACAATTACATATTTACAATCAAGGGTACATCGCCCCTAATACATACACCCAAAAATGTCCATCATCGGATTTGGACCACGGGGTCGCGTTCCTAGGCTCACATCCAACACTACTACACACCCACAAAATGGATAACACACCAATGAACAATATCGAATTGCCTAACACTTCACAATATCCTAAAATAGCAATTTAAATATACTACGCCTAATTCATTACCCTGACGAACAAAAAATCACCAAATGGATATCATCGGACCATTAGAAAGAATTTTGTTCCGTTGGAACCCTCACTAATAATCCTCAATCCTCGTAACCTCAATAATATGCAAGAAAAACTACATTTAATATGGCCCAAATGATAAAACTTAACAAAATGATATGACAAAACTGCTATAGAAAGGGTTCTTTTTCACCTTGCAAATGACACCACGATGCGTATAAACTCGTATATTGAATATGGTAGAAATTATATGTGATACAATCTAGCAAAAGGGGTATAAATTCTCACTTTTTTCCTCTCTTTTCTCTCCTTTCTCGCTACTATTTGCTGCTGGTTCTTCCTCTTTTCTTTCTTCTTCCGTTGCTGTGTAACCCTCTGTATGCCAAATGAAGAAATGTGCTGATAAAGGCTGATTAAAGGCAGCCGCAGATTGATCTGCGGCTGGCCTCGGTTCCTCCGCGCCCGCCGCGCACTTCAGTTTATTTTAATCATTGGCCGCAGATCAATTCGCAGCTGGCTGGGCTGATTTTCTCGATTTTTATACCGCACCTTGATTCTCGTGTCGTACCGTTGGTTTTAGCTGAAAGGCTTGTATTTTGCAGTCCGGGAATCGCTGGGAAACGTGCCATATCATTTCGCTTTGATCGTTGTCGTGTCGACTTTGATCGCATGTCGTTGCGGTGGCTCTGAGTGTTCGTACTTATGTCCACCCTTCGTTCTCGTAGGCTGGGACAATTGACGATTTTGCCCTCCTGTTAGGGTTAGTATACGATCTGCGGCTGGCCTCGGTTCCTCCGCGCCTGCCGCGCACTTCAGCCACCCGCCGCGCACTTCAGTTTATTTTAATCATTGGTCGTAGATCAATTCGCGGCTGGCTGGGTTGATTTTCTCGATTTTCGTACCGCACCTGGATTCTTGTATCGTACCGTTAGTTTTCGTTGAAAGGCTTGTATTTTGCAGTCCGGGAACCGCTGGGAAACGTGCCATATCATTCCGCTTTGATCGTTGTCCTGTCGGCTTTGATCGCATGTCGTTGCGGTGGCTTTGAGTATTCGTACTTATGTCCACCCTTCGTTCTCGTAGGCTAGGACAATTGACGATTTTGCCCTCCTGTTAGGGTTAGTATACGAAGTGCAAAATTTGGGTGTCTACATGGCCTATCCTACTTCTATGTTGCTAGGTTTTCAAAAAGGCTAGCAAGGAGGGAGATGATGGCTATGGAGATGATAAGGGGGGGAGTAGGTGTAATAGTGACATTCCACCAACTCTCTCATACCCAATGGCTTCTTCCTTCTTCCAATGGTTTTGTAATGACCGTGAATTTTTAAAATTCCATGGTTAATTAAAATATAAATCTTAATTTTTAATGAGTTAGCTTTGTATGCTTATTTAAAATTTATGTGATTAATTGGTTATATGAATATCTGACTTCGCGTAGTTGCCAAGATTTATTAAAGGGTGTCACTAATGGGTTAATTAAATTAGTGGACTAGTCCTAAGGTTTAATATCAAAAGAATTGATAAAGTTATCTAGTAATTAAATATTCAAATTATTTGAATATAGTGGAGGAATTTAATTTTCATAGATTAATTTATATAATTAATGTAAGCAATATTAATATTAATATTAATATTTAATAGTCCATTTAGTAATTTAATATTTACGGACTAGATTAATTATTTAATGTATTGATTCAATCTTTTATTTAATCACGGAATGGGGAATTAATGTATACTAGAGTAATTGGGTTTATATTGTAGGGTTTATTTAATTAACTAAGTAGCAATAAGTTGGGACCATAATTTTGGGACACATCCCATCTATTCTTCAATCGTGGTCTGGGAAGAGGGAAAGAGAAATCAAATAGTATTGGAACAGTGGAAGTCCCATCTTTCCCTTTCTCCAACCATGTTTAGGCATGAGGCCTAAACCTATTGCTTACATCAGATGGTAAGCATGATGAAGGAGAGAGTGGGCAGCTCACCAAACCACCTTTGCCAAACAGCTTCTTCTTCTTCCCGTTGGTTTCTCAATTTGGGCAAAGGCATTGCCTGGGTAATGAATTCTCTATAAATTGGAGCTTCTTCTTCATGATTTCAGTTGCTACAATTTCAGATAGGTTAGTAAAGAGAGTGAGTAATTGTTGAGAGTGAGAGTAAGCTGCTATTAACCATTTGAGGATTTCAAATTAGCTTCAAGAAGGTACAATGTGTTCTTAAAAAAATTTTTGCCATTAAATTCAATGAAATCCATGATTCTTGCTAATTAGTTTGTTAGTTAGTATAAAGATGTTATATGGGTCTATATTCATGTTTGGGACCAATGTGGTTGCATTGAATTGCATTTGGAAAGGTTAGGCCACATTAATTTTCGAGTTCTGCAGAAGCAGAGCCGAACCTGAAGCGGTGCAGGAGTGGCGCGGTCACGCCACTCCCAAGGTCAAAACCAGCGTGGTCGCGCAGGCTGTCAGAAATTGTTGCTTTGTTTTGATATCTTGAGCATGCTAGTTTACTCCATTCATGCATGAAAATAGGTTTATTATGTATCTAGAATCCCTGTAAATACCATGAGTTGTATATATGTTGCTCTAGGTATGTATTTTTCCAAAAAGAAAGGTTGAACCTTGAAATAGCTTGACAAAATCTATGTCTTTTATATCTGATCATGTGAGCATGTGTGTATGGCTTAATTATGTGATCAAATGCCTATGAGTAATGATTTCAAGTTGTCTTGCATGTACTAAGTTGCCTTGGTATGACTTAGTGTGTTTTTCCAAAGAAACATAGAATTTAACGATGAATACCGTCGATCTCCGTATGAGTTGTGTTCTGACCATGCAAGCATAAATGTTAGGACTCATTGAGCCTCTAGACATGATTGACATCATCATTATTTAGCTAAACATGAAATTGACGTATGCTAGCAAGTCTATGATGATAAGAATCCAAGTATAAGCTATGTGTTATGATGTACATATGTTGATTACGTACAAGCATGCATATCAAGTATTGTTTAGTCTCACTATGTGGTATTATGACCATAATAGCGGATTACTTGTAAGATGGACTTGTTTGGCCTACAGTGTAGGAATTTTCAAAATAAAACCTTATGACTTTGAAATGGATTTAGAATGACCATGCTAGGTTCCAAACTCAAGTTAATAACATTATGAGCATATGTATTTGAGTTATATCAGTAACATATATGCTAAGGATAAACTAGGTTCCTGTTGAATGACATTTCATCCTTGGACAGTCTAGAGAGTGGCGCGGCCGCGCCACTCCTAAGGCAAGAACTAGCGCGGCCGCATAGGTCGCCAGTTTTGCCCTGTTGTTTTAAATTGTAAACAGAGCCTTGCAGTATGTATGTATGTATGTATGTCATAAGCTGTATTGCATGATTTAAATGGTATGTTAGGTGTTCAAGCTTGCGTTGATGCTTAGAATCGAGGTATTCTAGACTTGTTAACTCATTTAGCTAAGATGAGAATTTATGAATATGGACTTAGTAATAATGGTTCCACCTACGTGACTATGTGTTAGGACTACGTGGTGCGTAACCTCTTGTAAGAGTAAACTCATGCTAATTATACTGTACTAACTAAGGAACCGACTTATTAATGTTAGGTCGTTTCAACGCAATTTAAATTAAAGCTAGATTACTTGTAGCTGAGTAAACATGCAAGTTTTCTAACTTCATTTAATGTTCATATTGCATGCTAGTTCCTGCAGTAAACGGTAAATTTCTTGTTATGAAATATATGATAATATCGGTTGAGTATATGTTAGCTAGTGAGATTTGTTGTTCTATATGGATAAGTTAGGCATGTGAATGTTGTAGACACCCAAATTTTGCGTTCCCTATACTAACCGTGACAGGAGGGAAAAATCGTCAATTGAACCGGCCTGTGAGAGCGAGGGATGGAAAAGTACGAACACTCGACGCCACCGCAACGATTTGCAAATCAAAACCAACGTGACAGCAGGGCCGTCCGAAATGAGCATGCCCGAATGATGTGGCACGTCTCCTAGTGATTCTCGGACTGCAAAATACAAGCCTGTCAGCGAAAACTGACGTCACGACACGAGAATTGAGGTGTGGCACGAAAAATGAGAAAGTCAAGCCAGCCAGCCGCGGATTGATCTGCGGCCAATAGTGCGCCTTTTGAAAACACGGAACTCGAAACACCGAAACCAGGAAATCAGCTGAGTGCGATGGGGGGCGGCCAGCCAGCCGCAGATCAATCTGCGGCTGCCCTAGACCAGCCTATTTCAGCTCAGTTTCTTCATTTGATACAGGGAGTGAGCAGCAGCAAGAGAGAGAAGGGGAATCAGGCGAGAAGAAGAAGAAAAACAGCAGCAAATCAGATCGAAAATAGAGAGAGAAATAGCAAAAATTTGCAACAAAATAGGAGAGAAAAGAGAGAACAAAGAGAGGATTTATATTTCTTTTGTGAGATTATATCCAAAATAATTTCTACTCTATTCATACATTCAAATTTGCACACATCTTGGTGATATTTGCAAGGTGAAAAGACCATTTCTATAGCAATTTTTGTATATCATTTTATTAATCTTCTTGTCAATTGGGTTATGTGAAATGTAGTTTTTCTTGTATATTGTTGTGGATCCATGGATTGAGGACTATTAGTGAGGGTTCCAAATGGAACGAAATTCTTCCTAATGGCCCGATGATATCCATTTGGTGATTTTTAGCTTGTTTAATTCTTGTAATATCCATTTTGTGAGTGTGTAGAAATTGTGGATGTGAGCCTAGGAACGCGACCCCGTGGTCCAAATCCGATGATGGACAATTTTGGTATACGTAATAGGATCGATTATCCTTTATTGTAAGATGTAATTGTCGGGCCTTAAAATGACGCCAAGGCGAGAATCGAGTTTAAGGCCCGTAATAGTGAAATATGTGATTGTGGGCGTTGGGGTTATTCGGATGGCTTACATGCCCATGAATAGCTCAACGCATTTTAATACTTGATTTGATTTATGACACGAAATTGATTTCAAAGTAAAATGATAAGATTTTCATAAAATCAATCAAACTAGGCTATTAGCATCACGAGGTTAATAAATGAGAAGTGCTAATGAATGTCGATTTCTATGTAAACGAGAAAGCTAAAGAAAATCGTTTTCAAACATCACAAGAAATGGTTTTGTGAAATAAATGACGTTTTATTAAACCGTTGTGCATACGGTTAAAGAGATCCTAGAAATTGCCCATCATTTGAGTTATGAAGGTAACATATAGATCTCGATTCCTATTTTGACGAAGGTTTAGAAAACTCTTGTTTTTGCCAAAACGACACCTAATGAAAATCTCATAGTTTTGAAAATTAAAATCAAACCTTTCTCATAAAGAATCAAGCTTTCTCATATAAATCGAAAGACATTCCGAAACGTTCTCAAATCAAAGCACGATTTTTCCTAAAAAATCCAAATGATTCTTTCATACAAACTCACCACAACATTCACATAAGCACACACACACACACACACGCGCATACACACACATTTCATGAATTAAAGGATAGGAAAGCATCGAGATTGCGGTAACCGTGTTTCACGGAAGTTGGGAGGTGCCTAACACCTTCCCCTCGCTTAAGCAAGCCTCCGAACTCTATGAATCTCGATTCACAGACCAATTAATTCGGAGTCACATATGAGCCAGCGATTTACGAAAATAAAACTCGGATGAGTTGGTACATCCATTTCAAATATACTAACTGGCGACTCAGGTTAATTGGCTCATCATAAAAAATGATCTTTCAAAACCCCGTCGACACTCAAGCCGACCCTTTTCCCCAAAATCACCTAATCAAAAGGCCAAAATCGGAAAAGGACAAATATCGCATTAGAGACGAAAAACCGGCGTCGACAGCTGGCAACTCCGTTGGGGATATTAGAGGGCTTAAAGCCGCGTTCGATTCTTGATGCTATCCTATCCTTTAAAAAATTTATGAATATGTGTGTGCATGCGATATTCTGATTTTTTCTTTTGTTGTGTGAATGTGTGTTTTGTCTAAATGAATATTTGAATGGAATTGCTTTACTTTAAAGTAATCATTTGCATACGGTGAGGACGATGAATGTGAATGTATGTTGAGAGTGTACCTCCTCCTGAGGCGAACCTGTCGGTTGCTTATTACTGGACTCGAAGGGGCTGCTCCCCGGAGATGGCTCAGGAAACGCACCACCCAAATCCGCTCCAATCGAAAGGAATCAAACAAGTATATTGCGAAGATTTGGGGACCTTCATGCCGAAAAGCCCGCGAGAGTAACCCTAGGGTAGGTCAGCCTCTGATAAACCTAACGAAAGGGAAGCTTCTTCATGCCCTTTTATCATTCAGTCAAATAAATGTCATGTAAATGGCATACAACTGTCATACCGGCATCATCATAATAAATATGTCCTGTATCATGTGATTACATCACCTGCACATATAAAGAGAATACTGACATGGTTTTGCAGGAAGGCAATTCATACCACGTACCGAGGTTTTCTAAAACTTCTAAATACTATCCTGTCATCAAACACTGACCTTGTTTTGCAGGATAAGATTAGAGAACCGAAAAAAAAATGATGAATAAAAATCAGGCATCAGTGTTGACATGCGCCAACTTGTAGCTGGCACAGTACTAAACTATGACTTTTGTTCGTTTTGTGAGATTGCCCTTAGGACCCAACTAAGAGGCCATAAAGTCCATACTCCATCCATCCAAATGGCAGAGGTCGATAGCCATGAAATTACAGTTCTACCACTCCAACAATACGGCCGAATACGGGGGATTCATCCTAGGACTGAGATTGGCCTTGGGAATAGGAATCAAAAGGATGATAATAGTTGGAGACTCCGAATTGGTCATCGGGCAGGCCATGGGAATATATAGCACCAAAGGGCTTCGGCTATTGCCCTACCATCGCCTCATCATCAAACTTGCCAAACAATTCGAAGATATTGCCTTGCGGCACAACTTCGCGGATACTCTGGCTGCACTGGCTTCCCTGATTCACACATCAGGGTACGAGACGAGGTTTAAGGGGAAATTGCGGTACAGACTTGTCCAGCCTATGAGGATCAGATTTAAGAGATCTCCCATAGTGATGCCCCTCCTAAATGGGCTTGGTATCAAAACATTAAAGAGTTCCTTCTGACCGGGGAAAGAGAGTCCAAAGATGGGCAGTGAAATTCTTCCTAAGCTACGGGACCGCTGAGATATCTGGAAGCCGAAGAAACCCACATATTAATGAACGAAGTACATGGCAATGGGAAATGCCATCAATGCCAGATCCATACCAATACGATCCATGCACCTCCTAATAAGCTCCATCGCTTGACCTCACCGTGGCCAGTTGGACCGTGCAACAGGTGATATCCAGGAAGGGATAAATCCAAGAGTATGGCAGTGAATCCCAGCCAGTAGAAGATCAATGGGTTTTAAAATTCTGAGTTTTATTTCAAATCCCTGCACGCTCATGTCACTTTGTCATGTTATCCAAAAAGAAGATCATGTGCTGAAATGTTTTATATATATGACAAGCATTTTTGTTTTATGTTAGGTACCCCGATTTGAGGCATTCTAGCCGGACAAGCGATATGCCAAATTTGAAGGAGGATCACAATTTTGGTATAAAGCTAGATTTCGATCTGATGGGGATCGAGCAGGACGAGACAGATATCGACAATACGCCTGGCGAGATCAAAGGATGGGTCGAAGGTAAACCGAATCCCGACTGAGACCAAACCTTCGCCATCAAACATCAGAACCCCTGACGGTCACAAGGAACCCGGAGTAGGGGCTAAAAAAAAAAAGAAAAAAGAAAAATCTCAAAAAATAAAAATCAAAAATCCCCCAAACCTTTCAACAGGTCAAAGGACCGGATCTTTTGTCAGCCCAGCGAGATACCGATGCAACCAGTATGAGGGAGATCACAAGAAAAGCAACTTAACATTGGGGCATTTGACAACTACCCCGGAAATGATGACGTGCAAATTGGCCCATGCAACAATCCCATCAACATGCACCATCATCATCAAAGGCTACTGCATGTCAATTCAATCTTCAACGGTACGATCATCTGGCATTTGTCAAGCATAGTTTTTCCGGGATACGATGACCCGCATGAAGGGGGATTTTATTTGACTTGATAGGAATCGGATTAATTCTGACAAGCATTCCGTAGGGCACGATTGTGAGTATGATTAGACGAAGAAGGCTATTCAACCTTTTGATCGGGTACAAAGCCTTAATTCAAAGCAACGTTTGCGACAGAATCGACCTCATGTGCCAGTCTTCACTTTGCATTGCACAAACTTTCAGTTGTGGGGTATAAAACTATGACGACGTTGATGGCAATTAACACGTAGTCAGACAGTCAATAATTATCAAGCAAATATCAAGAAGTCAGACGATAATTGATTATCAAGCTAATGTCTCGAATCGTGGCCTGGGTTATTCGAGTAATTAAGCCCGAGGGGTGTCTCTACACCTGGTGCCCTAAAGCCATCTGGTTTGGGAGTCGCTGGCCCAACACTCGTTACATAGATAACTCAGAGCCTAAGAAAACGAGCATTACAGTAGAGGAGGCCCGAGCAGATTCGAATCGTGGCATGGGCTACTCGAGTAATTAAGCCTAAGGGGTGTCTCTGCATTTGGTGCCCTAAAGTCGTCTGGTGTGGGAGTCACCGGCCTAACACTCGCTACATGGGTAACTCAAGCCTAAGAAAAGGAATCATGCGCAAGGTCAAGCAAAGAATGAATGGGGCAGACTACCAGCTTGTCTCGAACCGTGGCCTTTATTACTCGAGTAAATAAACCCGAAAGGGGTGTCTGTACACCTAATGCCCCAAAACCGGCTGGTTCGGGAGTCATTGGTCCAAAACTTGTTAAATGGGTAACTTTGAAAAGCCTAAGAAAATGAGACAAGTGAAGTGGACTAATAAAGAGAAAAGATAATGCGAAAAACTCTCGGCCCTAAACAATGAGTCATGGAAGAGAAACCCCTACTGAATGCTGCATCGCATAGTACATTTGTCATATGACGTCAATCCTGCTGAGAACGTTGTCGAGAATGGAGACAGGATACCTTTGACGAGGGAAGGTAGTTCTTTTGAATTCAACCTTACTCACGTACGATGACCATGAATGCTTGAAGGTGTTCTTACGATTTCATAACTCGTTAAATAGAAAATCATCAACTCACGAGGGATAAAAAAAAAAAAAAAAAAAACTTCCAATCTAGTACATTCACGGTTCACAACTTGCTAGATTGTGGGTTCAACAGATATTCAATTTCTTGTGCTTTAACTGCATTTTTGTCGAGATTATAATATCTTTGTGTTGAACTAACACTAACGGCCGGAGCCTTCAAGTTTTGGCATTTGTTAGTCATCTGATATACAGGATCTTGCAGAGCTGTGGATAACTCAGCGCGATCAACATCGCGAGTTTTCGATAGAAATCCTTGGTAGCGACACGCGCCAAGGCAGGGGCAGTTAAGAATCGTGAAATGGAAGGAAGCTGAGGCTGCACAGAACTTCTCGTCATTGGGCATCTCCCCATTCCTAACTATCACTGCCTCGACATCCAAATGATCCACATGCATGAGCATATACAAGGATGATATAATGTGGGACAACAGCATATCGGCCATCAGAAATGATCAAAAGGCCAAGGAGCCCAACATAGCTGTCGATCATCACAGAGAGCGAAACAGAGTGCCTCAACTCGATGAAATGAAGACGACCAAGAACAGGCAGAGTACCAAACCAATGTTGAAGTCTAGAAACTACACTTCACGACGAGGCATGATCCAGTCAAATGTTGGCAGACAGCGACGACTGTCGAATCGTATCATTTGACTGAACATGGGTCATTTCTATCTAAACATATGTTGTGCACATGCATCTGCCAGATCATGCTTAACATCTTTTGCATGCATGCAGGTACGATTAAAATGAAAAATCTTCAGGAAAGTACAAGCACGTCGCTTTCAACCTCACAAATGATCAGAGTGATGGCTTTTGCGGCATGGTACGTGGACGATGTCGGTGGGAGATCCAGGACATGAAGCTGATCACCCATCCCATTTCAAAAAAAAAAAAATCAAGTTGGAAAAAAAAAAATCACTCAAAACCAATCATTGATCCCTGGGAAGGGCTGGTATCCAAGCAATCAACGACCCCTGGGAAGGGCTGGTATCCAAGCAAACAATGATCCCTTGGAAGGGCTGGTATCCAAACAAGGAGTGAACTTAGGAAGGCATCCAAGCAAGCCACAACAAGGTGGTGAGCAAACCTGGGAAGGCATCCAAGCAAGCCATAACAAGGTGGTGAGCAAACCTGGGAAAGCATCCAAGCAAGCCACAACAAGGTGGTGAGCAAACCTGGGAAGGCATCCAAGCAAACCACAACAAGATGGTGAGCACCCTGGGAAGGGCTGAGATCCAAACACTAACACCTTGGGAAGGGCTGAGATCCAAACACTAACACCTTGGGAAGGGCTGATATCCAAACAACTAACACCCTGGGAAGGGCTGATATCCAAACAACTAACACCCTGGGAAGAGCTGAGATCCAAACCACTAACACCTTGAGAAGGGCTGATATCCAAACACTAACACCGTGGGAAGGGCTGATATCCAAACACTAACACCCTGGGAAGGGCTAAGATCCAAACCACTAACACCTTGGGAAGGGCTGAGATCCAAACACTAACACCCTGGGAAGGGCTGAGATCCAAACGATCGACCGGCGACGATAACCGGCGATTACGAGATGGGTGACCGGCGACGAAACCCGGCCCCGACGAGATGATCGACCGGTGACGATAACCGGCAATTACGAGATGGGTGACCGGCGACGAAACCCGGCCCCGACGAGACAACCAACTGGCGACGATACCCGGGGGTTACGAGATGGGTGACCGGCGACGAAACCCGGCCCCGACGAGACGATCGACCGGCGACGATAACCGGCGATTACGAGATGGGTGACCGGCGACGATAACCGGCCCCGACGAGATGATTGACCGGCGACGATAACCGGCGATTACGAGATGGGTGACCGGCGACGATACCTGGCCCCGACGAGACAATCGACCGGCGACGATAACCGGTGATTACGAGGTGGGTGACCGGCGACGAAACCCGGCCCCGACGAGATAACCAACCGGCGACGATACCCGGGGGTTACGAGATGGGTGACCGGCGACCAAACCCGGCCCCGACGAGATGATCGACCGGCGATTACGAGATGGGTGACCGGCGACGATACCCGGCCCCGACGAGACGATCGACCGGCGGCGATAACCGACAATTACGAGATGGGTGACCGGCGACGAAACCCGGCCCCGACGAGACGATCATCCGCATTGACACCCTTTTACGAATATTTTTCATCCATTGCATCTTACGTTGCATCATAAGTCATATGTGTTGCATCACGTATGTATTGTCATCTTTGTGCACTGTCATTCATGCATCGAGTGTCTATTCTTTATCCTGTTCATTTCATTTAAACATTGCATGAACATGATAAAGAGGGGCAGCTGTAGACACCCAAATTTTGCGTTCCCTATACTAACCGTGACAGGAGGGCAAAATCGTCAATTGAACCGGCCTGTGAGAGCGAGGGATGGAAAAGTACGAACACTCAACGCCACCGCAACGATTTGCAAATCAAAACCAACGTGACAGCAGGGCCATCCGAAATGAGCATGCCCGAATGATGTGGCACGTCTCCCAGTGTTTCCCGGACTGCAAAATATAAGCCTGTCAGCGAAAATTGACGTCACGACACGAGAATCGAGGCGTGGCACGAAAAATGTGAAAGTCAAGCCAGCCAGCCGCAGATTGATCTGCGGCCAATAGTGCGCCTTTTGAAAACACGGAACTCGAAACACGGAAACCAGGAAATCAGTTAAGTGCGATGGGGGTCGGCCAGCCAGCCGCAGATCAATCTACGGCCAGCCGCAGATCAATCTGCGGCTGCCCTAGACCAGCCTATTTCAGCTCAGTTTCTTCATTTCATCCAGGGAGTGAGCAGCAGCAAGAGAGAGAAGGGGAATCAGGCGAGAAGAAGAAGAAAAACAGCAGCAAATCAGATCAAAAATAGAGAGAGAAATAGCAAAAATTTGCAACAAAATAGGAGAGAAAAGAGAGAAAAAAGATAGGATTTATATTTCTTTTGTGAGATTATATCCAAGATAATTTCTACTCTATTCATACATTCAAATTTGCACACATCTTTGTGATATTTGCAAGGTGAAAAGACCATTTCTATAGCAATTTTTGTATATCATTTTATTAATCTTCTTGTCAATTGGGTTATGTGAAATGTAGTTTTTCTTGTATATTGTTGTGGATCCATGGATTGAGGACTATTAGTGAGGGTTCCAAATGGAACGAAATTCTTCCTAATGGCCCGATGATATCCATTTGGTGATTTTTAGCTTGTTTAATTCTTGTAATATCCATTTTGTGAGTGTGTAGAAATTGTGGATGTGAGCCTAGGAACACGACCCCGTGGTCCAAATCCGATGATGGACAATTTTGGTGTACGTAATAGGATCGATTATCCTTTATTGTAAGATGTAATTGTCGGGCCTTAAAACGACGCCAAGGCGAGAATCGGGTTTAAGGCCCCGTAATAGTGAAATATGTGATTGTGGGCGTTGGGGTTATTCGGATGACTTACATGTCCATGAATAGCTCCACGCATTTTAATACTTGATTTGATTTATGACACGAAATTGATTTCAAAGCCAAATGATAAGATTTTCATAAAATCAATCAAACTAGGCTATTAGCATCACGAGGTTAATAAATGAGAAGTGCTAATGAATGTCGATTTCTATGTAAACGAGAAAGCTAAAGAAAATCGTTTTCAAACATCACAAGAAATGGTTTTGTGAAATAAATGACGTTTTATTAAACCGTTGTGCATAGGGTTAAAGAGATCCTAGAAATTGCCCATCATTTGAGTTACGAAGGCAACATATAGATCTCGATTCCTATTTTGACGAAGGTTTAGAAAACTCTTGTTTTTGCCAAAACGACACCTAATGAAAATCTCATAGTTTTGACAATTAAAATCAAACCTTTCTCATAAAGAATCAAGCTTTCTTATATAAATCGAAAGACATTCCGAAGCGTTCTCAAATCAAAGCACGATTTTCCCTAAAAAATCCAAATGATTCTTTCATACAAACTCACCACAACATTCACATAAGCACACACATACACACGCGCGCATACACACACATTTCATGAATTAAAGGATAGGAAAGCATCGAGATTACGGTAACCGTGTTTCACGGAAGTCGGGGGGTGCCTAACACCTTCCCCTCGCTTAAGCAAGCCCCCGAACTCTATGAATCTCGATTCGCAGACCAATTAATTCGGAGTCACATATGAGCCAGCGATTTACGAAAACGAAACTCGGATGAGTTGGTACATCCATTTCAAATATACCAACTGGCGACTCTGGTTAATTGGCTCATCATAAAAAACGATCTTTCAAAACCCCGTCGACACTCAAGCCAACCCTTTTCCCCAAAATCACCTAATCAAAAGGCCAAAATCGGAAAAGGACAAATATCGCATTAGAGACGAAAAACTGGCGTCAACAAATGTCATGTGATTAAAGCTGTTATCATTCAGTTAATATGATACATATATGTATGAATTGCATGAGTGCATGTTGCATTTCAAATGTATAGTATGAGATATCTGAGGCATGTATAAATTATTGAACTTGTATGCCATGTGAATCATGAAATGTGGAATGGTTAAATTTGTTGGGCAACGTAGTTGCTCACTCTTGATTTAAACAAATATTTTCAGCTAAACCAGCGCGGACCGAAGAGTTCGGGATGGATTACGGAGAAAGAAGAATTTTGATTACTATTATTTTGCTTAGTTCTAATCCTTATTAGATGAACGTGATTATCATATAAGTAGTCAAGAATCTTTGTAAAGTGCGACTATCAAACTTGGTTGAGAGTTCATGAAGATTTAAACACTGTAAATCAATTCTAAGATTGTAAGATGATTATGTAAACCTTTTAAGTTATTTAAGGTATGTAGTGAATTAAGGCTTTAGACCTTGGGTTATGCTGTAGAATACTTTGTAATAAATAATGTATGTTTATATTTATATTTTTTCGCGATTAGTTTATAGAATGTGTATGAAGATGATGTATCGTGACGCACCAGGTCCGTGGTTCGGGTGACCGGGATTTGGGGGCGTTACAGGTTGGTATCAGAGCTGTAGGTTATAAACCTTAGGTAGGGGTACCTTAGGCTATAACCGCAGGGATAAGGATAAGGGATAAACTCAAATAGAGTTTAATTGCTAAAAGTTGAATTTTAGAAATTCATTATTAAGTAAAGAAAAAGATAATTGAGATTCAAAGAAGAATCTTGAGAGGTTATAAAGATAAGAATCTGGAGTTACCTGACTCTACTAATATAGATGAAAAGCCTGAATAAAATCATAATATGATATGATTAAAAGGGAAAGATAAGAAGATCGTAAAACAAAACGATCATGAGATAGGAAAGAATCGTAATATAACACGATTATAAGAAGGATCATGACATGATCTGATTAAGATATGGAACGATAGATGATCAATTGAATAATTGAAAACTTTATAGCAGAATTGTTGTACGAAAGTTGTACTATGAGATTGTACTATGTAAACTCATGAAAGAGTGATTGATGTTGATATACGAATTAAATGAAATTCGTATTGAGTAAAGAGAAAGTTAGAATTATGTGGGATTTTAATGAAGGACTCATGTTAGTGGCTGAGTTATACAATTCCTTGTATGGGCAGGGAATTTGTGCTTAGTTTGACAACCACTTAGCTTCCTATATTGACAATTCATTGCAATGTTGGTATCGCGCTATCATTATACATATGACGAGAAGGTGATTCTTTTCTCATATTTATATTTGATAGTTAGAGAATATTAAGATTAGGTGCGAGTTCTTTAAACTCATACGTATGGTAAGTTCGTGACTCATAATCGTATGGTGGAACCCCTCAGCGAATGGATAATTTTGGTCTGACTAGGATAAGTTCCTAAACCCATATGATTGTGGTAAGTTCCTGAACTCATAACGTGTAGTATGTTTGATGAACTGTACTGGGGTATAGAAAAGTTGTGATATGAGGATTTTCAGTGTAGTAAACTTCGAGGAAAATAGAAATAGGTAGAATTATTAGGCAATGGATCATGGGAGGAATTGGAGTTGATGGTGGAAGCATAGGTATTCCAAATCTTCTAGCTATGCTAGACTTCGTAATTTTTAACGTCAAGCTAAATTCGCATTGATGTGCCTTTAAAAATAAAAATGAAATTTTTGTTATCCTCAAAACAAGGTGACAAGGTTGTGTAGATAGACTTCGAGCCATTATCCCATCGTTACCTGTTGCGGCATGATAACACCAAAAATGATTTTTCAATGGTTTTGAACTGTTTAAAGAAGAGTCTACGCTAATTGTTTCGGCTAGACAAAAATGATTTAAAATATCAAAATGTATTTTTTAAATTGTCATCAATGCATCATGGAACCTGGTGTAGAATGACAGATGATGGAGTCATCAATGCAGATTAACCTAGTGTTGGGTGTGATCATAGGATCGTCAGCCCACTATGGTATGATGTAATATGACAAAGTCATAAAATGACGAAATCCTCAACGTACTACGAAGTGGTACGGTATCATGACGTCATAAAATGATTTTTGTTTTCTTTAAAGTATGAAAAAATATGCCAATTTAGTTGGCTAAAATAATTTGATTGATGTCTGAATTGTTAATAAAAGTCTAAGCTATTTGATTCGGCTAGACAACTGTTGAAAGATAATTATGGAATTCAAACGTTCTTGAGCGTTTATGCCAAACCAGATTGCTCTGGTGCAGATTCAGATGGTGAATAGCTGAGGCGAACAACCCTATAAAGGGGACATGTTTTCGGAGACAATGGTTCCGAACATAACGCATATAGTCGTTACAAAACACTACGTTTATGGTACAATGTAGTGATACAATAGGTTGATCACCTAGTGTATGCAGGAAGGGTGTTTTCAGTCTCTATGATTGCTAATCACTCTGGTTTGTAGTGTGAAGAATATTGTTGAAGCACTATAAAACCTTGAGTAGAGTTCAAGGTCTTGTGGCCCCTCAGCATAATTTGGAATCTATTAAATTCCTGAGTTATTCATACTACTCCTCAATTATTGAACAATTGTGGGAGACTCTTATTCTTCTGTAGGGAGAAAGGGGTAATGAGAATATTCCTTAGAAAGAAGAAAGTGGTAGAAGGCGACATGTAATGATTAAGTTGGGCAAGTTATAATAATTCCAAAAAATAAATGAAATTTCGAAAAGAGAGGGGATGAAGTTATCTAAAGAATATGTAATATTCGGAATAATACCGAGTGAGGAAGGTTTCAGTGATTCCGAGGACGGAATCCTTATAAGGGGGAGGGGATGTAAGAACCCGGATTTTTAGAAATTATTAAAATAAGAATTTAGTAAATAAAATTCTTACTATGTCATGTGTCGGATTCAAATTGGAATATATATACGTTATATACAATTTTGAATTCTTGTGGCTTGGTAAGAAGAAGTCAATTTATGTGAAGTTCTAAGAGATAGCGAAGCTATTAAAGAAACTAGGATTGAACTTGAAGTTTAATCGTTGAATTATGGACAGAGGTAGTAATTAATTAAGTTAAAAATTATATTTTTAGATAATATGATTGAATATTAAAGCCTTGGGTGGCTGTAACGTGATAGAAGAGGTTAACTCACTTTTATACAACGGTAAATTAATATATGTGTTTTGCATAAGAAAAACGAAACGTTTATGTTAATTAAAATTGGTATTATTTTTATATTACTTAGCATGGTAATATATTTAATATTTTGAATAATGTTAATAAATTATGTAAGTATCGAGAAGGGAAGAAAATCAATATATCTATTGGATAAGAATTTTACACGGCTAAATACACGGCTAAATGCGTAGACGGGAGAAATTATTTTAAGGTAATTATTTATTAAGATAAATTCTAGCCTTGAATTATTTTATTTTATATGTACAGTTTTATATGAGGTAATGTGTATAATTACGTAATATGGTAAATATATTAAGTCATATTTACTATATGTAAATAATCGATATAAATAATTTATAACAGGAGAAAATAAAGTTATTATTTATTTTCTATACGTGATATAAGGACATGTGCCTTACAAATAATTATTTCAATGAGACATAGATATTATTATGAATATAATATCTTGAGAAAATGAGTAAATTCTTTTATTATGATTAACACCTTTATTTTCATATATAAAGTAAAAATGTAGCAGAAACATTATATGTTTTTTTTATGATGGAATACATACTTTATACATTGGTATGTACATTTTTGTGATTGGCCAAGAGGGTTAAATTTATAAAGCTAAGTTATTTTACTAAATAACTTAGTAACCATGATTTTTATAAGCAATAATGTGAATTTATATGTATATATATATATATATATATATGTATGAGTGTCTCGAAACGTAATAATTTAATCTAAATTGAATTAATGGTAAGGGAATAAATGATTGATATTAATTAATTATTGTAGTACTTATGTGTGATTAAAATAATAGGCGTGATAATGGGTTGGGAGTACCCGACTGAATTATATTTAGCTCAATGAAAATATTATTTGGACTAACCCATTATCCCTGAAATACATAATTATACGTATTAGTGTATATTTAAAGTATGAGTACACTGTTTAGGTGTGGATGTATATATATGTGGGTGTGTGTATATATGCCTATAACTTATTTTAATGTAGTAATGATAAGTCATTATAATTGATTTAATAAGCCCGAAAGGAATTAACTTTAGTAGAATGGGGACCATTTTACTAATGAGTAAGGAAAAAATAGAGCTTGTCCCAAATTCATTGTCCCAAATTCATTGTTCCAAATAATTACCAGCCGTGTATAGGCCAGTGGCCTACCCCTATATTCCTCAAACTCATTAATGGCTAGTTAGAGTTGATGATGAAGAGAGGAATGGAGGAAGAGGGAGTTGGTGACCAACTCTTCAATACCCAATGGTTTCTTCCTTCTTCCAATGGTTTGATCTCTAGGGCAAAACTCAAAATTAGCCTATCCTACTTCTATGTTGCTAGGTTTTCAAAAAGGCTAGCAAGGAGGGAGATGATGGCTATGGAGATGATGAGGGGGGAGTAGGTGTAATAGTGACATTCCACCAACTCTCTCATACCCAATGGCTTCTTCCTTCTTCCAATGGTTTTGTAATGACCGTGAATTTTTAAAATTCCATGGTTAAGTAAAATATAAATCTTAATTTTTAATGAGTTAGCTTTGTATGCTTATTTAAAATTTATGTGATTAATTGGTTATGTGAATATCTGACTTCGCGTAGTTGCCAAGATTTATTAAAGGGTGTCACTAATGGGTTAATTAAATTAGTGGACTAATATCAAAAGAATTGATAAAGTTATCTAGTAATTAAATATTCAAATTATTTGAATATAGTGGAGGAATTTAATTTGCATAGATTAATTTATATAATTAATGTGAGCAATATTAATATTAATATTAATATTTAATAGTCCATTTAGTAATTTAATATTTACGGACTAGATTAATTATTTAATGTATTGATTCAATCTTTTATTTAATCACGGAATGGGGAATTAATGTATACTAGAGTAATTGGGTTTATATTGTAGGGTTTATTTAATTAACTAAGTAGCAATAAGTTGGGACCATAATTTTGGGACACATCCCATCTATTCTTCAACCGTGGTCTGGGAAGAGGGAAAGAGAAATCAAATAGTATTGGAACAGTGGAAGTCCAATCTTTCCCTTTCTCCAGCCATGTTTAGGCATGAGGCCTAAACCTATTGCTTGTATCAGATGGTAAGCATGATGAAGGAGAGAGTGGGCAGCTCACCAAACCACCTTTGCCCAACAGCTCCTTCTTCTTCCCGTTGGTTTCTCAATTTGGACAAAGGCATTGCCTGGGTAATGAATTCTCTATAAATTGGAGCTTCTTCTTCATGATTTCAATTGCTACAATTTTATAGGTTAGTAATAGAGAGTGAGTAATTGTTGAGAGTGAGAGTAAGCTGCTATTAAGCATTTGAGGATTTCAAATTAGCTTCAAGAAGGTACAATGTGTTCTTAAATTTTTTTTTGCCATGAAATTCTATGAAATCCATGATTCTTGCTAATTAGTTTGTTAGTTAGTATAAAGATGTCATATGGGTCTATATTCATGTTTGGGACCAACGGTTGCACTGAATTGCATTTGGAAAGGTTAGGCCACATTAATTTTCGAGTTCTGCAGAAGCAGAGCCGAACCTGAAGCGGTGCAAGAGTGGCGCGGCCGCGCCACTCCCAAGGTCAAAACCAGCGCGACCGTGCAGGTTGTCAAAAATTGTTGCTTTGTTTTGATATCTTGAGCATGCTAGTTTACTCCATTCATGCATGAAAATAGGTTTGTTATGTATCTAGAATCCCTGTAAATACCATGAGTTGTATATATGTTGCTCTAGGTATGTATTTTTCCAAAAAGAAAGCTTGAACCTTGAAATAGCTTGACAAAATCTATGTCTTTTATATCTGATCATGTGAGCATGTGTGTATGGCTTAATTATGTGATCAAATGCCTATGAGTAATGATTTCAAGTTGTCTTGCATGTACTAAGTTGCCTTGGTATGACTTAGTGTGTTTTTCCAAAGAAACATAGAATTTAACGATGAATACCGTTGATCTCCGTATGAGTTGTGTTCTGACCATGCAAGCATAAATGTTAGGACTCATTGAGCCTCTAGACATGATTGACATTATCATTATTTAGCTAAACATGAAATTGACGTATGCTAGCAAGTCTATGATGATAAGAATCCAAGTATAAGCTATGTGTTATGATGTACATATGTTGATTACGTACAATCATGCATATCAAGTATTGTTTAGTCTCACTATGTGGTATTATGACCATAATAGCGGATTACTTGTAAGATGGACTTGTTTGGCCTACAGTGTAGGAATTTTCAAAATAAAACCTTATGACTTTGAAATGGATTTAGAATGACCATGCTAGGTTCCAAACTCAAGTTAATAACATTATGAGCATATGTATTTGACTTATATCAGTAACCTATATGCTAAGGATAAACTAGGTTCCTGTTGAATGATCATCCTTGGACAGTCTAGAGAGTGGCGCGACCGCGCCACTCCTAAGGCAAGAACTAGCGCGGCCGCGCAGGTTGCCAGTTTTGCCCTGTTGTTTTAAATTGTAAACAGAGCCTTGCAGTATGTATGTATGTATGTATGTATGTCATAAGCTGTATTGCATGATTTAACTGGTATGCTAGGTGTTCAAGCTTGCGTTGATGCTTAGAATCGAGGTATTCTAGACTTGTTAACTCATTTAGCTAAGATGAGAATTTATGAATATGGACTTAGTAATAATGTTTCCACCTACGTGACTATGTGTTAGGACTACGTGGTGCATAACCTCTTGTAAGAGTAAACTCATGCTAATTATACTGTACTAACTAAGGAACCGACTTATTAATGTTAGGTCGTTTCAACGCAATTTAAATTAAAGCTAGATTACTTGTAGCTGAGCAAACATGCAAGTTTTCTAACTTCATTTAATGTTCATATTGCATGCTAGTTCCTGCAGTAAACGGTAAATTTCTTGTTATGAAATATATGATAATATCGGTTGAGTATATGTTAGCTAGTGAGATTTGTTGTTCTATATGGATAAGTTAGGCATGTGAATGTCATGTGATTAAAGCTGTTATCATTCAGTTAATATGATACATATATGTATGAATTGCATGAGTGCATGTTGCATTTCAAATGTATAGTATGAGATATCTGAGGCATGTATAAATTATTGAACTTGTATGCCATGTGAATCATGAAATGTGGAATGGTTAAACTTGTTGGGCAACGTAGTTGCTCACTCTTGCTTTAAACAAATATTTTCAGCTAAACCAGCGCGGACCGAAGAGTTCGGGATGGATTACGGAGAAAGAAGAATTTTGATTAGTATTATTTTGCTTAGTTCTAATCCTTATTAGATGAACGTGATTATCATATAAGTAGTCAAGAATCTTTGTAAAGTGCGACTATCAAATTTGGTTGAGAGTTCATGAAGATTTAAATACTGTAAATTAATTCTAAGATTGTAAGATGATTATGTAAACCTTTTAAGTTATTTAAGGTATGTAGTGAATTAAGGCTTTAGACCTTGGGTTACACTGTAGAATACTCTGTAATAAATAATGTATGTTTATATTTATATTTTTTCTCGATTAGTTTATAGAATGTGTATGAAGATGATGTATCGTGACGCACCAGGTCCGTAGTTCAGGTGACCGGGATTTGGGGGCGTTACATATTAAATATTTAATACTCTATCGCTTTACCATACTAGAAAGCGACGTTCGATATTCCAAATATCTTTAAACGCTTAGGACTTAATATAATTTCTTTGAGGAGTTAGTAATTATTAGTCTCATCTTGTTTAGCGCGCATGCACATATATATATAAAATATGCGTCATATTATTTTACATGCGAAGCATGTTGGATAATATATAATATATATATATATAGTAAGCATGCACATATAGAATACTATATTCTACCCGGATTGATTATGGACTTTTATTCTAGTTTGGTTCATTAGAGCCACCAAGTGAACGAAAAGGTCAAACGTAGGGTGCAAGAACAAAATTTAAATATAACTATTACATTTAAACCGGGCTCCATTACAAACGGGTCTTCAAGCGCTCCTTGCTCCTTTGTTTCTAATTTTTCAAGTAATTCTAAGTAAACCTATTACATAAACTATTTACAATAAATAGAAACCTTGATCAGCAGTCAAGGGGAAGTACATAGGAGTGAGATAGAATTTACATTAAGAAAAATTAGAGAAGACGAGGTACGCAGACCCCATTTATAAAAACCCATTCATTCAAGCATCCATTAAAATAAATCGAATCACACATTGCTCAGTAGTCCATAATCAATCCTTATTTATATCAATTAATCCCATGAATATTAAAATCATTCCATATATGCATTGATATCAATTAATGGGCAATTAAAAGTTTACTAGAAATCTAATTTTGAAATAAAAATAAACTCCTTTATTCTAATCAAAATTTAAATCATAATAAACTTATTTATTTTATTTTATCCAATTTTGAATAAAAATAAACTCCTTTATTTTTAATCAAATTCCAAATCAAAATAAACTCTTTTATTTCAATTAACATGGAATCCAATTTCAAGTTCAAAACAAACTCTTTTATTTTAACTTAAAATTGTTGAAAAATAAAATATGTTGAATCCTATTCTTTATCAAAATAAACATCTTTATTTTTAAGGAAACATGGAATCCTATTCCATATATGAATAAATTCCTTTATTCTAGGAAACATGGAATCCTATTCCATATTTGAATAAACTCCTTTGTTCTAAATTTATATCAATTAAATAAACCATTTATTTTAATTGAAGGAAAAATTATTTTTCGGATTCTGCTATCCGGCGCAGCTGCGCCCAGAATGAACTGGGAAACGGCGCAGCTGCGCTGAACCCCAGAAACGACTTTCTGGGTTTGGGCGCAGCTGCGCTCCAGAATGAACTGGAAACGGTGCAGCTGCGCCGCGTAGCAGATTCAGAAAAAACAGATTCTGCCCAAAAATTTCGATCCAATCGCATAACATACACACATGGAATCATCAAAATCGATAATTAGCACAAGATTAGGCTCTGATACCACTGTTAGGTTTATATATAGCGCGAACATGTAATCAAATTACATAAATAGTGCGGAAGCGCAATTAAACGGATTTTAAAATTTTTCATACAAACCATCACCATGATCATCCTTGTGATCCATTATCAATTAAACGAAAGAGATAGAGATATAGAATTATACCATCGTGAATCAAAGCTTCCTCAGGTACAAGTTCACCTCTAATTCCTTCGCGTTCTCCTTGAGTTCCACCGATTAAATTCCCTCCTTTGATCAACGTTAGCCACCCAAGTGTTTGGCCTCTAGAGGTGATCCACCAAGGAATAATAGTTGTTCAAGAAGATGAGTGTTGACAAAACCCTAGTTTCTATCTCTATAGAAATTGCAAGTACTCTCTCTCTAATTCTTATGGAAGAGTGTGTAACTGTCTAACTCCAAATCATGATAAGACTCATCTTATTTATAGATATAGGGAACCCTCCAAAACTATTTAGGATTAGGGTTTTTATTTTAATTAAACTCCTTTAATTGAAAGTAGTATGCACACAAGTCAATCATATTTGATATGATGTAGCATATACTTTGTAATCTTATTCATTTATTAATAAAAGAATTGATTTTCTTAAAAGGCATTTTATATTATCTACATAGTGTTGTTTTATTAAATGTGATAAATCCATAGTTTTGAGCAATGCTTTTAGAATCATGATGGTGATCATGCTAATGAGATCTAAATTCAAGATAGCTCATAAACTAAAATTGTTCCTAATCGTTGGATTACTAAAAAGGGGATTAGTGAATTCGAATGGATTAGTACATACGTTGCTTTCTCTTAAGAAGAGGATGATTGATCTCATAATCATTTGTGTGGAGACACTAAAGTAAGTATATAGGTACTTATTGGAGAATAAGTTCACTGAACGTGGCTCGTTAAGGAATACCTAATGGAGTTTTACTCGCCTTTCAATAGGAATTCCTCTAGTGATAGTAGTACAAGTGATCCTTGGACTTGAAATGATCATAGTATCTTGTGTATGATGAGTTATACTTTGATATGTCCCTTAAGACCTTTGGGGTATATCAAAGGGTATGATTGGGTATAATAAGTTGTGCATGGAGATAGGTGAATGATCAACAAAGAATCTACCACGTCTAGTAAAAGATGTGAATGTCCTATGTGATTCGATAAATGACAACTCAGTAGTCCTTGGCCAAGGCAGAATGAAATTAGAAAGGAGTTTCTAATTTACATTATTTAGAGTTGTGTATTTGGGAATCGAAATACATATAATTAAATAAAACAAGACTTGACAATAAATTCATGTCTTATATTTAATTGGGACATTGTATGGTAGAAGGATTGAATTGTACAGTAACTACTCACTGAAAGGTTCTTTTGTGATTAATGTTGAAATCTATATTATCTGAAAAGTCGTTGATCGCTAAAGGGGCTTACTCTTATTGTAGAATAAATATTATTTATTTAAATAAATTAAATAGTTTAATTTATTTATTTAAATAAGATTAGAATTGTTTTAATTGATTTATTCACAACCGGTTTAATATGGAGAACCTAAAGGGTCACACCGCAAAAGGAAAATATTTATTTAAGAAGTAAATGGCATAATTGTAATAATAAGTTAAGTGTATTTAATTTAATCTATGGAGATAGAATAAATTAAATAACTTAATATTTATTATTTAATATTTTGAAAAATATTAAATATAAATTAATAAGAGGAGTCTAATTATTATTATTACTATTACTATTATTTAATTCCTAATAGGGATTGAGAATTAATTAATAGAAGTACTCTCCCATGAATTCCTAATTGGATTAGGAGCATAATTAATTAAAGGAGTTTAATTATAATAGAAACCCTAATCCTAAATAGTTTAGGGTAGGGTTATTCCTACATCTATAAATAAGAGGAGTCTTATCATAGATGAGGGTTACACACTCTTCCATTAGATTGTGGAAAGTACTAGTAATTTCTATAGAGATAGAAACTAGGGTTTTGCCAACACCCAACTTCTTGAATAACTATTCTTCCTTGGTGGATCACCTCTAGAGGCCAAACACTTGGGTGGCTAACGTTGATCAAAGGAAGGAATCTCATCCGTGAAATTCAATGATAACGCGAAGGAATTGGAGTTGAACTTATACCCGAGGAAGTATGGTTCTACAAGGGTATAATTTCTTAATCTCTATCTCTTTCGTTTATATCGTTAATTGAGCACATAGATTGATCTTGGTGATGATTTGTATAAAAAATTTTAAAATCCGTTTTATAGCGCTTCCGCACTATTTATGTAATTTGATTGCATGTTCGCGCTATATACAAACCTAACATTAATTAATTAAACTCCTAATCTAATTAGGAATTCATGATAAGACTCATCTTATTTATAGATATAGGGAACCCTCCTAAACTATTTAGGATTAGGGTTTTTATTTTAATTAAACTCCTTTAATTAATTAAACTCCTAATCCAATTAGGAATTTATGAGAGTACTTTTATTAATTAATTCTCAAACCCTTTTAGGAACTAAATAATAATAATAGTAATAATAATAATAAGACTCCTCTTATTAATTTATATTTAATATTTTCAAAATATTAAATAATAAATATTATGCTATTTAATTTATTCTATCTCCATAGATTAAATTAAATACACTTAACTTATTATTACGATTATGTCATTTACTTCTTAAATAAATATTTTTCTTTTGCGGTGTGACCCTTTAGGTTCTCCATATTAAACCGGTTGTGAATAAATCAATTAGAACAATTCTAATCTTATTTAAATAAATAAATTAAACTATTTAATTTATTTAAATAAATAATATTTATTCTACAATAAGGGTAAGCTCTCTTAGCGATCAACGACTTTCTAGATAATATAGATTTCAACATTAATCATAAAAGAACCTTTTAGTGAATAGTTACCGTACAATTCAATCCTTCTACCATACAATGTCCCAATTAAATATAAGACATGGAATTACTGTCAAGTCTTATTTTATTTAATTATATGTATTTCGATTCTCTAATGAACAACTTTGATAATGCAAATTAGAAACTGCTTTCTAATTTCTTTCTGCTTTGACCAAAGACTTATGAGTCGTCATTTATCGAATCACATAGGACATTCACTCCTTTTACTAGAAGTTGTAGATTCTTTGTTGACCATTCACCTATCTCCATGTGCAACTTATTATACCTAAGCATACCCTTTGATATACCCTAAGGGTCTTAAGGGACATGTCAAAGTATAACTTATCACACACAAGATACTATAATGATCTCAACTCCAAGGATCACTTGTACTACTATCACTAGAGGAATTCCTATTGACAGGCGAGTAAAACTCCATTAGGTATTCCTTAGCGAGCCACGTTCAGTGAACTTATTCTCTAATAAGCACCTACATACTTGTTTTAGTGACTCCACACAAATGATTATGAGATCAATCATCCTCTTCATAAGAGCAAGCAACGTATGTACTAATCTATCTGGATTCATTAATCCCCTTTTTAGTAATCCAATAATTAGGAACGATTTTAGTTTGTGAGCTATTTAGAATTTCGATTTCATTAGCATGATCCCTATCATGATTCTAAAAACATTGCTCAAAACTATGGGTTTATCACATTTAATATAACAACACCATGTAGATAATGTAAAATGTCTTTAATAACTGAATAAGATTACAAAGTATATGCTACATTATATCAAATATGATTGGCTTGTGTGCATACTACTTTGAACAGGCAGCAAGGCTGAATTTGAAGAGGAGAAGGCGAAGGAGGAGACAGAACCATTGTGACGCCCCCAAATTCGGGTCTCAAACACCCGGATTTGGTCATCACGATCCAATACAATAATTCACCACTAAACAACATACAATAACTAAATAAACGTATGTCGTTCATTCAAAAGGTGTTCCTAGTCCCAAGATTCGATAACCTTAATACATAAATCAAAACATACACTAAATATTAAATCAGGGTTCAAATTACATTGATAGCAAACTAAACTAAGCATAAAATAAAGTCAGCTACTTGAAGTCTATTACTTCATCTTTTCCTTGCCCTTGTCTTTTCCTGAGGTATCGGGCTTAACTGCAATATGGTTCATGATATAACAAGGGTGAGCAACTAGTTTGCTCAGCAAGTTTGAATAACAGCAAGAAATGATATATATCATGAATGAAAGAGATGTCTGAAAGCGATCCAACGGTGAAAATAACAAAAACAAGAATAATAACTGCTTTTTAAAATAAACAATAGTCAACATAGACCATGAACATTACAGTTCCAATGGAATCAATAGCTAATTAAACCACTTAGAGCATGCTTGGAAGTAAAGTTCCAGCTTAAATAATTAACTCGAGTAAGGTTAGGGAAAACTTGCTTAATACATAATTTGAGTTAGGATAGGAAACTTGACCAACACAAGGGTTAGACAAGCGTTAGGGAACTTGCCTGGTGCGTCTGCTACAATATTACAACACACGCTCCTTAATATCCTATACAATTAAGTACATATTCATATAACAATTAGTCACATAAAGACTAGATTCAAAAGAGACATAGCATCATTAAAGCACATTGATTGCTACTACGACTACCCAGTCGAGGGTCTCACTCCCCGGTGAGCTGGCGGGGGTCTAAGGGGGCAGTGCCCCCTGGAAGCCAAACGTAAGTTACAACCAGGTTAATCAATTTACGCCTTAAGACAACACCACTTTGGTTGATACTTGATATACAATTAAGCGTTTAAGGCTCAACAAAATATGATTAACTAACGAATAACTAATTGGGTTTATTTATTATTACCGTAATAAACAATCCCAATATTAATCTTGGTTGTTTAATGGTTACCTAATAGAAATGAATTAATAATTAATTAAAACTATTAATATTAAAATTACGCAACCCGACTCGAACCATCATGATTCGGACCGACCCGGCCAAAACACGGGCGTGGCGCTGCGGCGCGAAACCACGCGGCAAGATTGACGCTGCGACGTCATGGCCTTATATGTGACGCTGCGGCGTGAGACTAAGTAGCAAGCATGATGTTGTGGCGTCATGTCCCTTAGGCATGGCGCTGCGAAGCGAAACTGACGCTGCGGCGTGAAACTGATGCTGCGGCGTCAGGCCCCTTATTCATGGCGCTGCGGCGTCATTTGCTGGTGCTGCGGCGTAACGAACCAGAGTCGTCTTCCCCGATTATTAACAGCAGTTTTCTTCGAATTTTAATCATTAAAATCATCCTACCCAGCATGTGTACTCAATATTAACCACATAATACTATCAATGATAAGTTTTATACACCCAATTGGAGTAATTAATCACAAGCATGATACCTAATGTGACGCCCCCAAAATAGGTCCATACAACCCATTTTGAGTCGCCAATAACATTCCACAAAATACAAATACAAATATGAATTTTCCCATTTACAACTAATAAGTGTTATGCAAAATACGACAACACAATACAAATACATCTTAAATTCTCAGTACACTTATTGTCACACTAATAGTAAGGTATTGAGACACTTCTATTATCTCGGACCATCACTCCATTCCCCGGCTAGTCCCCGCTACACTCTCTTTTCCTGAGGAGAACAATGGAACAAAAAGGAAAAGGGTGAGCACAAATAGCCCAGTAAGAAATATCATAACTAAGATAATGAAGAATAAAAATTATCTTTAGTCTTCAACAGAATTAAATCAGAGATTTAAAGATATTTTAATTGTTCATCAATAACAATTGCAGCGGAATCAAACAATCCATTAGAAGAGTCAAGTAGATTATAATATCTACCATCTTCTATAAATTAAAGGATTACCACCAATATTTTATCCCTGTAACACCAATCAATAATTCCTGTTTATGATCATCTAAATCAACAGTTTATATTCAACAGCCTCTCTTTGCACTACGTGCCAAAGATATTTATTTATAACATCACCGGTCATGATCATGCCAAACGCCAGTTCATCTTTCCACTACGGGCCAAAGATGACTTTCACCATACGCTTTTGTTTGTAACACCAAAATTCAAGATTATACCAATACACAGTTTGGTCAAAATCATGTCACGCCAGTTCATCTTTGCACTACGGGACAAAGAGAACTATCACCACAATTTAAGTATGAGGATGAGGATGATGACAATGATACAGTGAGATTAAGGATAAGAAAAGCTTAATAATTTAATCAGTATCAAAGATTGACCAAATTGCCAACACGATGACCAAATTGTGGAGTCAAATTCAAGAATGATATTCAAGAAATTATTTCATGCTTCAACTATAACGTATAAAATGAAATAGAAAGATTCAAGTGAAAAGATATTAGATGAAGCACAAACTATTAAGGATATTCTACTAATTTTCAGGGATTTTCTCCATTTAAAAATAAGGAAACAAACAAAGATTTCTTATCATAAATGGAGAAATGTGAAAGAAAAAGATATAACTTAAAGAGTACAAAAGAAATGATACGTTATACGAGTATAACAGAATATATGAAACTGTAAATGGATTTTCACCCGTTATGCGATAATCCGCGTAGACAGATTATTTCCACAACAGATTAATAAGTAATGAATACAAAGGGTTATTCACCAGGCATGCGTCAATCCGCACGGACAGGTTATACCCACAGATTAGTAAGAAATGAATACAAAGGATTATTCACCAGGTACGACACTTGTACATACAGGTTATCCCCACAGAATAATAAGGAATGAATACAAAAGGATATTCACCAGGTACGACACTCGTACATACAGGTTATTCACCAGACATGCGTCATACCGCACGGACAGGTTATCCCCACAAATTAATACAGAATGAATAACAACATTTATGAGTATAATATCACTTACGAACATGAAAGCAAATGATATTATATATGAGTATGAAAGAAATGATATTCCCTACCTTAGTTAACAAGTGACTGGATGTTACTTTCTATGAAGTTTACTAACTTCGGATAATACTAGTATTCTCACAAATACTCACAATAGCCTAGCACACTAAGAGAACTCAAGAAATTTAGAGAGAGAGAAAGTATAAGCAATGAAGGTGCGAAAATTTCTTAAGCAAACCCTCCCTATTTATAGGAAAATCAAGGTGAGGGCATTTTAGTCTTTTCCCTAAATTTTCTTGGTTTATTACTCTTATACTCTTGGCATATTCTTTTAATATACTTTATGCCATAGTATATTCTCAGAATATACTTTCACTTAGCTTTTTAACCTTAAGGTAAAATAAAAACTGAATTAACTATTTACTGACGGTAATTACTATTGAATGACGTGTGGGTCCCACGAAAAAAAATAAAATCTGAAGAAATTATTCTACAAAAATAATTTGTGGTCCCACCGATCAAATAGTTGTGGGTCCCACGAAATAAACAGAAAAATAAGTTAACTTACAACAAACGTTTCACGTATTTTTAATCAACACCATTTTAGACTTATAATATTGACAACCAGATCATTCCCAGGAAAAAGGGGGCCTTTCGTATAAACGACGCGCAATTAAATAAACTTTTTCCTTGACAGAATTTCTAGACATTGTCAATAATGCTAAATATCATATCAAATAATATGAGTTACAGTGTCATGATAAAATAATGAAAAAGTATTATGCAGATTCTACTATAACAATTATTGAATCAAAATACTGTGCAATTGCTACTTTATCAATTATTGAATCAATAATTTAAAATACTGTGCAATACCGTGTGCTTGTGAAATACTGTGTACTACTATGGACTAACGCGTTTTACTGTTCTTTTTATTACCGGGTATTTCAACAGTTGCAGGTGATAATACTGTTGACAAATACTGTCGTTTTCAATATCCGACAATGGGGCCCACTATCGTTGACAATATTGCCATTTCGGCGCCGTCGTACGATACCGAATATAATATTCTCCGACAAAAAGAATATTCTCCGACAAAAAGAATATTCCCCGACATGTACTGTTTATCAGATAATTTGCATATAACAACCTTAACTATCATTTATAACAATTGAGCACTTTACTATTTAGAAGAATAATCATAAAGAAAATAATAAACTTTTATTTCATAAAGTCGGGATCTTACAATCTCCCCTCCTTATGAAATTTCGTCCCCGAAATTTACGTTGGTACCTGATATATCGAAGAGGTGAGGATACCTTGCTCTCACTTCAGATTCTAACTCCCAGGTTATTTCCTCTATATCATGGTTTCTCTATAAAACTTTGACTCGAGGTATAACTTTTGATCGTAAAATTTGTTCCTTCTTATCCAAGACTTTGACAGGTATCTTTTCGTACGTTAAATCCTCTACTATCTCGTCTGGTTCTAATTCAATAACGTGGTTTGGGTCTTTCACATATTTACGTAGCATGGATATGTGAAAAACATTATGAGCACGAGATATGCTTGGTGGTAAGGCGAGTCTGTAGGCCACAGTCCCTACTCGATCGAGGATTTCAAATGGACCAATAAATCGAGCGTTGAGTTATCCTCTCTTTTCGAATCTTGTATTTCCTTTCCATAGAGTAACACGTAAGAATACATGGCCTCCGATTTTGAATTCATCATCCCTTTGATGAAGATCAACATAACTCTATTGACGATCTTGTACTGCTTATATACGTTGTCATCTTCACGTGGGTTTGTGGACTCTTTAACTCTATAGTCATCCTTTGTAAGTCATCCAAAATGGGTATTTACGTTGTTAGCATCGTACTCGTACTTGTATACATTCTTCTACGCAATGCGTCAGCTTCTAGGTTCGCCTTTCCAAGATGGTATTGAATAGTATGGTCGTAATCCTTCAACAGCTCGAGCCAACATCGTTGTCGCATGTTGAGTTCCTTCTGGGTGAAGAAATATTTGAGGCTTTTATGATTTGCATAGATTTCTATTTACTCTCATCTTTCTTCTTTACGAATAAAATAGGAGCACCCCAATGCGATGTATTCGAGCGTATGAAGTCGGTATCTAATAACTCCTGTAGTTGGGTTTTTAACTCCAGAAAATTCAATAGGAGCCATACATATGGGGTCTTAGAAATGGATTTTGTATTGGGTTCAAGATCGATACAAAAATTTGATTTGACGGTCTAGGGGTAGGCCAGAAAATTCTTCGGGAAATACGTCATGAAGCTTTTTAACAACAGAAATATCATTCAAATTTGACGTATTTTTGATTAAATCAGTTACATAGGCTAAGAAAGGTTGACATCCGTTTTTCAATAAACGAATGACTTTGTGACTAGAAATGACGGTTATTGATTTCAATGGTTTGGTTGCTTGAATTCGCATAATAGGCTGATTAGGAATATGAAAACTAATAACTTTACGAAAGCAATCAATTTTAGCATGATGAGTAGTTAATCAAATTCATGCATGTCCAAGGAGATAAGATCAACAGGTAATGTGAGGGTGCTGATTTGAACAAAGCAAGATTTATAAACTGTAGATGTAACGAATGTTTGTTCCAATGGTGTTTCAACAAATAAGTCAAAATTTAATTTATCAAGGGTCAAGTTTAAACGTTGGGCACAAGCAGATGAAATAAAAGAGTGGGTAGAACTAGTATCTAATAAGGTATAGACTCGCAAGAGTTTATGATTAGCTCACCGGTTATAACGTCATCTGGTTTCCACGTATTTTAAGAGGTTACGACAAAAGCTCTGCCTTGTACCACCGGCTTTGACTTGTCCGTGTCAGCTCTTGGTGTCATCGTTACGGCTGGACTTGATTTTGCTACATGACAGAATCGAGATATGTGGCCTTCCTTTCCACAATTGTAACATACCTTGGATGGCTGTGTACAGTTTGGACTAATGTGTCCCTCCTTTCCGCACTTGTAACATATGACTGGTGGTCGTTCCTCTTCCCTCGAAACTGGAACTGGAGTTGCTGCTGATGCTGGTGCATTTCCCTGGTTGTTGTTGAATCTCCTCTTCTTGGAATTATTGCCACTTGACTCACTCCTTCTGTTATCCGAGCCAGGATTACCACTGAAGTGGTTACCATTTCCGACCTAATGATTCCCTCCCCGCTGGTTATCACTATTTCGATGATTGTTTCCACCATTACGATTATTATCGTAATTTTTCTCGCGTTGTTGGGTGTTGCTTCCTGGTTGTAGTATTCTCCTTTCTTGCTCCACTACTTGAGCCCTATCCACGACATCTGCGTATACACAAATTTTATGAGAAACGAGATACTGACGAATTTCTGGTTTCAAACCTCGTAGGAACATTCGTGTCATCCGTTTCTCAGTGTCCACCAAATGGGATGCGAAACACGACAGCTCGGCGAACTTGGCTTCGTACTGTGACACCGTCATGTTGTTCTATTCCAGCTTGATGAATTCTACCTCTTTCATATGACGAATACTTTCCGGGAAATACTTCTCGTTGAATAATTCCTGGAACTCGACCCAAGACATCTCGAGTGCCGAATGATGGGTACGTTTCACAGATTCCCACCAATGATCCGCTTCTCCTCGTAACATAAAGGTGGCAAAAGGAACCTTTTGGTCGTCCGTGCAACGCAGTACATCAAATATCTTTGTTAATTGTTTAAGCCATGCCTCTGCCTTGAGTGGATCTGGCTTGCCGAAAAATTCAGGTGGTCCCAATTCTTTGAACTGCTTGGCAGTGACCATCCGTACATTATCAGTGTTTTTGCCAGTATTGTAGACAGGAGCTCTTCTCGCCTGGTTCTGCAAGTATTGCATGAAGTTCCTAAAAAATTCATCATTTATCCGGTTGTCAGCATCATGATTAACATCATGATGTTCTGAATTTGCACCCGTATTATTTGTAGCTTCTTGATTTTCAGCCACAATAGTCTCATAGTGAATCTGTTGGTTTTCAGATGTCATTCTGAAATGTGATCACAAAATAAATATTAGTTAAAGAAATAGACATGCAATATCTTGTCCCTATAACCAAAGCAATTACTTAAATAACCAAAAATAGCTTAGGTACGACACATTAGCGAAGGATTTTACTCGTCTCTCCCCTCCTAGTTCTAATCCCAGATCTCTACCAGAGATCATATCCCTAAGCTCTGATACCAACTGTGACGCCCTCAAAATAGGTCCATACAACCCATTTTGAGTCGCCAATAACATTCCACAAAATACAAATACAAATATGAATTTTTCCATTTACAACTAATAAGTGTTGTGCAAAATACGACAACACAATATAAATACATCTTAAATTCTCAGTACACTTATTGTCACACTAATAGTAAGGTATTGAGACACTTCTATTATCTCGAACCATCACTCCATTCCCCGACTAGTCCCCGCTACACTCTCTTTTCCTGAGGAGAACAATGGAACAAAAAGAAAAAGGGTGAGCACAAATAGCCCAGTAAGAAATATCATAACTAAGATAATGAAGAATAAAAATTATCTTTAGTCTTCAACAAAATTAAATCAGAGATTTAAAGATATTTTAATTGTTCATCAATAACAATTACAGCGGAATCAAACAATCCATTAGAAGAGTCAAGTAGATTATAATATCTACCATCTTCTATAAATTAAAGGATCACCACCAATATTTTATCCCTATAACACCAATCAACAATTCCTATTTATGATCATCCAAATCAACAGTTTATATTCAACAGCCTCTCTTTGCACTACGTGCCAAAGATATTTATTTATAACATCACCGGTCATGATCATGCAAGTTCACCAACTTGATAACTTACAAATTTAACCTCTTGACTTAACTGGCATGTATTTCTATTGAATTTCTTTTGAAGGGCCTCAACCATACAGTTTGGAGCTCAAAACCTGCCTGAAGATCAATGAACTCATCTTCAACACGATTATATAATTTATTAATTTCAGGTGCATCCATTGGCAATTTTCCTTTTTCAAGAATCTCAACTCGATTCCTAATCTCAGCCAAGTCAACTTTCATGGAGATTTGATTTTGTAAAATCTCAGTTAAAATATTCAAAATATCAGTTCCATGAGTATTTGGCAGAGAGGTGGAAGAAGTATCTGGAGTTGGAGAAATAGGAGGAGGAGTAGGATGAAGACGAACAAATTTTCCGGCAAGAAAAGTGAGATGGGATTGAGTAAGACTGGCAGAATCTATGAAGTCATTGTTTGAAACAGAAATTTCATCATCAAGAAAATTTTTGAAATGTTTAAAAACTTTGGTTAAAAACTTACTGTAAGGAAGACATTTTTTAGATTGACGAATGCAACTGAGCATATGAGATAACATCATTTGAGAGAGATTAAATGATTTTCCCTTGAGAATCATAGCCACAACCACTAAATCCAGGTAGGTAAAATCTGCCCTACCACCAAGTCTAGGAAACAGATTATACCTAACTATTTTATGAAGTACACATGCAGTTGTGCATACATTCACAGTTTTTGGAAGAAATAATTCAGTAAGAGAAAAATCATTCATCACTATATGAAGTTGTTCCATAGGAGGAAAAGGAATGTTTGCAGCACCTTTTAAAGTAAACGGACAGGGTCCAGCAGAGGAAATACCGAGGATACTACCAAAATCAATACTAGTGAAAAATAAGGACTTTCCCTGAACATACGTTGTATAACAATCTCCATTGCACTCAAGATTTGTATAAAACTGCTGAACTAACCGGGGATATGCAATAGTAGGAGGAAACAACATTGAAGATATTTCACAGGAATTGAAAAGATTTTCTAAAACAGAGTTTGTGAAATAGATTTGATCCAGAGTTTTCTCATAAACGAATTGCTTGGTAGCAATCGATTGTTTGAAACGTGTTTCAAAGCTGTAACCCCTGAAAAAAATTTTGGGTATATCAGAAGAAGATGAGAACGGGTTTACCATGATTGAAGGAGATTCAGGCTGAGAAGTTGTATGGCCTTCATGTACTGATTGTTTCGACTCCCTTTGTTGAAATGGTTCATCTTCTGAAGCTTTTAAGAAAGAAAAGCTTGAATCAGAGTCATCAGAAAGTACGGTTGCGTCAGACGACACATGCATCGACGATTTCTTGAGCTTCCGTTTGGGGTTTCATCTTTGTTCCAGAAACATTCTTTAAAGAAGATCCATCATCCGTCGATTTACCGGAAGACTGTTTGCTTGCTCTGGTTTTCATGTTTCAAAGGGTTTGAGATGAGAAAAGCTAAAGGTTTTGATCTGGTTTAAGAAAGAGAGAGAACTAAAGAGCTGATATCGAGATCTGAAGTTATAAAGAAAGAAAAACATAGAAATAGAAGTTAAGTAGGAGACTGATTTTGAAAGACGTGTGTCCTTTTAACTTCTATGACTATACGACTACTTTTTCGGTTTCCAAGGATAATTTGAATCTTTACGTAAACTTAGAAGTCGATAATTAATACTCAGTGATTATTAGATACATGTAACCAAAATAATCTAAAGAGATAAGAGATATTAAACAGATATATTTCAACAGATATTATGCAGAGAATATTAACCGAAATATAATAACTATGATGATTATACCATGCACATACCAAGTTCTCTTCTAAGCATACAAAACCTTTCCTCACTCAAAGGTTTAGTAAAAATATCTGCTAATTATTTTTCTGTAGGAATAAAAACTAATTTTACTAATCCTTTTGAAACATTATCTCTTAAAAAATGATGTCTTACCTCTATATGTTTTGTTCGTGAATGCAAGACATGATTTTTTGAAATATCAATAGCACTAGAATTATCACAATATATAGGCACATTATTGCATATTATATCAAAATCACATAAAGTTTGTCTCATCCATAATATTTGAGAGCAACAACTCCCTGCAGCTAAATATTCTCCCTCAGTTGTTGATAAAGCAACTGAAGTTTGCTTTTTACTATGCCATGAAACAAGACTTTGTCCCAAAAATGTAGAAGCACCACTTGTACTTTTTCAATCAACTTGAAATCCTGCATAGTCTGCATCTGAGTAACCCATTAGCTCAAAATGATTACTAATTGAATAAAATAATCCTAAATTTATAGTACCAATTAAATATTTAAAAATTCTTTTAACAGCTTGTAAATGGGACTCTTTGGGTTTAGCCTGAAATCGAGCATAAAGACATACACTGTACATTATATATCAGGTCTAGATGCAGTCAAATATAATAGACATCCAATCATACCTCGAAATTTGGTTAACTCTACATCTATACCTGTTTCATCTGATGTAAGTTTTATTGACGTACTCATTGGTGTAGCCTGTGGGTTGGATCCTTCAAAACCAAACCTTTTGAGAAGCTCTTTTGTGTACTTGGTTTGATGAATATAGATTCCTTCCTTAGTTTGCTTGATTTGAAGTCCCAGAAAGTAATTTAGCTCTCCCATTAAACTCATATCGAATTCTTTATGCATACATTTTGAGAACCACTCACAAAGAAAATCATTAGTAGCACCAAATATTATATCATCTACATATATTTGAACAATAATTATATCATTCTTATCATGCATAATAAATAAAGTGGAATCAATTTTACCTCTAGTAAAACCTCTTGAAAGAAGATACTTACTCAACCTCTCGTACCAAGCCCTTGGGGCTTGTTTGAGTCCATAGAGGGCTTTCTTTAGTTTGAAAACATGATTTGGATACTTCTCATGTTCGAATCCAGGAGACTGTTTGACATAGACTTCTTCATTTATATATCCATTTAGGAACGCGCTTTTTACATCCATTTGATAAAGCTTAAATTTCTTGTAATAAGCAAATGCTAACAAAATTCGGATAGATTCTAGTCTTGCAACTGGAGCATAGGTCTCTTCGTAGTCAATCCCTTCTTGTTGATTATAGCCTTGAGCCACTAGCCTTGCTTTGTTGCGAGTGATTGTCCCATGCTCATCAAGCTTATTCTTAAATACCCATTTTGTTCCGATGATAGAAGTATCTTTAGGAGGAGGCATTAATTCCCAAACTTGACATCGTTCAAATTGTTGAAGTTCTTCTTGCATTGCCATTAGCCAACTTTCATCAAGAATGGCTTCTTTAGCATTCTTTGGCTCAACTTGTGATAAGAATGCAGAGAATGCACATTAATTTTGTAAACCTCTTCGTGTGGTAATTCCTTTGTTTATATCCCCAATGATATTTTCCGGTGGATGATTCTTGAGATATCTTGCTGTTTTTGGCATCCGGACATTATGTATTTCTTTTTCTGGTTGGGAAAAATCTTCCTCAAACTCTTGTGTTGTTCCTTGTTATTCTCCTGGTGTATTTTCTAATTCCGCTTGCTGGATTTGTTCATTTGGCTTGCTGAATAGATTTTTCCGGTTTCCTGGATTCACTGTAATCTCCAAATTACTTGCATCCTCTTCTCTTTCTTTTGGAAGATCATTGTTAGTCTCATTAAAAGTTATATGAATAGATTCTTCAACACATAGCTTATATGTATTAAATACACGATACGGCTTACTATTTTGTGAATAACCAATGAAAATACCTTCATAAGATTTAGCATCAAATTTTCCCAAGTTATCACTAGTATTCAATATATAACATCTAGAGCCAAACACTTTAAAATAACTAATATTAGGAATTTTGTTATTCAAGAGTTCATAAGGAGTTTTCAAAATGATAGGACGAATAAGAACTCTATTTAATACATAACAAGAAGTATTAACAGCCTCTGCCCAAAACTTTTTAGGAAGTTTGCTTTCTTGTAAGAGAGTTCTAGTTGTTTCTTGAAGTGTTCTATTCTTTCTTTCCACAACTCCATTTTGCTGAGGTGTTCTTGGAGCTGAAAACTCATGGCTAATACCTTTTTGATCACAAAATATAATAAAGTCTTTTTGAAATTCGGTACCATGATCACTCCGAATTTTTATAAGTTTGAGACTATACTTAGCCTCTAAACTTCTTATCAATTTCTCAAATTCTTTAAATGCTTCATCCTTGGTTCTTAAGAACAACACCCAAGTATATCTAGAAAAATCATCTACTATTACAAATGCATAAAACTTACCATTAATACTAGCATGCCTTTCAGGACCAAATAAATCAAGATGAAGTAGTTGTAAAGGAGAGGAAGTTGATACCATGTTCTTTGCTGTAAACGAAGTTCTTACTTGTTTCCCAAGTTGGCAAGGAACACATATTCCTCTCTTTTCATACTTTATCTTTGGCAACCCTTTGACAAGATTCTTTGAGGATAATTTCTTGATTAAATCCATGTGAACATGTCCCATCCTCTTATGCCATAGGTTAGCCACGTCTTGCACAGTTGCTAGACATAGTTCTTCATCCTGTAGCTCAAAATCAATAGTATATATATTTCCTTCCCTTTGTGCCACTAGAATAGTATTGTTAGTACCATGAGTAATAGTGCATTTTTCTTTTTCAAAGATAACTTGATGACCATTATCCATTAATTGACTAACACTTATAAGATTAAATTCAAGTCCACTAACAAGATGAACATTGTCAATATTAACCTTACCATTACCAATTTTACCTTTCCCAACAATCTCACAGGTTCGATTATCTCCAAAAGTAACTGTTCCATTTTTCTTTTTGGTCTTTAGTTCCACGAACTTCGACTTATCACCAGTCATGTGCCGTGAGCATCCACTATCAAGAATCCATTTTTGAGATGGAACCTTGGCCTTGAAGCAAACCTGTCAAAATTAATTCATCTTTTTGGTACCCATATCTTTTTGGGTCCATTTGCATTAGTTGCATATAAATCTCTCTTCTTAATCCATGCCTTTTTAACCTTTTGTTTCTTAGAACAATTTATATCCAAATGACCTTTTATACCACAGTTTTTGCATGTAGTGAAAGGAGAACAATAATTCAATTTGAAACGAGACTTGGATTTAAGCATTTGTACATTCCCGGTTTTACGAGAGGGATTATAACCTATCCCTTGTTTGTCAAAACTAGGTCTCTGCTTTCCCAACATAACAGTTAGGTTTTCTTCACCTTGGACAAATCTGGCAAGAGATAGTTTTAATGAATCTACTTCCTTTTGAAGTTCATCAGAAGGAACAGATTTACATAGAGATTTATCACTAAATGCATCAATACAAACATCTCACATTTTTAGCTCATTAGTCAATTTCTCAACTTCCTTGTTCAAGTGAGTCACCTTGTTAAAAAGAATTTTGTTGTAATTTTCAAGATAGTCATTTTTTGCAATCAAAACCTTTTCTTCTTTACAAGATGACTCCTTCTCAATTTCTTTCTTTTCATCTATTAAAGAATCAAATTCACACATCAATGTATTTACTAATTCTTTTAAACATGCATTCTTTTCTCTTAATCTCTCATTTTCTTGTTTTAAAGAATTAAACTCATAAATAGATACCTCATTTGATTCACCTTCAATTCCCATGAAGCACACTTGAGCAATTTCATCCTTGGCATCAACCTCGACTTCGGATTCATCTTCATCACTCCAAGTGACAAGAGCTTTGTTTCTTTTATTATCCTTGAAGTTCATTTTTCCTTTATTCTTAAGTTGAAAGCAATCCTTCTTGAAGTGCCCGCCCTGGTCGTCCACATTCATAACATGTCTCCTCAGTTTGCTTTCCTTTGCCTTTATTTGAGTTGAAGATATTCTTCCGTTTGTTCTTTCTTTGCAATAGTCCTTTGAGTCTTCTTGACATCATGGCTATTTCTTCATCCGAATCATCATCAAACTCTTCTTTATTCCCTGCATTAAGAGCTAAAACCTTTCTTCGAGGGGTTTCATCCTCATCATCATATCTTTTTAACTGATGTTCATATTCCTCAAGTTCACCAAAAAGAGTTAGAGTATCCATAGTAGAAATAATGGAAGAATCTTGAAGAGTAGTAATCTTAGAAGCAAATCTTTTGGGCATTGCCCGAAGTAACTTACGATTAATCTCACTTTGTGGAATGGTTTTGTCAAGTAGCTTCAATGAATTTAGCAGCACTAGAAACCTTGCTTGTGCCATCTTTATGGTTTCGTCTTTCTCAAGTTTAAACATTTCATAGTCATGCATGAGCATGCTAAGTTTGACTTCTCGCACCTTGGACGTTCCTTCATGGCTTACTATAAGAGTATCCCAAATTTTTTTAGCTGTGTTGCATGAAGATACTTTGTCAATCTCGGACTGTACCATGCCGCTTAGTAGAGTGTTCATAACTCTTGAATCATAGGAAACCATAAACGTTTCGGTTGAATCCATTTCTAGTAGAGTCTTTGGAGTACCGTCATCTTTTCTTGGAATCACTGGTCCATTCTCCACGACCCACCATTCCCAAGGATCCCTTTTTAGGTAAATCCTCATTCGGAATTTCCAGAAGTTGTAATTTTCTGTTCCATACAACAGTGGTGGTCTATTGGTTGATTGACCTTCTTGATTGTTGTTTCCAAACTGTCCCATGTCAGAATCTTTCCCTACAAGTCACCTTTAAGACCAAGTAAGTAGAGCCAAGCTCTGATACCAAATGAAATTCAGATAAGGCACACTTAGAAGGGAGGGTTGAATAAGTGTGGACACAGACTATTACCAATTTAAAAATTTATAACACACTTTTGAATTTAGCCTACTAGATTGATGAATGCAGTCTACTGAATGAATATGGTCGACTGAATTGAATCTTAAAAAAATAATTTGGTCTACTGTATTGATTAATGCAACCTACTGAATGAATACAGTTAACTGGATTGAACTTTTTGATTAAGAAAATATCTTGGTGATTTTATAAATGAAAAAACAATATTCAAGTTTTCTTACAATTAAGAAAATTTACTAACTTTGGATAATTAAAGTATAACAAGTAATAAAAATCAACACCAAGATTTTTTACGTGGTTCGGCTATTACCCTCTATAATAATAGCCTACTCCACGTCCAATACCAACTAGTATTAGAGACTAACTTTTATTAAAAATAATTCCGTTACAAGACAGATTCTAACAAATTTTGAATTTACAAAAAATTCACTTGAGCACTTTTGCTCCTTGTGCACCAATGCACCCCTTAAGCACCTATGCTTTCTTGAATCTGTATGTAAACAAATCTTAATCCACCTGGATTAAATTCCTTTAGACAACACTTAGTCTGAAAAATTTAAATTACAATAATAGAGGTCTAATTATCAAAGGAAATAAGCAATTTAACAATGCAAGGCTCAACTAATGCATGCAATGATCAATTAAATATAGAAGGATATTACCAGTTTATAGCCCACGAAAATATACTGAACAGTATCAGAATATATAAAGCACAGCAGTAAATTTTTTTTTTTTAATAGCACCGATATGAAGAATATCTCTTTTTAGTATATGATCGGTACACTGTAGGAGTTGTTGTTTATGATCTGATTACTCCATGCAATTTATAGGCTTTAAAAAATATATCAGTTGCATCCTTCTGATTTGTAAACGTTGCAACTAAAACAATCCTTATCATGATTTAACGTTGCAAACAAACAGGCCTTATCAAAAACCTCCTGTTAGCATTCTTCTCGGAAACAAGATATTTAATCTTTATCACAATATCCGGATATAAACAAAATCCTTCCAACTGATCCGGCTAATTAATACTACCAAGTCAAAGATAATGATCACACATCAATGTCCATCTTATCTCTTTTTCTAAGATTGCCGCCATAGGATATGTGAGTATTATGATTCCAAGATATTTAATAATGCTAACTGCCACACGTTTCATATACCAATAAAGCATGCCAAAATGTTTATAGTCCATCATGCATAAATCAATGTGAAACATTAATTAATTAATATGCATATATCTCGGTTGTGCATATATAAAATCAACAAACGTGTACCATTGTCATGCATAATTTAGTAACCAAACATTAGTTTAGTCAGGCATACCACTCAGCACATAATTTATGACAATCATAGATTAATGCACAAATATTATGTCCTAGAGCCTTGTATTGAAAAATTAAATATTTGCAATGACCTTACATATTTTTCTTAAGACCCAAAACAATCTTCAATCTTCCTTGAATAAACCATCAGTTCTTCTTGAAATAATTTTCTGAAATTCACACCAAGCAATTTAGTAATATTAAACAGATCATCATCAAAACATTAGGTTTAGAATATGACAAAGTCAACAAAGATTCAAGTGAAAAGATATTAGATGAAGCACAAACTATTAAGGATATTCTACTAATTTTCAGGGATTTTCTCCATTTAAAAATATGGTTTTGGAAACAAACAAAGATTTCTTATCATAAATGGAGAAATGTGAAAGAAAAAGATATCCCTTAAAGAGTACAAAAGAAATGATACGTTATACGAGTATAACAGAATATATGAAACTGTAAATGGATTTTCACCCGTCATGTGATAATCCGCGTAGACAGATTATTTCCACAACAGATTAATAAGTAATGAATACAAAGGGTTATTCACCAGGCATGCGTAAATTCCCACGAACAGGTTATACCCACAGTGTCGACGTCGGGAATTGTCGCTTCTTTGATGATTATTACCCTTTCCAATTTTAGCCTTTTGATTAGGTGATTTTGGGGAAAAGGTCGGCATAAATGTCGACGGGGTTTCGAAAGATCGTTTTTTATGATGAGCCAATTAACCAGAGTCGCCAGTTGGTATATTTGAAATGGATGTACCAACTCATTCGAGTTTTATTTTTTTTGTAAATCGCTGGCTCATGTGTGACTCCGAATTAATTGGTCTGCGAACCGAGATTCATAGAGTTCGGGGGCTTGCTTAAGCGAGGGGAAGGTGTTAGGCACCCCCCGACTTCCGTGAAACACGGTTTACCACAATCTTGATACTTTTCCTATCCTTTAATTCTTGAACGTGTGTGTGTATGTGCGCGTGTGTGTGCCTATGTGAATGTCGTGGTGAGTTTGCATGAAGAAACCATTTGGGCTTTGATGAAAATCGTGCTTTCTTTTGAGAATGCTTTAGAATGTCACTTGGTTTATACGAGAAAGCTTTTTGAGAAAGGTTTGATTTTAATTGTCAAAACTATGAGATTTTCATTAGGTGTCGTTTTGGCAAAACAAGAATCTTTTAAACCTTTGTCAAAATAGGAATCGAAATCTATACATTGCTTTCATAAAATGATGGGCAATTTCTAGGATATCTTTAACCCTATGCACAAAGGTCTAATAAAACATTTCGTTCATTCATAAAAGCCATTTTTTGGTGATGGTTGAAAATGATTTCCTTTGGCCTTCTCGTTAAATAAGAATCGACATCCATTAGCATTTCCAAATTTTAGCCTCGTGATTCTAATAACCTAGTTCGATTGATTTTATGAAAATCTTATCGTTTAGCTTTGAAATCAATTTCGTCTCATAAATCAAATCAAGCATTAAAATGCGTTGGGGCTACTCATGGGCATGTAAGCCATCAAAATAACCCCGAACGCCCACAATCCCATACTTTCACTATGACGAGGCCTTAAACACGATTCTCGCCTTGGCGTCGTTTTAAGGCCCGACGATTACATTTTTATAATGAAGACTACATCGCTCCTACTACATATATCAAAAGATGTCCATCATCGGATTTGGACCACGGGGTCGCGCTCCTAGGCTCACATCCAAAATCGCTACACACCCACAAGATCCTAAAATAGCAATCTAAACAATCTATGCGCAATACATCATTACAACGAGCTAAAAATTCACCAAATGGACATCATCGGGCCATTAGGAGGAATTTCGTTCCATTTGGAACCCTCACTAATAGCCCTCAATCCATGGATTCACAACAATATACAAGAACAACTACATTCAAGATAATTCGGATGACGAAAAGCTTGGCAAAAATGATATAACAAAATGCTAAAACGAAAGATTTTTTCACCTTGCAAATAATCCCCACAATATGTATGAATTTGTGTATTGAATAGAGTAGAAAATATGAGGTGTAATCTCCCAAAATGGGTACAATTTCTCACTATTTCTCACACTTTTCTCTCTTAATTTCTGCTGTTTTCTCCTTCTTTTCGAACTGTTGCCGCCTGCTGCCTCCTCTCCGTTTCTATATGCAAAATGGCCTGATAAGGGGCTGCCCTAGGCAGCCGCAGATCGATCTGCGGCTGGCCTCGGTTTCCCCACGCCCGCCGCGCACTTCAGCCGTCTCGCGCACCACCATTATTTTAATCGTTAGGCCGCAGATCAATCCGCGGCTGGGTGGGCTGATTTTCTTGTTTTCCGAACTGCACCTCGATTCTCGTGTCGAATCATCGGTTTCTGCTAAAAGGCTTGCATTTTGCAGTCCGGAAATCACTGGGAGACGTGCCACATCATTCGGGTATGCTCATTTCGGACGGCCCTGCTGTCACGTTGGTTTTGATTTGCAAATCGTTGCGGTGGCGTTGAGTGTTCGTACTTTTCCATCCCTCGCTCTCACAGGCCGGTTCATTTGCCGAATTTGCCCTCCTGTCAGGGTTAGTATACGAAGTGCAAAATTTGGGTGTCTACAGCTGCCCCTCTTTATCATATTTATAAAATGTTAAATGAAATGAACAGGATAAAGAAATAGACACCCGATGCATGAAAGAATGGCAATACATACATGATGCAACACACAACTTATGATGTAACGCATTATCGTCGCCGGTTGGTTATCTTGTCGGAGCCGGTTTTCGTCGTCGGACATCCATCTCGTAATCGCCGGTTATCATCGCCGGTCGATTGTCTCGTCGGGGTCGGGTATCGTCGCCGATCACCCATCTCGTAACCCCTGGGTATCGTTACCGGTCGGTTATCTTGTCGGAGCCGGTTTTCGTCGCCGGACATCAATCCCGTAATCGCCGGTTATCGTCGCCGGTCGATTGTCTCGTCGGGGCCGGATATCGTCGCCGGTCACCCATCTCATAACCCCCTGTTATCGTCGCCGGTTGGTTATCTTGTCGGAGCCGGTTTTCATCGCCGGACATCCATCTCGTAATCACCGGTTATCGTCGCCGGTCGATTGTCTTGGATCTCAGCCCTTCCCAGGGTGGTTAGTTGTTTAGATCTCAGCCCTTCCCAGGGTGTTAGTGTTTGGATCTCAGCCCTTCCCAGGGTGTTAGTTGTTTGGATATCAGCCCTTCCCAAGGTGTTAGTGTTTGGATACCAGCCCTTCCCAGGGGGTTAGTGTTTGGATACCAGCCCTTCCCAGGGTGTTAGTGTTTGGATACCAGCCCTTCCCAGGGTGTTAGTGTTTTGATACCAGCCCTTCCCAGGGTGTTAGTTGTTTGGATATCAGCCCTTCCCAAGGTGTTAGTGTTTGGATCTCAGCCCTTCCCAGGGTGTTAGTGTTTGGATACCAGCCCTTCCTACGGTGTTAGTGTTTGGATACCAGCCCTTCCCAGGGTGTTAGTGTTTGGATACCAGCCCTTCCCAGGGTGTTAGTGTTTGGATACCAGCCCTTCCCAGTGTGTTAGTTGTTTGGATATCAGCCCTTCCCAAGGTGTTAATATTTGGATCTCAGCCCTTCCCAGGGTGTTAGCTGTTTGGATCTCAGCCTTTCCCAGGGTGTTAGTTGTTTGGATCTCAGCCCTTCCCAGGGTGCTCACCACCTTGTTGTGCTTTGCTGGGATACCTTCCCAGGTTTGTTCACCACCTTGTTGTGGCTTGCTTGGATGCCTTCCCAGGTTTGCTCACCACCTTGTTGTGGCTTGCTTGGATGCCTTCCCAAGTTCACTCCTTGTTTGGATACCAACCCTTCCCAGGGATCATTGATTGTTTGGATACCAGCCCTTCCCAGGGGTCGTTTGATCGGTTGGATACCAGCCCTTCCCAGGGGTCGTTGATTGGTTGGATACCAGCCCTTCCCAAGGCCGTTGATTGGTTGGATACCAGCCCTTCCCAGGGGTCATTGTTTGGTTGGATACCAACCCTTCCCAGGGGTCTTTGATTGGTTGGAGTGATTTTTTGAAATAGGATGTGTGATCGGCTTTTGTCCTGGATCTCCCACCAACATCGTCCACGTACCATGCCGCAAAAGCCCTCACAGTCTGATCATTGGTAAGGTTGAAAGCGACGTGCTTGTACTTTCCTGAAGATTTCCATTTTGATCGTACCTGTACGCATGCAAAAGATGTTATGCATGATCTGGCAGATATGTTATGGACAGATGCATGTGCACACATATGTTTAGATAGAAATAACCCCTGTTCAGTCAAATGATACGATTCGACCATCGCCATTGCTTGCCAACATTTGATTGGATCACGCCTTGTCGCGAAGTGTAGTTTCTAGACTTTAACATTGGTTTGGTACTCTGCCTGTTCTTGGTCGTCTTCATTTGAGGCAGTCTGTTTCGCTCTCTGTGATGATTGACAGCTATGTTGGGCTCCTAGGCCTCTTGCTCATTTCTGATGGCCGATATGCTGTCGTCCCGCACTATATCATCCTTGTATATGCTCATGCATGTGGATCATTCGGATGTCGAGGCAGTGATAGTCAGGATTGGGGAGAGGCCCAATGACGAGAAGCTCTGTGCAGCCTCAGCTTCCTTCCACTTCACGATTCTTAACTGCCCCAGCCTTGGCGCGTGTTGTTACCAAGAATTTCTATTGAAAACTCGCGATGTTGACCGTGCTGAGTTATCCATAGCTCTGCAAGATCCTGCATATCAGATGACTAACAAATGCCAAAACTTGAAGGCTCGGGCCGTTAGTGTTAGTTCCACACAAAGATATTATAATCTCGACAAAAATGCAGTTAAAGCACATGAAATTGAATATCTATTGATCGCACAATCTAGCAAGTTGTGAACCGTGAATGTACTAGATTGGAAGTTTTTTTTTTTTTTTTTTTTCAATCCCTCGTGAGTTGATGATTTTCTATTTGACGAGTTATGAAATCGTAAGAACACCTTCAAGCATTCATGGTCATTGTTCGTGAGTAAGGTCGAATTCAAAAGAACTACCTTCCCTCGTCAAAGGTATCCTGTCTCCATTCTCGACAACGGTCTTAGCAGGATTGACGTCATATGACAAATGCACTGTGCGATGCAGCATTCAGTAGGGGTTTCTCTTCCATGACTTCTTGTTTAAGGCCGAGAGTTTTTTTTTCGTATTATCAGCCCACTTCACTTGTCTCGCTTTCTTAGGCTATTCAAAGTTACCCATTTAACGAGTTTTGGACCAATGACTCCCAAACCAGACGGTTTTGGGGCATTAGGTGTACAGACACCCCTTCGGGTTTATTTACTCGAGTAACAAAGGCCACGGTTCGAGACAAGCTGGTGGTCTGCACCATTCATTTTTTGCTTGACCTTGCGCAAGATTCGTTTTCTTAGGCTTGAGTTACCCACGTAGCGAGTGTTAGGCCGGTGACTCCCAAACCAGACGGCTTCAGGGCACCAGATGCAGATACATCCCTCGGGCTTAATTACTCGAGTAGCCCATGCCACGATTCGAATATGCTCGGGCCTCCTCTACTGTAATGCTCGTTTTCTTAGGCTCTGGGTTACCCATGTAACGAGTGTTGGGCCAGCGACTCCCAAACCAGACGGCTTTAGGGCACCAGGTGTAGAGACACCCCTTGGGCTTAATTACTCGAATAACCCAGGCCACGATTCGAGACATTAGCTTGATGATCATTTATCGTCTGACTTCTTGATATTAGCTTGATAATTATTGACTGTCCGACTACGTGTTAATTGCCATCAACGTCGTCATAGTTTTGTACCCCACAACTGAAAGTTTGTGCAAATGCAAAGTGAAGGCTGTCACATGAGGTCGATTCTGTCGCAAACGTTGCTTTGAATTAAGGCTTTGTACCCGATCAAAAGGTTGAATAGCCTTCTTCGTCTAATCATACTCACGATCGTGCTCCACGGTTGCTTGTCAGAATTAATCCGATTCCTATCAAGCCAAATAAAATCCCCTTTCACGTGGGTCACCGTATCCCCGGAAAACTATGCTTGACAAATGCCAGATGATCGTACCGTTGAACATTGAATTGACATGAGGTAGCATTTGATGATGATGGTGCATGTTGATGGGATTGTTGCATGGGTGCCAATTTGCACGTCATCATTTCCTGGGTAGTTGACAAATGCCCCAGTGTTAAGTTGCTTTTCTTGTGATCTCCCTCGTACTGGTTGCATCGGTATCTCGCTGGGCTGACAAAAGATCCGGTCCTTTGACTTGTTGAAAGGTTTGGGGGATTTTTGATTTTTTGATTCTTGATTTTTTTTTTGTTTTTTTGTTTTTTTTTTCACAGGGTTGTTTCACAGAGTCAGAATTAACGGGCTGGGGAACGCCTTTCCGTCCATTCCTTGTAAGATGAGGGCTCCCCCAGAGAGGATTTTTTTATCGTGACGGCTCCTTTTAATTTAGAGCGAAATTCCCCATAGCTTCGTCTTGGCAGGGCGCGATCCTTTTGAAGACTAAATCGTTTATTTTGAATTCCCGGGATCGTACCCTCCTGTCGTATGCCCGGGAGATGCGTAAGGGGCTGCCCCTGCCAATGTGCAAACTGAGGTTCGATAGGCAAACAGGGTGAGCGACAATAAATCCGGCCATCCCCGATGATTGGCGGACATTCTTCCCATGATCGTCCTTGTGTTTTATTTGCAACCCCCACCGCCCCATTCATCTTGGGCTGGTAAATAACTGAATCAAAATGTTTGATCTTGATATTATCGCATATCTCCTCCTTGAGGGCATCGTTCAGATTTCTATAGTCGATGCGGCCCCTTACTTCTCCTCCAGGCTGTGGTAACGGGATTCAGTTGGAAAGCCATTCAGGATAAATAGACACCGTGATGATTCCTGCTTTAATCCGCTTGATAATCTCGTCCCCTACTTTCAACCTCCATTCAGGCTTCAACGTTCTCAACTTTTGCTTAACTAGTCGGAAACCCTCCTTGATGGGCAGTCGATGTCCTACAACGTTTGTGGACAATCCAATCACGTCGCCACGGGACCAAGCGAACATATCTCCATACAGGCTCAACAACTCGGCTTTTTTTTTTTTTTTTTTTTAAATGTCGAATTTGCCCCTACTACGGGTTCCTTTGTGATGGTTAGGGGTTCTGATGTTTGATGACGATGGTCTGGTTTAAGTCGGGTTTGGGTTTATCTTCGACCCCTCCTTTGATCTCGTCAGGCGTATTGTCGATATCTGTCTCGTCCTGCTCAATCCCCATCAGATCGAAATCTAGCTCTATACCAAAATCGTGATCCTCCTTCAAATTTGGCCTATCGCTTGTCAGGCTAGAATGCCTCAAATTGGGGTACCTGACATAAAACAAAAATGCTTGTCATATATATAAAACATTTCAGCACATGATCTTCTTTTTGGATAACATGACAAAATGACATTAGCGTGCAGGGATTTGAAAATAAAACTCAGAATTTTAAAACCCATTGATCTTCTACTGGCCGGGATTCACTGCCATACTCCTGGATTTACCCCTTCCTGGATATCACCTACTACACGGTCCAACTGGCCACGGTGAGGTCAAGCAATGGAGCTCATTAGGAGGTGCATGGATCGCATTGGCATGGATCTGGCATTGATGGCATTTTCGGACATGAGCATCGCAATAAGTTTTCATGGCTAGCCAGTAGTGACCCGTTCACATGATTTTCTTTGCTGAAAATGTTCTACTCATATGGGCTCCGCACACATCGCCATGTACTTCGTTCATTTGTCTGTGGCTTCTCTGGCTTCCAGATATCTCAGCAGTCCCGTAGCTAGGTCCCAATTATGCCCTTTGGTGCTGTATATTCCCATGGCCTACCGGATGAATCCCTCGTATTCGGCCGTATTGTTGGAGTGGCAGAACTGTAATTTCATGGCTATCGGCCTCTGCCATTTGGATTGATGGAGTATGGACTTTACGGCCTCTTAGTTAGGTCGTAGGGGCAATCTCGCAAAACAAATAAGGGCCGCAGTTTAGTACTGTGCCAACTACAAGTTGGCAGAGGCATGTCAACACTGATGCATGATTATTATTTTTTCTTTTTTTTTTCTGGTGGACGAATATGCCCCTAATCCGGGTTCTTTGTGATCGCTATGCCACGCTTTCAAGGTCCTCTAATTTTATCCTGCAAAATAAGGTCATTGTTTGATGACAAGATAGTATTTAGAAGTCTTAGAAAACCTCGGAACGTGGTATGGAATGCCCTCCTGTAAAACCATGTCAGTATTCTCTTTATATGTATAGGTGATGTAATCACATGATACAAGACATATTTATTACGATGGAATGACAGTTGTATGCCATTTATATGACATTTATTTATTTGACTGAACGATAAAAGGGCATGAAGAAGCTTCCCTTTCGTTAGGTTTATCAGAGGCTGACCTACCCTAGGGTTACTCTCGCGGGCTTTTCGGCATGAAGGTCCCCAAATCTTCGCAATCTACTTGTCTGAATCCTTTCGATTGGAGCGGATTTGGGTGGTGCGTTTCCTGAGCCATCTCCGGGGAGCAGCCCCTTCGAGTCCAGTAATAAGCAACCGACAGGTTCGCCTCAAGAGGAGGTACACTCTCAACATACATTCACATTCATCGTCCTCACCGTATGTAAATGATTACTTTAAAGTAAAGCAATTCCATCCAATCATTCATTTATTGGACAAAACACACATTCACACAACAAAAGGTAAAAAAATCAAAATATCGCACGCACATACACATTCATGAATTTTAGAGGATAGGATAGCATCAAGATTCGAAAGCGTCTTAAGCCCTCTAATGTCCCCAGCAGAGTCGCCAGCTGTCGACGCCGGGAATTGTCGCTTCTTTGATGATTATTACCCTTTCCAATTTTAGCCTTTTGATTAGGTGATTTTGGGGAAAAGGTCGGCATAAATGTCGACGGGGTTTCGAAAGATCGTTTTTTATGATGAGCCAATTAACCAGAGTCGTCAGTTGGTATATTTGAAATGGATGTACCAACTCATCCGAGTTTCATTTTTTTTGTAAATCGCTGGCTCATGTGTGACTCCGAATTAATTGGTCTGCGAACCGAGATTCATAGAGTTCGGGGGCTTGCTTAAGCGAGGGGAAGGTGTTAGGCACCCCCCGACTTCCGTGAAACACGGTTTACCGCAATCTTGATGCTTTTCCTATCCTTTAATTCTTGAACGTGTGTGTGTATGTGCGCGTGTTTGTGCCTATGTGAATGTCGTGGTGAGTTTGCATGAAGAAACCATTTGGGTTTTGATGAAAATCGTGCTTTCTTTTGAGAATGCTTTAGAATGTCACTTGGTTTATACGAGAAAGCTTTTTGAGAAAGGTTTGATTTTAATTGTCAAAACTATGAGATTTTCATTAGGTGTCGTTTTGGCAAAACAAGAATCTTTTAAACCTTTGTCAAAATAGGAATCGAAATCTATACATTGCTTTCATAAAATGATGGGCAATTTCTAGGATATCTTTAACCCTATGCACAAAGGTCTAATAAAACATTTCGTTCATTCATAAAAGCCATTTTTTGGTGATGGTTGAAAATGATTTCCTTTGGCCTTCTCGTTAAATAAGAATCGACATCCATTAGCATTTCCAAATTTTAGCCTCGTGATTCTAATAACCTAGTTCGATTGATTTTATGAAAATCTTATCGTTTAGCTTTGAAATCAATTTCGTCTCATAAATCAAATCAAGCATTAAAATGCGTTGGGGCTACTCATGGGCATGTAAGCCATCAAAATAACCCCGAACGCCCACAATCCCATACTTGCACTATGACGAGGCCTTAAACACGATTCTCGCCTTGGCGTCGTTTTAAGGCCCGACGATTATATTTTTATAATGAAGACTACATCGCTCCTACTACATATATCAAAAGATGTCCATCATCGGATTTGGACCACGGGGTCGCGCTCCTAGGCTCACATCCAAAATCGCTACACACCAACAAGATCCTAAAATAGCAATCTAAACAATCTATGCGCAATACATCATTACAACGAGCTAAAAATTCACCAAATGGACATCATCGGGCCATTAGGAGGAATTTCGTTCCATTTGGAACCCTCACTAATAGCCCTCAATCCATGGATTCTCAACAATATACAAGAACAACTACATTCAAGATAATTCGGATGACGAAAAGCTTGGCAAAAATGATATAACAAAATGCTAAAACGAAAGATTTTTTCACCTTGCAAATAATCCCCACAATATGTATGAATTTGTGTATTGAATAGAGTAGAAAATATGAGGTGTAATCTCCCAAAATGGGTACAATTTCTCACTATTTCTCACTCTTTTCTCTCTTAATTTCTGCTGTTTTCTCCTTCTTTTCGAACTGCTGCCGCCTGCTGCCTCCTCTCCGTTTCTGTATGCAAAATGGCCTGATAAGGGGCTGCCCTAGGAAGCCGCAGATTGATCTGCGGCTGGCCTCGGTTTCCTCGCGCCCGCCGCGCACTTCAGCCGTCTCGCGCACTACCATTATTTTAATCTTTTGGCCGTAGATCAATCTGCGGCTGGGTGGGCTGATTTTCTCGTTTTCTGAATCGCACCTCGATTCTCGTGTCGAATCATCGGTTTCTGCTGAAAGGCTTGCATTTTGTAGTCCGGGAATCACTGGGAGACGTGCCACATCATTCGGGCATGCTCATTTCGGACGGCCCTGCTGTCACGTTAGTTTTGATTTGCAAATTGTTGCGGTGGCGTTGAGTGTTCGTACTTTTCCATCCCTCGCTCTCACAGGCCGATTCATTTGTCGAATTTGCCCTCCTGTCAGGGTTAGTATACGAAGTGCAAAATTTGGGTGTCTACACACAGATTAGTAAGAAATGAATACAAAGGGTTATTCGCCAGGTACGACACTCGTACATACAGGTTATTCCCACAGAATAATAAGGAATTAATATAAAAGGATATTCACCAGACATGCGTCATACCGCACGGATAGGTTATCCCCACAAATTAATACAGAATGAATAACAACCTTTATGAGTATAATATCACTTACGAACATGAAAGCAAATGATATTATATATGAGTATGAAAGAAATGATATTCCCTACCTTAGTTAACAAGTGACTGGATGTTACTTTCTATGAAGTTTACTAACTTCGGATAATACTAGTATTCTCACAAATACTCACAATAGCCTAGCACACTAAGAGAACTCAAGAAATTTAGAGAGAGAGAAGTATAAGCAATGAAGGTGTGAAAATTTCTTAAGCAAACCCTCCCTATTTATAGGAAAATCAAGGTGAGGGCATTTTAGTCTTTTTCCTAAATTTTCTTGGTTTATTACTCTTATACCCTTGGCATATTCTTTTAATATACTTTATGCCATAGTATATTCTCAAAATATACTTTCACTTAGCTTTTTAACCTTAAGGTAAAATAAAAACTGAATTAACTATTTACTGACGGTAATTACTATTGAATGACATGTGGGTCCCACGAAAAAAAAATAAAATCTGAAGAAATTATTCTACAAAAATAATTCGTGGGTCCCACCGATCAAATAGTTGTGGGTCCCACGAAATAAAGTGTGGGTCCCACAGAAAAATAAGTTAACTTACAACAAACGCTTCACGTATTTTTAATCAACACCATTTTAGACGTATAATATTAACAACCAGATCATTCCCAGGAAAAAGGGGGCCTTCCGTATAAACGGCGCGCAATTAAATAACCTTTTTCCTTGACAGAATTTCTAGACATTGTCAATAATGCTAAATATCATATCAAATAATATGAGTTACAGTGTCATGATAAAATAATGAAAAAGTATTATGCAGATTCTACTATAACAATTATTAAATCAAAATACTGTGCAATTGCTACTTTATCAATTATTGAATCAATAATTTAAAATACTGTGTAATACCGTGTGCTTATGAAATACTGTGTACTACTGTGGACTAACGCGTTTTACTGTTCTTTTTATTACCAGGTATTTCAACAGTTGCAGGTGATAATACTGTTGACAAATACTATCGTTTTCAGTATCCGACAATGGGGCCCACTATCGTTGACAATATTGCCATTTCGGCGCCGTCGTACGATACCGAATATAATATTCCCCGACAAAAAGAATATTCCCCGACAAAAAGAATATTCCCCGACAAAAAGTTGTTTATCAGATAATTTGCATATAACACCCTTAACTATCATTTATAACAATTGAGCACTTTACTATTTAGAAGAATAATCATAAAAAAAATAATAAACTTTTATTTTATAAAGTCGGGATCTTACACCTACCATTCGTATAAATAGGCCATACAATATAAACCCAAATAATTTAGTATACCATAACTCCCCAATACAAGATTCAAGTAAATGGTTTAATTAGTTAATTTAATAACTAATCTAGTAGCAGACTATTAACCATTAATGTTAATATTGCTCACATTAATTAATACTTATATTAATTAACTTATGCAATTTAATCCCCACTCTATATTCAATTAGATTGAATATTTAATTAATCGGCACTTTTTCAATTCTTTTAATATTAAAACCGTAGGGTTAGCCCACTAATATAATTAAACCGTTAGTGACTCCCTTTAATCAATCCTAGCAGTTACGCGCAATTGCATAGTCACATAACAAATTATTTACACAAGATTTTTAAATAATCATACGAAACTATCTCATAAAAATTCAAACTTTATGTTTAACTAATAATGTAGTTTTAAAAAAAAATCTCGGTCATTACATCCTCCCCCCCCCCTTATAAAAATTTCGTCCTCGGAATTACAACATAAGGTTACTCAAATAATTGCGGATAATTCGCTCTCATCTTTTCCTCGAGTTCCCACGTAGCTTCCTCAACTGCGTGATTCCTCCAAAGAACTTTAACGGAATGAATGATTTTATTCCTTAGTTTCTGTTCCTTCCTATCGAGTATTTGGAGAGGAATCTCTTCGTATGATAAGTCTTTCTCGACTTGAATTGGCTCATAGGATATAATGTGCTTGTAGTCTGGCTTGTATGGCCACAGCACTGACACATGAAACACATTGTGAATGTGCTCAAGTTTAGGAGGTAACGCTACCTCATACGCCACTTCATCGACTCGCCTTAAAATCTCGAACGGTCCTATGAACCTAGGGCTTAACTTGCCCTTCTTACCAAAACGAATCTTCCCCTTCTAGGGAGATACCTTCAAGAACACAAAACTGCTCACTTCAAAGTCCCGCTCCTTACGATGTAAATCAGCGTACTTTTTCTGACGGTCTTGGGCTGCTACCAGGCGGTTCTTGATCAACTTCACCGTATCTGCTGTTTGCTGCACCATCTCAGGTCCCAGTAGTCTACGCTCGCCTACCTCGTCCCAGCACAATGGTGTTCGACACCTTCTACCATATAGTGCTTCGTACGATAGCATACCGATACTGGCTTGATAACTATTGTTGTAAGCGAACTCTACCAGTGGCAAGTGATCATCCCAGCTGCCTTTTAAGTCCATCACGACTGCTCGGAGCATATCCTCCAAAGTCTGAATCGTTCGCTCACTTTGGCCATCAGTTTGAGGATGATACGCTATACTCAACCTCAACTGTGTTCCCATTCTATCCTGTAAATTCTTCCAGATATCCGACGTGAAGCGCGGATCTCTGTCGGACACAATAGATATCGACACTTCATATCGTGATACAATTTCTTTCACATACAGCTTTGCTAACTACTCCAGATTGTACCTGATCTTAATCGGTAGAAAATGAGCAGACTTGGTCAGACAATCTACAATTACCTAGATTGCGTCTAGACCCTTTTGTGTCGGTGGCAGACCCACCACAAAGTCCATGGTGATGTGCTCTCACTTCCACTTCAGAATCTCTAATGGTTGCAGCAGTCCGCTCGGTCGCTTGGTGTTCTGCTTTAACTCGTTGGCATGTCAGACATCTACTGACGCACTCTGCTACCTCTCTCTTCATATTCGGTCACCAAAAGTATGGCCGCAAATCCTGATACATCTTCGTGCTACCGGGATGTACTGAGTACCTCGTACTGTAAGCTTCCTGGAGAATCTCTTCTCTTAACTCCGGATTCAACGGTACCCAGATCCTCCCTTCAAATCTTAGCAGCCCTGTGATATCAATCTTATACTAGAGCTCTTCCCCTTCAGAAATTCGCTTTCTAATACCATCGCATTCTTCATCCTTCTCCTGAGCCTCCTTTATTTTATTCGATAAGGTCAGACTCGCTGTCACTGTACATAACTTCTCATTTGAATCCCTTGGATACTTGATTTCTAATTCGAATCGTTCAAAATCCCTAACCAACTCTTCCTGAGTGGTTAGCTTCGACAACTTCTCTCTGCCTTGTCTACTCGAGGCATCGGCCACTACATTTGCTTTGCCCGGATGGTACAAAATCTCACAGTCATAATCCTTGATCAATTCTAACCATCGACGCTGCCTCATGTTTAGCTTCTTCTGGGTAAAGATATATTTTAGACTTTTGTCATCCGTATATATCTCGCACTTCTCTCCGTATAGGTAGTGCCTCCAAATCTTCAAGCTGAAAACTACCGCGGCCAACTCTAGGTCATGAGTCGGGTAACCTTTCTCATAGTCCTTAAACTGACGTGACGCGTATGCAATGACCTTGCCATACTGCATCAGCACACAGCCAAGACCTTTGTGTGATTCATCGCTATACACTACAAAACCTCCAGTGTTGTCCGGTAAAACCAACACTGGTGCTTGACTAAGTTTCTTCTTCAGCTCCATAAAACTTTCTTCGCATTTTTCCGTCCACACAAACTGAACTGCTTTCCTAGTAAGATTGGTCAATGGCGAGGCTATCTTTGAAAAGTCCTGAATGAATCTCCGATAGTATCCCGCTAATCCCAAGAAACTTCAGACCTCTATTAGCGTCTTCGGCTGGATCCACCAAAACACCATCTTTGTCAATGACGTGTCCTAGAAACTGCACCCTCTACAACCAAAACTCACACTTAGAAAACTTCGCGTACAGTTTCTCTCTTCTGAGAGCCTCCAATACAATCCTTAAATGTTCAGCATGCTCCTCCTCTGCCTTCGAATACACCAAGATGTCATCGATGAATACGACCACGAACTTGTCCAAGTTCCTCTTGAACACTCTGTTCATCATATCCATGAATGTCGTTGGTGCATTCGTTAATCCAAATGACATTACCAGAAACTCGAAATGTCCATACCGAGTTCTGAATGCAGTCTTCGGGATATCTTCCTTCCTCACCTTCAGTTGATGATAACCCGTTCTCAAATCAACCTTTGAAAAGTATTTCGCTCCCTTAAGTTGATCAAATAAATCGTCAATCCTGGGCAGCGGATACCTATTCTTAATCGTAACCTTGTTCAACTCGCGATAGTCAATACAAAGCCTCATCGAACCATCCTTCTTCTTTACGAACAGAACTGGCGCTCCCCACGGTGACACGCTCGGTCTGATATAACCCTTATCTAACAGTTCCTGTAGTTGAACCATCAGTTCTTTCATCTCTACTGGTGCCATTCGGTATGACCCCAGGGATATCAGTGTCGTCCCTAGTACCAAGTCGATCACAAATTCTATCTCTCTATTTGGCGGTAGTCCCAAAATTTCATCTGGGAAGACATCAGCGAATTCCCTTACGACAGGTATCTAACCTAGTTCGCCCTCGTCTCGTCGAGTATCAACCACATGAGCCAAATAACCTATGCAACATTTTCTAAGTAACTTTCTTGCTTGCATCATCGTCAGACAACAAGATTGTCTTGGCAATTTACTACCATAGAATACCACCTTCGACTTATTTGGAGTCTGTAGGTGTACACACTTCTTCTTATAGTTGATGACTGCTACGTGACTCGATAACCAATCCATCCCAAGGATTACATCAAACTCCCCCAAACGAATTGGTATCAAATCCACGCTGAGCTCAAATCCTTGTAATTTGACGCAATAATTCCTATGAATGTATTCTACGGGAATAATTATTTTGTCTGCTACTTCTACGTTCATAGGGTGCTCTAACCTTTCATAAAGTAAGTCAAATCTCCTAGCAAATTGTTGGTCGATTTAGCAATCGATAAACACACACGTGCAAGTATACACGGCCCACAAGTAATATATGATAAGATAAGAGTCGAACCCATAGGGAATTGTGACAAATAATAACCAAGTATCAATTGTCTATCAATTTGATCTAATTTAAACGATAAAGGTTTAATTGTTTGTTGATTGGTTGAGTTCACAAGTTAAGCAAGGAATAAAATGCGGTAAAATATCAAGATAGAAAGGTCTAAGATTACAATTTCCCCCAACACGTCATTTGAATCTCCTAACTCTCTCTTTTCAGTCAATTATAGCATACGAATTGACAACCGAGAAATCAAAACTACACAAGAGCCTCTGTCGATGGTCAATCACGAATCTTCCTAAGCGGTGCATAGGTATATGTCTATCCTATACACTATCAAGAGACTAATTTCAGCAATGACTTATAGACACGTGTCACCAAATCTAATTAATCCTCCCTTCCATTACCAACTTTCACATCGGAAGTCATTAAGACTAGATTCTCAATAGGTTGCATGCGGTAATTAGGTATATATCTATCCCAACTACTATCAAGATACCTATTATTGCAAATAATTAATAAGACACATGTCACTTAATCCAATTAATAACCCACAACAATCTATACTTTCGCATGTTGTCATAACTAGGTCTTAACCTATAATCCGTTCGTCAAGTTCATATAGGTTCCCACGGTAATTACGGGCCAAGCAATTAATCTAGAAACAAAGGTTATGACAATCAATTCACAAATGCATAACTAAAATCAATAGAGAGAGAATTCAATTCAAATTAAGTGTTGGGTTCCATTGCAATCTTAGAATAGAAGGTTAGTTCATGATAGCTACAATAAACATCATTTTCAATTGATACATTGTCAAATTCGAATTACAAAGGAGATGGAAATCTAGAAATGAAACCATTTTTGAAGCTATTCAGCTGGTGTTCCTTTGGTTGCTGATGGTTTCGAGCTCTCCACCTTGGCCTTGCAATTCTTCTTGACTGAGTTCCTTGGCTTTTGGCTTGATTCAGCTTGATTTGCAGCCTTGACCTCTGTTGGTTGATGTATTTTGTAGCCTCCCTCTCTCTAGATATCTGATATGAGACTTAGAAGAGATTATATATAGTCTTCATCAAGAAACCCTAGCCAAAATCGGACAAAATGGAGCTCAGATCGCACTATGGGCTGTGTCAGATCGCACTCAGCACGGCGGCGTGCGTCCGCACGCCCAGGCGTGCGCCCGCACGCCTGCGCCTGCATGCCGCCGAGCTGCCGAGGCCCCGCGCCCAGCTTGCTGCACGCCAACGCCGAGTCCGCCCGCGCGCGCCCGCACGCCCGCGCCTGCATGCCGCCCAACTGCTGAGTGCCAACGCCGAGCCCGCCCGCGCGCGCCCGCACGCCCAGGCGTGCGCCCGCACGCCCGCGCCTGCATGCCACCCAGCTGCTGAGGCCCCGCGCCCAACTTGCCGCACGCCGCGCCCAGCGCCTGCCGAGTGTCAGCGCCCAATGCCAACGCCGTACGACACGCCGCCTGACGCCGTGCACGCAATCCAACGTCGTGCACGCCCAACTTCCACATGTCATCAAAATCAATGTCGCGCATCGCCAAACACAACTTTTCACTGTATTATCATTCGGGCACGGATATCAAGGCATGAGCTTGCCCTCGTGGCTTGGCCGACGCCGCACGCCGTGCACGCTTCCCGACGCCGTGCACGCCCAACTACCAAATGTTATCAAATTAAGCACCGAGCGTCGCCACGCACAAGTTTCCATCATACTACCATTTGGGCACAGACGTCTAGGCACGGACATTGAGTCAATACAAACAACGATCCGAACGGTATTTATTTCAATTCCTACAAACATAATGAAAATGCATCAAAGCAACATAAAACATGTAAAAATAACTAAAAACTAATTTATGTAGAAATAAGATAAAAATACATAAAAACCACATAAAATACCTAAAGACTTGCAAATTATCAAGGCCAAAAGTACCCAAATTGTGTGTATAAAACACACTCATCAAATACCCCCAAACTTAAATCTTTGCTTGTCCTCAAGCAAAACAAAACTAAACTAAACAATTCAAAAACTTCTAATATAACCTAAATTGAGCAATGAATTAATAAGCCGACAATGGTCTCAAAGGCATCAACACATAGAACTCAAGAGAACAAACAAAGCGTTGCAAGTCTAAAATTTCAGTTAGCTAGTCATACTTTGCTTAAGGCCTCTTCCGTATGTGTGTGTGTGAGTACCCAATAGCACTAAACCAATCAAGCTCGAATGAAGCTATGCAACCATATTACCTTGTGAAATAATCAAAATAAACCCCAAAACAACATGCTTAACACGTCACTCAATACAAAGGTGTACAAATCACAATTCCAAAAATTTTGAGAACCAAGGGCTCTAGGTGAGTGCATTTTATGCTCCATCTCGATCCTTAACCATGCTCATATGGGCGAGTGCGTTTTACGCTCAACCTCAATCCCATGCAAAATTTGCAATAAACAATTTTTTTCTTTAATCACAATTCTAAGAGAGTGCGTTTTACGCTCTATCTCTCCTACGCATGTGTCCATGAGTGAGTGCGTTTTACGCTCCATGTCAACTCACCACATGACCATCAATTCAAACATAACAAATTTGGACACCTTGGTTCGAGTGATGTTTAAACGAGTTCTAGAATTTATAGATGTTTTCCACAAGCATTCGGTTATAAAAGCCTTCACTAAGCATACAACTAGCTTAATACTCATGGGTAAGTGCATGAAAGTGAAAGGACGCATAAGCAAAATAATAACCAATAAACGATAAGCACAAAGACTAAGCAACAATTGTCCACGTCTCATAAGTTAGATTCTCTTCAAACAAGCCATTATCATAGACCATGGATTATAGTTCAAATCAAATTAAAACAATGCTCAAGGGACACATCCTAAAAATAAATAATTTTTTTTTGAATAAAAAGAAAAAATACTTAAATCACGCAAAAAAAACTAGATTAAACACACAAATACGCAAATACGAAGTACTACCCCCAAACTTAAATTTGACTACCACATAGCACAACGCGACTAGACAGACAAGGATAGCTCAATTAAACTACCACACCCTCAAACTTAAAACAAACATAGTCCTAGATGTTTATAATAGACAGAATTAAAATAGAGAACTTCACTGAGGGTAATCAAGCAACATCATTATAGTGTGGTGTCGCTTGGACGCTTCCGGACTAACAAAATTCTTGTCATGGGCTTTGGTTGGCTTGGACAATGAAGCTTCACCCCATTTGTTGCTTGGAAGCCATACCAGAACAATGCCTCATGAAGAATAGCCCATATTAGCTAAGAAACTCTGTCAGGCCAAATATCAAACACGTGGCGTGCACCTCCCAAAATCTCAGTTGTCAATGCATTGGGAAGCAGGGATAGCCCTCCACAAAGTCTTGCAATGGGAGAATTGGAGTGTTCCTGCAATAAAACTCAACCCAAGCACAGTCCCAAGCAAGTAAAATTTGAAATTAACAGACCTTGTTACCTCTTCTTGGAAAACTAATGAAAAGCCATGGGAATTCTTTAAAATCTGCTAAATCCTTGTTGAATTTCAAGTTAGAAGATGACAATGCTGACGGATTATAGAGATTGGATGCCCAATTGGAGTGATGGGGCACGAATTTGAGTTTGGGAAAAATGCATGTAAGTTGGCTTTGGAGTGGGAGGAGAGAGATATAAGTTGGACTATAGAAATGAGCTGATGGGTGCATATAAGCTGCTGGTGGCTGTCATGGCTAGCATGCGCGCTGCTGAGTGTGTTGCTGCTGTGTTGCTCAGCGTGCTGGTGCTTGTTGCTCAACGTGCTGATGCTGTGCTTCTGCTATAGTTTTCACTGGTGATCATAAGCATCAAACTGCAGCAAGAAATATTACACACATTGAACACAATTAAACATAAAATCAAAAACAGAACACACCAAACTTTTTTTTTTGGAGATTAAAATAAAAAAATAAAAATAATAAAAACAAAATAGCTCGAAAAATAAAATGGAGATTTGGGTTGCCTCCCAAATAGCGCTTGAGTTAAAGTCCTCAGCCTGACTAGCTTCTTGTTTCCTTTTAGTCCGGCTCGATTGCAAAAATGACCTTAGCATGCCTTCGTGCTGTCATTTCCTTAATTTGCATGGCATGCATGCATACTAGACGACTCCCAAACTCAGTTTCTTCTATCAGCAAAAAGAAACTTTCTTCATTCGCTTCATCTTTCAGTAGGGGAGAAACATCTGAGGGCATTGCTTCGGTGAGGTCCATAGTCTCAAGCTCACCTAGCTTATTGTTCTCATATAAATCCTCATGTATGAACTGAAAGTAGCTAGGAGCTTGCTCAATTGTGTCTATGAATGACAAAGTGAAATTAAGTTTCTCAAACACAATTGGATCCTCATCGATCTTTTCATGAACCTCAACTTCATCATGCCATGGCTCACACTGTAACTAGCTCCCATGTCACATAGAGTTTTGCCTACGACATGACTACTCAATGGGCACGGGACTGCAAAACCACCCAGATCCTTGAGCTTTGGAGGAGAAGGTATATGGGATACACTCGAAATTAGCTCATCATCATCATTGGGGCTCAAGGCTAGATCCTCGACCTCCTTTTCTTGTTTCCCACATGTCTCTTCCATATCAGAATCATCATCAATTAGCACGTCTGGTTGCAGCTTTGGCACGTGAAATCCATCAGTTTCGGGAACCATGTCATTGGGCCATTCGCCTTGATATCTATCGTTGAAGGCGATAATAAGTTGTCCCATCTGGTTCTCAAGATTTTGAATTGACATATGCTAACTTTTCACAATCTCCTCAATCGAAGTTATGTTCTGGGACCCAAGTTCCTTCACATTTGAATTTTCTTCTTGTGGCAATGAAGGTGGACATGAGAATTCCGGTGCATATGCAGGACTCGGAACATAGTATTGATCTTCATAATTGTAGCTCCATGTAGAATCTGGGTGATACCCCCAATCTTGGTGATAAGCATCGGAACAGTCATAACTGTTGGGGTAATCGCCAAAGTTGTCACCATACCATGTCGACTCAAAATTAATGCTGCATAGATGACTCAGATGGTTTCCATCACAATAATCACAATTCACCGCAACACTTTGAGTACGTTGGGCCACTAGAGCGTTAACATTCCTAGACAGCTCCTCTAAATGTACCACCACCTCATCAAATCCATCCATCCATGCCGCTCCTGATTGGGTCATTCCCGTGTGAGGCCATTGATAATTATAGTTGGCCATGGTGTACCTCGTAACGAAGAAAGCATTAAACAGAAAAATAGAAAAAAATGTTAAAAATAAATTTATATACAAGTTTAAATCAAGATCAATTCGATTGAAATTAATATTGGTAAAATTATTAGAAACAATTCTCCGGCAACGGCGCCAAAAACTTGTTGGTCGATTTAGCAATTGATAAACACACACGTGCAAGTATACACGGCCCACAAGTAATATATGATAAGATAAGAGTCGAACCCACAGGGAATTGTGACAAATAATAACCAAGTATCAATTGTATATCAATTTGATCTAATTTAAATGATAAAGGTTTAATTGTTTGTTGATTGGTTGAGTTCACAAGTTAAGCAAGGAATAAAATGCGGTAAAATATCAAGATAGAAAGGTCTAAGATTACAATTTCCCCCAACACGTCATTTGAATCTCCTAACTCTCTCTTTTCAGTCAATTATAGCATACGAATTGACAACCGAGAAATCAAAACTACACAAGAGCCTCTGTCGATGGTCAATCACGAATCTTCCTAAGCGGTGCATAGGTATATGTCTATCCTATACACTATCAAGAGACTAATTTCAGGAATGACTTATAAACACGTGTCACCAAATCTAATTAATCCTCCCTTCCATTACCAACTTTCACATCGGAAGTCATTAAGACTAGATTCTCAATAGGTTGCATGCGGTAATTAGGTATATATCTATCCTAACTACTATCAAGATACCTATTATTGCAAATAATTAATAAGACACATGTCAGTTAATCCAATTAATAACCCACAACAATCTATACTTTCGCATGTTGTCATAACTAGGTCTTAACCTATAATCCGTTCGTCAAGTTCATATAGGTTCCCACGGTAATTACGGGCCAAGCAATTAATCTAGAAGCAAAGGTTAAGACAATCAATTCACAAATGCATAACTAAAATCAATAGAGAGAGAATTCAATTCAAATTAAGTGTTGGGTTCCATTGCAATCTTAGAATAGAAGGTTAGTTCATGATAGCTACAATAAACATCATTTTCAATTGATACATTGTCAAATTCGAATTACAAAGGAGATGGAAATCTAGAAATGAAACCACTTTTGAAGCTATTCAGCTGGTGTTCCTTTGGTTGCTGATGGTTTCTAGCTCTCCACCTTGGCCTTGCAATTCTTCTTGACTGAGTTCCTTGGCTTTTGGCTTGATTCAGCTTGATTTGCAGCCTTGAGCTCTGTTGGTTGATGTATTTTGTAGCCTCCCTCTCTCTAGATATCTGATATGAGGCTTAGAAGAGATTATATATAGTCTTCATCAAGAAACCCTAGCCAAAATCGGACAAAATGGAGCTCAAATCGCACTATGGGCTGTGTCAGATCGCACTCAGCACGGCGGTGTGCGTCCGCACGCCCAGACGTGCGCCCGCACGCCCGCGCCTGCATGCCGCCCAGCTTGCTACACGCCAACGCCGAGTCCGCCCGCGCGCGCCCACACGCCCAGGCGTGCGCCCGCACGCCCGCGCCTGCATGCCGCCCAACTGCTGAGTGCCAACGTCGAGTCCGCCCGCGCACGCAGCCCGTACGCCCGCGCCTGCATGCCGCCCAGCTACTGAGGCCCCGCGCCTAACTTGCCGCACGCCGCGCCCAGCGCCTGCCGAGTGTCAGCGCCCAATGCCAACGCCGTACGACACGCCGCCCGACGCCGTGCACGCAATCCAACGCCGTGCACGCCCAACTTCCACATGTCATCAAAATCAATGTCGAGCATCGCCAAACATAACTTTTCACTGTATTATCATTCGGGCACGGATATCAAGGCATGAGCTTGCCCTCGTGGCTTGGCCGACGCCGCACGCCGTGCACGCTTCCCGACGCCGTGCACGCCCAACTACCAAATGTTATCAAATTAAGCACCGAGCGTCGCCAAGCACAAGTTTCCATCATACTACCATTCGGACACAGACGTCTAGGCACGGACATTGAGTCAATACAAACAACGATCCGAGCGGTATTTATTTCAATTCCTACAAACATAATGAAAATGCATCAAAGCAACATAAAACATGTAAAAATAACTAAAAACTAATTTATGTAGAAATAAGATAAAAATACTTAAAATCCACATAAAATACCTAAAGACTTACAAATTATCAAGGCCAAAAGTACCCAAATTGTGTGTATAAAATACGCTCATCACAAATTCTTCAAAAACAAAAGAGCGGGTAGCACCCGAATCAAATAACACATACGCATCTATTTTATTGATTGGGGTGATACCTGACACTACGTCCTTGGACTCCATCGCATCCTGAACGGTCATGTTGAACGTGCGTGCCGTTGGTTTGTTGGCTTGACTGGCTGGCCCTCCAATGCTCAGACTGTTGTTGTTGTTGCTGTTATTACGGTTGCCGCTAGCTGCATCGCCTTTCCTCTTCGAGCAGTCTTTGATCTGGTGGTCTGGGGCTTCACACGAGAAACACCCTCCTTTCTGCTTATTCGGACACTGAGGAGCCATATGCCCCGGTTGTCCGCAACGATAACAAACACGTTTCCCTTTCATACACTCCCCTGAGTGGTTCTCTCCGCAGCTGCTACACTTCCCACTTGACTTGTCCTCTCCCTCGGACTTGTTGCCTTCAAAGGATTGGCTCTCCATCCATTTACGCTTATTGGGGTTGCTGCCTCCACTTGTTCCCCCTTTCGGCCCTTCCTGACCGGCCTTCCTTTCTTGTTTAAATCGTATTATGGCTTCATTGCCTCCTTCCGCAATGATAGCCCTTTCTAGCAGTTTAGAGAAATTCATAATCTTTAACATACCGACGGCCTTCTGTACCCATGGCTTCAATCCCAACTCGAACCTTCTTGCCTTCCTGGCCTCCGTGTCCACCTGATGTGGAGCGAATCGGGCCAACTCGTTAAATTTCGCCGCATACTCTATGACCGTCATTCCACCCTATTTCAGTTCCAGAAACTTAACCTCTATATCTTGTTGCGTATTCTCCGGGAAGTAATTCTTGAAGAATAGCTCCTTGAATTTGTCCCTAGAAATAACTCCATCGCCTGCTCATCCGTTATTAGCTTTCCACCAATAGTTAGCTTCACCCTACATCATGAATGTGGCAAGTCCAGTTTCCTGCTCCTCAGCCACTCGTGCGACCTCGAAGACTTTCTCCATCTCCTCGATCCAAGTTTGTGCTTCTATGGGGTCGAGAGTGAAAGTAGTATGCACACAAGCCAATCATATTTGATATGATGTAGCATATACTTTGTAATCTTATTCGTTTGTTAAAGACATTTTACTTTATCTACATAATGCTGTTATATTGAATGTGATAAATCCATAGTTTTGAGCAATGCTTTTAGAATCATGATGGTGATCATGCTAATGAGATCTAAATTCTAGATAGCTCACAAACTAAAATCGTTCCTAATCGATGGATTACTAAAAAGGGGATTAGTGAATCCGGATAGATTAGTATATACGTTGCTTGCTCTTATGAAGAGGATGATTGATCTCATAATCATTTGTGTGGAGACACTAAAGCAAGTATGTAGGTGCTTATTAGAGAATAAGTTCACTGAACGTGGCTCGCTAAGGAATACCTAATGGAGTTTTACTCGTCTGTCAATAGGAATTCCTCTAGTGATAGTAGTACAAGTGATCCTTGGACTTGAGATCATCATAGTATCTTGTGTATGATGAGTTATACTTTGACATATCCCTTAAGACCTTTAGGGTATATCAAAGGGTATGATTGGGTATAATAAGTTATACATGAAGATAGGTGAATGATCAACAAAGGATCTACCACTTCTAGTAAAAGGAGAAAATGTCCTATGTGATTCGATAAATGACGACTCAGAAGTCTTTGGCCAAAGCAGAATGAAATTAGAAAGGAGTTTCTAATTTGCATTGTCAGAGTTGTACATTTGAGAATCGAAATACATATAATTAAATAAAATAAGACTTGACAGTAATTCCATGTCTTATATTTAATTGGGACATTGTATGGTAGAAGGATTGAATTGTACGGTAACTATTCACTGAAAGGTTCTTTTGTGATTAATGTTGAAATCTATATTATCTGAAAAGTCGTTGATCGCTAAGGGGGCTTACCCTTATTGTAGAATAAATATTATTTATTTAAATGAATTAAATAGTTTAATTTATTTATTTAAATAAAATTAGAATTGTTCTAATTGATTTATTCACAACCGGTTTAATATGGAGAACCTAAAGGGTCACACCGCAAAAGGAAAATATTTGTTTAAGAAGTAAATGACATAATTGTAATAATAAGTTAAGTGTATTTAATTTAATCTATGGAGATAGAATAAATTAAATAGCTTAATATTTATTATTTAATATTTTAGAAATATTAAATATAAATTAATAAGAAGAGTCTTATTATTATTACAATTACTATTATTTAATTCCTAATAGGGATTGGGAATTAATTAATAGAAGTATTCTCTCATAAATTCCTAATTGGATTAGGAGTTTAATTAATTAAAGGAGTTTAATTAAAATAAAAACCCTAATCCTAAATAGTTTAGGAGGGTTCCCTATATCTATAAATAAGAGGAGTCTTATCATGATTTAGGGTTAGACAGTTACACACTCTTCCATAAGAATTGGAGAGAGAGAGTATTTGCACATGGATGATCATGGTGATGGTTTGTATGAAAAATTTTAAAATCCGTTTTATTACGCTTCCGCACTATTTATGTTATTTGATTGCATGTTCGCGCTATATACAAACCTAACAGTGGCATCAGAGCCTAACCTTGTGCTAATTATCGATTATTATGATTCCATGTATGTATGGGTATACGATTGGATCGATTTTCTGGGCAATGAAAAAAAAATTCGAAGTCTGGTACGCGGCGCGGCCGCGCCGCTCCAAGTTCAATTTGGAGCGCGGCCGCGCCGGTCTGCAGATTTTGAAAAATTTTTATTTTGATTTTATTTATTTTTCAATTAAGATAAAAGATTTATTTTGAATTAGAATATGATTAAAATTAAAAGTTTTATTTGAACTTGGAATTGGATTCTACGTTAACTAGAATAAAGGAGTTTATTCACATATGGAATAGGATTCCATGTTTCCTAGAATAAAGGAGTTTATTCACATATGGAATAGGATTCCATGTTTTCTTAAAAATAAAGATGTTTATTTTGGTAAGGAATATGATTTAACAGATTTTATTTTTCCAAGCAATTTTAAGTTAAAATAAAGGAGTTTATTTTGAACTTGAAATTGGTTTCCATGTTAATTGAAATAAAAGAGTTTATTTTGATTTGGAATTTGATTAAAAATAAAAGAGTTTATTTTTATTTAAAATTGGATAAAATAAAATAAATAAGTTTATTATGATTTAAATTTTGATTAAAATAAAGGAGTTTATTTTTGTTTCAAAATTGGATTTCTAGTAAACTTTTAATTGCCCATTAAATGATATCAATGCATATATGGAATGGTTTTATTATTCATGAGATGAATGTTATTTATTGATACATATGGAGATATATATGATAATAAATAAGGATTGATTATGGACTACTGACCAATGTGTGATTGAATTTATTTTAGTGGATGCTTGAATGAATGAGTTTTTATAAATGGGGTCTGCGTACCTCGTCTTCTCTAGTTTTTTCTTGATGTAAATTCTATCTCCCTCCTATGTACCTCACCTTGACTGCTGATCAAGGTTTCTATTTATTATAAATAGTTTATGTAATAGGTTTAGTTAGAATTACTTGAAGAATTGGAGACAAAGGAGCAAGGAGCGCTTGAAGACCCGTTTGTAATGGAGCCCGGGTTTAAATGTAATAGTTATATTTAAATTTTGTTCTTGCACCCTAGGTTTGACCTTTTGGTTCACTTGGTGGCTCTAGTGAACCAAACTAGAATAAAAGTCCATAATCAATCCGGGTAGAATATAGTATTCTATATGTGCGTGCTTACTATGTATATATTATATATTATATAACATGCTTCGCATGTTAAAGAATATGACGCGTATTTTATACATATATGTGCATGGGCGCTAAACAAGATGAAACAAATAATAACAAACCCCTCAAAGAAATTATATTAAGTCCTAAGCGTTCAAAGATATTTGGAATATCGAACGTCGCCTTCTAGCATGGTAAAGCAATAGAGTATTAAATATTTAATATGAGTTTGTTGTGTCACCACAAGGCAAGTATTAAATATTTAAGATGTTGCATTATCACATTTGATGCTTATACATAGACTAAACGATGCTGTTTTGTTGTGTCACCACAAGGACAGTGTTTTTCTTTCGAATATATGGAAGTGCTAGGATGGACTTAACTTGGATAATTTTGATTCGGATGTGTCACCACTTGATTAAAATAATCTAAGAGGCAAAATACAAAGAGTTACATAAAGATGTAATTGACAATAGTTGTCTACCTATTTATTTATATATCGTTTGTTGTGTCACCACAAGGCTATATACATTTGAAATGGGATCCTTAGTCTCACTAGCAAATCTTTAATTAGAATTACCGAACTATATAATGAGGGTAATATAGTTTGATGAAAATAGTGGGAGATACCAATTTAAAATAAAGACCTAATTTATTTTGGTAATTAATTAAAAATGAATGTATGCTAAAATGTTGTTAAATTACAAATTCATTTACAGATTTTTACAATGTCTAATTTACTAACACTGCGGAGCATATTAATGCTAATACCGGACCAAATTAAACGGACTGGTTAAGAAATTTGAGAATAGTTCTCAAGGCTGAAAAGCTATCTTATGTCCTTAATATGCCTATCCCTGCAATGGTTGCAGACAATGCCTCTGAGAAAGAGATTGCCACTTTTAGAAAGTAGTAAGATGATGCACAGTTGGCTCAATGCATCATGCTCGCATCAATGAGTAACGAGTTTCAGCATCAGCATGAAACTATGGATGCTCCTACTGTACTCCGGCACCTTCAAGGAGTTGAATGGTGAGGAAAGTAAGACTATTAGATATCAGATATCTAAGGAGCTTTTCCGATCTAGAATGACCGATGGCACTACAGTACAGACAAATGTCCTAAAAATGATCAATTCGATTGAACAATTGGGACAACTGGGTTTTAATGGATGGAGAGATGATCCAAGATTGGATCTTGCAATCACTTTCGGACTCTTTCTCACAAATTGTTGTGAATTTTCACATGAACAAGCTATATGTCAGCCTGCCTGAGTTGCTTAAACATGTTGAAAACTATAAAGAGTCACTTTCCAACTAAGAAAGACCAAGTCTTACTGGTAGATGATTTTTCCAAGAAGCGAAAGAGGGCGGCCAAAGGATCTTCTTGAAAGAAGAACAATTCAGAGAAGGTATAAGGAAAGGCAATAACTAAGGACACTAAGAACAAGACTGATGCAGATAACAAAGGAGTTTGCTTCCACTGCAATAAGCCTGGATACTAGAAAGGAAACTGTAAGGAGAATCTTACAAAGGCTAACCAGAAGAAGCTTAGTGAAGCTTCGGTTACAGATATAAGTTTGTTCATGATTAAAAATAAATCTTTCAGTAAGTCAAAGTTCTACTTGGGTATTGGATACCGGCTTAGTTCTCACGTATACAATCCAATGCAGAGACTAAGCAAAAGTAGAAAGCTAAACAAAGAGTAAGTAATCTTATGTGTGGAATGGAGCAAAGGTTGTTGCATTAACCATAGAAACTTATAGTTTAATGTTGCTTACGGGCAAGTCTATTAAGTTAATAAGTTGTTATTATGTTCCAGTTCTCATTAGAAACATTAGAACTTTCGTTGTTGGACAACGAAGGTTCTGCTATTATATTTAAGAACAATTGTTGTTCTATTTATAATGATAATGTTTTGTCTGAAACTGGAAGATCACTTGATGGACTTTGTAAACTTGACTTACATGAAAAATAATTTTGCAAATTGAACAAACTAGTAAAAGAAAAGGAGATGATCATTCAAAGAGTTGAATATGTGTATTTGATAAAATACAAGTCTGAATCATTTGAAATGTTCAAAGAATTCAGAAGTGAAACATATTGACAAAGTATTAAGATTCTTTGATCATATCGAGGAAGGAATACTTGTGCAATGAGTTTTTAGATCATCTCAAAATGGTATTTTCTCATAATGGACACATCCTGATACGCAATAATTGATTAGTGTATCTAAAAAGGAGAAATTGTACCTTGTTAGACATGGTATAGTCCATAATGATTTTTACCGACATTCTAGTATCCATCTAGGGTTATGCCCTAGAAACGGCTGCATATCTACAAAATAAGGTAACCTTAAAAATCCGAGCCCAAGACTCCATAAAGGTTATGGATAGGAAGGATTCCTACTCTTAAGTATGTTAAGATAAGGGGTTGTCCAGCTTATGTGAAAATGTTTCAAAGATAAGTTTGGGACAAAATTTGACAAGTACAGATTTGTGGGATATCTTAAAGGAAGTTTAGGGTATTATTACTATAATCCTACACGTTGCCTTCTTAGATAAAGGTGTTTATCATTGAAGGAGCTAGTGGGAGGGTAATAGATCTTGAAGGAGTTCAAGAACCACAAAGCACTTTAAGTCGAATCGAGGAACCTGTAGATAGACCTATTGTACCACAACCGAATCGTAAATTTGGAAGAATACCGAAGATACCTGGGAGGTATGGATTCATCATAGAGGATGATGATGAGGTACGCATCATAGAGGATGATGATCCAGTTATATACGATGAGGCTATGAGTAGAACACACTCAGAGAAATGGCAGATGGCCATGAAATCCGAAATGGACTCCATGTATGAGAACCAAGTATAGACTCTGGTTACTCCACAAAAGGGCATAGTGCCTAGAGTGTGAATATGGGTCTTTAAGAGAAAGACTGGGGCAAATGGCAAGGTGGAAACCTATAAGACCAGACCTGTTTAAAAGGTTTTTCAAGTCAAGGAGTTGACTGTGATAAAACATTATTACCGGGTAATGCTCAAGTCCATTTGGATTTTGCTTGTGATTGCAGCTTATTACGAAATCTGGCAAAATGGATGTAGAGACACCCTTCCTCAGTGAAGACTTGAGGAGAATGTATGTATGATACAGCTAGAGAAATTTGTTTCAAAGGTTGAAACAAATCGTGTTTTAAGCTACAATGATCCATTGATGGATTGAAGCAAGCTTCTCAAAGATGGAACATTTGTTTTGATGAGACAATCAAAAGAGTTTGATTTTATCAAAAATGAGAATGAACCTAGTGTGTACAAAAGGGTCAGTGGGAGCACTGTGACATTCCTAGTATTATATGTTGATATACTACTGATAAGGAATAACATACCAATGCTGCAATCAGTAAAGATAAAATTGTCTAAACATTCCTCCATAAATGACTTGGGAGGAGCATCCTATAAATTGGGGATATAAATCTATATAGATAGATTTAAAAGGATGTTCGGCTTGACCCAAGGAACGTATATTCATTTGATGCTAAAGGCGTTTTGCATGGCAAACTTCAAGAGAAGTCTCATGATAATGAGCCATGGAGTGTATCTCTCTAAAATTGTCTCCAATTAAAAGAGAGATCGCATGAGTTACTATCATGTATACAGTGAATAGACAAGGCCTAATGTTGATCAGTCATATTCTAGAGATGATCACTGTAAGATAGTGATAAACATCTTTAAGTACTTAATCGGTACTGAAGATGTGATCATGATTCATGGTAGGTCTGAATTAAAACTAGAGAACTAAACAGACTTAAGTTTTTCAGGTTGACCAAGACGATAACAAATCCACTTTAAGGTAAATCGTTACCTTGAAAGGTGGTGCAGTGAATTGGAAAAGTTCCAAACAGCAAAGAGTTGTTAGTTTAGTGACAAAGACAAAGTATATAGCTGTAAATGAAGCTGCAAGTTTGATTGTTTGGATGAAAAGTTCATTACAGAACTAAGAATAGTTCCTAAGTCTCATCTTGGATTCAAACATGTGTTGCGGCACTTTCATTTGATTAGTGGAATCATTAAAAGAAAAAAAGTCACTATAGAGATAGTGAACTCTCGAGAACAATATTGCATATCCATCTACTGAAGCTTTATCAAACAGCAGGATGATCGTCACTTAGAGAATAAGGGTATTAGATACCATGGCGATTGGCTTTAGTGCAAGTGGGAGATTGAAAGTAGTATGCACACAAGCCAATCATATTTGATATGATGTAGCATATACTTTGTAATCTTATTCATTTGTTAAAGGCATTTTACTTTATCTACATGATACTGTTATATTGAATGTGATAAACCCATAGTTTTGAGCAATGCTTTTAGAATCATGATGGTGATCAAGCTAATGAGATCTAAATTCTAGATAGCTCACAAACTAAAATAGTTCCTAATCGATGGATTACTAAAAAGGGGATTAGTGAATCCGGATAGATTAGTACATACATTGCTTGCTCTTATGAAGAGGATGATTGATCTCATAATCATTTGTGTGGAGACACTAAAGCAAGTATGTAGGTACTTATTAGAGAATAAGTTCACTGAACGTGGCTCGCTAAGGAATACCTAATGGAGTTTTACTCGCCTGTCAATAGAAATTCCTCTAGTGATAGTAGTACAAGTGATCCTTGGACTTGAGATCATCATAGTATCTTGTGTATGATGAGTTATACTTTGACATATCCCTTAAGACCTTTAGGGTATATCAAAGGGTATGATTGGGTATAATAAGTTATACATGGAGATAGGTGAATGATCAACAAAGGATCTACCACTTCTAGTAAAAGGAGAAAATGTCCTATGTGATTCGATAAATGACGACTCAGAAGTCTTTGGCCAAAGCAGAATGAAATTAGAAAGGAGTTTCTAATTTGCATTGTCAGAGTTGTACATTTGAGAATCGAAATACATATAATTAAATAAAATAAGACTTGACAGTAATTCCATGTCTTATATTTAATTGGGACATTGTATGGTAGAAGGATTGAATTGTACGGTAACTATTCACTGAAAGGTTCTTTTGTGATTAATGTTGAAATCTATATTATCTGAAAAGTCGTTGATCGCTAAGGGGGCTTACCCTTATTGTAGAATAAATATTATTTATTTAAATGAATTAAATAGTTTAATTTATTTATTTAAATAAAATTAGAATTGTTCTAATTGATTTATTCACAATCGGTTTAATATGAAGAACCTAAAGGGTCACACCGCAAAAGGAAAATATTTGTTTAAGAAGTAAATGGCATAATTATAATAATAAGTTAAGTGTATTTAATTTAATCTATGGAGATAGAATAAATTAAATAGCTTAATATTTATTATTTAATATTTTAGAAATATTAAATATAAATTAATAAGAAGAGTCTTATTATTATTACAATTACTATTATTTAATTCCTAATAGGGATTGGGAATTAATTAATAGAAGTATTCTCTCATAAATTCCTAATTGGATTAGGAGTTTAATTAATTAAAGGAGTTTAATTAAAATAAAAACCCTAATCCTAAATAGTTTAGGAGGGTTCCCTATATCTATAAATAAGAGGAGTCTTATCATGATTTAGGGTTAGACAGTTACACACTCTTCCATAAGAATTGGAGAGAGAGAGTATTTGCAATTTCTATAGAGATAGAAACTAGGGTTTTGCCAACACCCATCTTCTTGAATAACTATTATTCCTTGGTGGATCAACTCTAGAGGCCAAACACTTGGATGACTAACGTTGATCAAAGGAAGGAATTTAATCGGTAGAATTCAAGGAGAACGCGAAGGATTTGGAGGTGAACTCGTACCTGTAGAAGCATGGTTCTACAAGGGTATGATTCTCATACTTTATCTCTTTCGTTTAATTGATAATTGAGCACATGGATGATCATGGTGATGGTTTGTATGAAAAATTTTAAAATCCGTTTTATTACGCTTCTGCACTATTTATGTAATTTGATTGCATGTTCGCGCTATATACAAACCTAACAGAGAGTTCCTTTGAACTCAGGTGGTCCAACCAATTTGAAATCCTTAAAGTTGGCCAAGTGATGCGCTGGCTGGGGTTCTGGTTGTGCCACTGCTGGTGGGGGTCTAGCCTGCATAGCCTCGGCTAGTAGTTCAATAAATATTCTCATTGGGTTAGGTTGATCTCCAACCTCACTTTCTGACTCGGTGACACGTTGGTTGCGGGGTCTACCCCTTAGCGGCATTATGACCTGCTAAAGAGCAAGCCTTAGACTTTCGCTTATTATACTACAATATTTTTTTTTGCACTATGCCGGTTAAGTTAACATTTAATAGCAAAAGCATCTATCAAACACATTTGATTCAAAAGGAAACAACTGCATTTATATTCATATACCAATGTTTTAATACAGACTGACTCAACATTTGGCATACTACTATAAATGCTCAATGGCACCAACTTCCTACTGCTAGCTATCCTCTATTAAGCAAAAAGGTGAGGATTCACTAGTACCTACCCCCTCTATCAGAACAAAAGTTAGGGTTGACTACCATTCTAAGCATACAACAAGGCATCAGAATTTTCATCATAAATTTGTCCCTATTAAATAAAAGTAGGACTCACTACCACAACCAAGTAAACACAAAGGTACTAGACCAACAAGTCAATGTCTGCTACGGCGGACTGCCCGGCGAAGTACCTGTCGAGCTAACCGATCAACCACTCGGCGTCTGATCATGTGCCGACTACTCCCTCCTCCCGAGGGTATCTTCTGACTCGGTCCTACAATCTAGCCACTGTCATATATATAGCATACTCTAAGGTATCGATCCTAGCGGATCCATCTCGAACCTCTCCCTCAAGCACATCCACCCTCGTGGCTGCGCGAATCTAAAACTCCTGCATCCGAATCCTATCTTCTTGCTGCAAGTCTCGCTCAGCCCTAACAGGCTGTAGAACTTACTGCAGCTCCACCTCTCTGGCATCTGACTACTCTAATGCTTGCCTCAGCTGACTATTTTGCAACATCAGCTGCTGCATTGTGGGGCTCAACTGGGGTGTAGCACTCTCTAACTGCTGAATCTGGGCCTTCAGCTCAGCTATCTAGAACTGTAGCGAGTACGCCTCTACCTTATACTGCTCTTCCATCTCTTGATGGATAGAATTCTCCTCCTCTAAATGCGCGATACGAGCATTCTACTGCTCGATAATTTGCTCCTGCCCTATTATGCGATCGGCATAATCTCCAAGCAAGTCATCTTGAAATGTGTGGAATACCAGAGATCCCTCCTTAGGTACCTCCTCAGCAGGTCCACCTATCTCTATATCAGCCGGGTCCTCTTTTGAACTCGTCCTCCCTGTCCTGATTGTTGGATCTGAGCACTCCGCCTATGACAGGCTCTACCAGATCCATCAAGTAGTCCTCCTCTGGCCCAGACTCACTCAATGGTACTACTGGGGCAACAGGTGCAGGGTTAAATGCTTTTTTGGTCACTGTACTTTATGTCAACTTACAAATAGATAACTGAACTTTTTTTTCTTACTGTCAACTCATTGTACTCTATTTTACTAACAAAAATTTCAAATTCCGTCTTGACTGTTAAATTTTTAACGGAACTTTGATGTGGCACTTACGTGGCTTAATTTTTTAATATAAATTGATGACTAAGCCTAAACATGCTTATGTGTAATTAAAAAAAAATTTATTTCAAATAGTTTTTTCATAATTATTAATCATTTGAGGGTAAATATGTCAAACCAAATTTATCTAAATTCTTTGTCGACAGTTATCTGGAAATCTTTTTACCGATCGAATAGAGATCTGAAAATCTTTCCAACTTTTCTCTATATTATAAGATATGGAAATCATGGGGATTCATTCGAGAATAGGATCAAACCCAAAATTGCAAACCAAAACCCAAATCTCTATCTTCATCCAATCTACTTAAAACACATCTGGATTTGAACCTTCCAAATTGTGAAAAATACGGGTTCAAAAATCCAACAACAATCACATCAGTTGCAGCTCTAGAAGGTTCTATCTCTAACCAAATTTCGATCGACCCTTGGGCTGGATCTCAGACCAACGTAGTTATGGATCAGCATTAATTAAGTAATTTATAAGATTCGGAAATACAAACACAAACAAAACCATCCATTGAGCAAATAATTTATGATGTGTTCTTTTAAAACATCACTTTAGCAAATAATTTGTCATCTGGGTTATTTGAAGACACAAGAAGCACTTAACTATCAAATTCCCAACCGAAATTGAAAGCTCCAATGAAGTCCCTTAAATCGATGCCAATTTAGCCATTAACACTGCAGCGGTTCAAAGTGAGAGTTCATTTGCATAAAAACAAGTTTTGCATCTTTATCCTTGGAAGGGAGCTCAACTTGATGGAAAAATCTGTTGCACAAATTAAACAAATCTTGTTGCACAGTAATCTAGCACGATTTGCACATAAAACCCATTTCGATCTGAAAATCATTGTACGAGAATAGAGATATACCAACAATTATTAATCATATGCATCTTTCTCTAAATGTACAGAGATCTGAAAATATGAGAGAGAAAGGGGAAGCTACAAAGAGGAGAGAGAAAGGGGCAAATAGGAGATCTGAAACCCATTCTCTAAATGCATGAGAGAGAAAGGGGAAGCTACAAAGTGGAGAGAGAAAATGATTTATTTCTAGACATGGAATATAAATTTCCCTCAAGATCCACGTACTTAAGGCCACGTTGGATTATCATTGCCACATCAGTTTTGTTTTATAACTCAGCAACTTAGGTATTTATTTCCGTCTAAAGTCAACAAACTTAATGGATTTTCTAACGTTTTGTAAGAAAAATAGAGTACGATGAGTTGACCGTAAGAAAAAAAGTTCAGTTATCTATTTGTAAGTTGACATAAAGTACAGTGACCAAAAAAGCATTTAACCCCAACAGGTGCATAGCCCACTAGTTGCTCTGTAACAACGGGTATATTAGTGAATACCTCCTCCTCCTCCCGGACTCCACTGGTCTCCCCTACGGTAGCCATCCTACAAACAAACAAAACTAATATTAGCATAATAATAAAATATATTCATTGAAGGAATGAAATTATATTTCATTGGGTACTATTCGACTCGATGAATTCCCCAATTCATCAAAATACCGAATATGATAAATCTCCCTGATTTATCTCCTAAAGCACTCAATACGAGTTTAATACTAAGGTTATAACCTAGGTTTCGCAATCCTAACGTTTATAACCTACAACTTTGATACCAACCTGTGACGCCCCCAAATTCGAGTCTCAAACACCCGAATTTGGTCATCATGATCCAATACAACCATTCACCACTAAACAACATACAATAACTAAATGCGGAATAAAATAAACGTATGTCGTTCATTCAAAAGGTGTTACTAGTCCAAAGATTTGATAACCTTAATACATAAATCAAAACATACCCTAATTATTAAATCAGGGTTCAAATTACATTGATAGTAAACTAAACTAAGCATACAATAAAGTCAGCTACTTGAAGTCTATTAATTCATCTTTTCCTTGCCCTTGTCTTTGCCTGAGGTCTCAGGCTTAACTGCAATAGGGTTTATGATATAACAAGGGTGAGCAACTAGTTTGCTCAGTAAGTTTAAATAATAGCAAGAAATGATATATATCATGAATGAAAGAGATGTCTGAAAACGATCCAACGGTGAGAATAACGAAAACGAGAATAATAATTGCTTTTTAAAATAAACAATAGTCAACATAGACCATGAACATTACACTTCCAATGGAATCAATAGCTAATTGACCCTTTGGTTACTGGCTCAGAAATATGTACTCGAGGGAATCAGCCTCTAGTACACTATGTGTATGCATAACATTTAATTTCTGTTCTTGTATCTTACATTTAAATACGTGGGGTACTCCCCTATATTTTTGGGGTATTCATATTAGTCCAAGAATCCACACCTTCAAATGGCTTGGAAAGCTTTTATTAAATATGTTTTTGTCTAGCCGAACAATGGCTTAGACTTAACTCTGAACAGTTCATGCAATATAGAACTTTTAATTAAGGCACAAGTCAAGGGTTGTACGAGCTCAAATGCACCAAGTGTGAATCACAATAATATCAATGTGGAATAATCGTAATGAAATTAAACCACTTAGAGCATGCTTGGAAGTAAAGTTCTAGCTTAAATAATTAACTCGAGTAAGGTTAGGGAAAACTTGCTTAATATATAATTTGAGTTATGATAGGAAACTTGACCAACACAATGGTTAGACAAACGTTAAGGAACTTGCCTGGTGCGTCTGCTACAATTTTACAACACACGCTCCTTAATATCTTACACAATTAAGTACATATTCATATAACAATTAGTCACATAAAGATTGGATTCAAAAGAGACGTAGCATCATTAAAGCACATTGATTGCCACTACGACTACCCAGTCGGGGGTCTCGCTCCCCGGTGAGCTGGCGGGGGTCTAAGGGGACAGCGGTCCCTGGAAGCCAAACGTAAGTTGTAACCAGGTTAATCAATTTATGCCTTAAGACAACACCACTTTGGCTGATACTTGATATACAATTAAGCATTTAAGGCTCAACAAAATATGATTAACTAACAAATAACTAATTGGGTTTATTTATTATTACCGTAATAAACAAACCTAATATTAATCTTGGTTGTTTAATGGTTACCTAATAAAAATGAATTAATAATTAATTAAAACTATTAATATTTAAATTACGTAACCCAACCCGAACCAACACGATCCGGACCGACCCGGCCAAAACACAAGCGTGGCGTTGCGGCGCGAAACCACGCGGCACGATTGACGCTGCGGCGTCATGGCCTTATACGTGATGCTGCGGCGTGAGACTAAGCAGCAATCATGACGCTACGGTGTCATAGCCCTTAGGCATGGCGCTACGGCGCGAAACTGACGCTGCGACGTCAGGTCCCTTATTCATGGCGTTGCGGCGTCATTTGCTGGTGTTGCGGCGTGACGAACCAGAGTCGTCTTCCCCGATTATTAACAGCAGTTTTCTTCGAATTTTAATCATTAAAATCATCCTACCCAGCATGTGTATTCAATATTAACCACATAATACTATCAATGATAAGTTTTATACACCCAATTGGAGTAATTAATCACAAGCATGATACCTATCATTCGTATAAATAGGCCATACAATATAAACCTAAATAATTTAGTATACCATAACTCCCCAATACAAGATTCAAGTAAATGGTTTAATTAGTTAATTTAATAACTAATCTAGTAACAGACTATTAACCATTAATGTTAATATTGCTCACATTAATTAATACTTATATTAATTAAGTTATGCGATTTAATCCCCACTTTATATTCAATTAGATTGAATATTTAGTTAATCGGCACTTTTTCAATTCTTTTAATATTAAAACCGTAGGGTTAGCCCACTAATATAATTAAACCGTTAGTGACTCCCTTTAATCAATCCTAGCAGTTACGCGCAATCGCATAGTCATATAACAAATTATTTACACAACATTTTTAAATAATCATACGAAACTATCTCATAAAAATTCAAACTTTATGTTTAACTAATAATGTAGTTTTAAAAAAAATTCTCGGTCATTATAACCATCCAAGGTAATTATTAATTATGTGGTTCAGGTTGATACTAATCTCTTACCTTGTCTATCCAGGTATCCAAAGTCTAAGAAGGAGGAGTATAAGGAAGAGATACCCGCAACATGTTACAAGGTTGAAGTGGATGAGCTAAAACTTCCTGCGCATGAGGCCATAAGGTATTTTGATGATGTCAATTCTGTTTGTGAGATTGATATTATTGACCCTATAGTGCAGGAGAATTTGACACCTACAATTACAAATGGATGGGAGCTGGAGAAAGTGCAGGAATGGAGTGGAGTCAAGACCTGAAAGATGGCCCCAACTTAGATTTGAGACCATTACCAACTCACTTGCAATATGCAAGTCCAATTACATAGATTGAGAGGATTGATGTCGAGCAAAAGACATCAAATAATTGCGCTGCTTGGGAGGCAACCCAAGATCTCAGATTTGCTTTCTTATCTTTCACTTTTGTTTTCTGCATTTTAGTTGCATTTTATTTAGTTACTTCGTCTTTGCATGATTGTCTTACATTGGGGACAATGTAAGGTTTGAGTATGGGGGAGGTATTTAGGTTATATTTAAATTTACTCTAGGAGATTATGATCTAATTATGTGGAAAAATTTTAAAATTTCTTGCTCTTAAATTTTTGATTTTTGGCTAAGGGTTTAAAAGGTTTTTGGTTGAAAATGAAAATTGATACTAATTTGATAGAATTTGTTTGATGCTGAATTAATTGATAAATGATGATAACTAAGTCATGATCTATAGTAACTGAGTTGAATTGAATTTATATTGCATGAGTTCTTGAATATGAGATATATGTTTATTTGGCTGAGTTATTTGTGGAGTTGTCTATGTGCACTGATTTCATGATTTAGAACTGTTTATTTACTTGGATTGTTTACAGGACCATGGAGGTAAATAAAGAAGAAAATTTGAAAAACATTGAAGCAAATTGAAAAGAAAAATGCAAAGAAAAACATGTGGTGGGTTGAGGTGGAGCGTAAAACGCACTCACCCATAAATACATGCAACGAGATGGAGCATAAAACGCACTCGTTGGTAAGAAGAAAAGTGAGATGGAGCATAAAATGCACTCATTTAAGAAAGATTGAGAAAGGTAAGATGGAGCATAAAATACATTCACCTGGGAAAATGTGTGTGAAGTTGATGGTTCTTGAGGAAAAAAAAGCAGAAAAAATGAGTTTTGAGTTTTGAGTTAGTGTGCACAGCTGTTATTCCATGATAACTAAGTTGAGTATGTGTGTAGATCATAGGAAAGATACTTATGTGGGTACAGTATGATTTAGAGATGTTCGGTGGGGAATGACGAGGTTACTGTTGTACGTTGATTGATGAAGTGTTGACCAAATCTTTGTTAATTAGTGTTGATATTCATGGTTGGTAATTGATTTGACCATTTTGAAAGCTTACTCAGATTTCAGATGAAGTTAATATAACCTTTGTTAGTTTACACGAGGACGTGTAAAGACTAAGTGTGGGAGAATTTGATAAGTGCATAATATTCATTTATTTTTATTCCTATATATTTAGTTTATTGCAACTTTTATTGTGTATATGCACTTATTAGGTTGTTTATTGATTTCAAGAGGATTCAGAGTTAAAAGTGAAGAAAGATTGAAAACCGGAGCGAAAAGAGAGAAAAAGATGAAAAATCTAAAAACTGGCATCTTGGCCCCAACGAGACTTTTGGCCTGGAAATCTTGGCCCCGGCCCAGACCTCTCTGGAGTTTCTCGCCCCGGCGAGAAAATCATGAAGAAAATCTTTGCCCCAGCGGGAGTTCGCCCTGGCGAGAAAAGCTAGGCATAATCTTCGCCCCGACGAAGATGGTCGGCGTTGACCAGAGTTGACCCACATTGACTTGGCGTTGACTTTCGGGAATTTTGAGGATTTCTACTCCGAATTGGATTTTTATTTTTAGGAGACTTAGGATATTATCTTAGGACTATAAATAGATATTTTTAGTTAGATATTAGTAGCTACATCTTGACAACTACAATTGTAACCCTAATTGGAGGAGATTGAAGGCATGTCAGGCTAAAGTCTTACTTTCAGTTCTAAGGGATATTGAACCTTATTTATAATTAATGATTTAGTTAAGTATCCATTATTTATTTCTTCTTATATGGAATTCATTCTTGATAATCTGATTGAATTGCTTGAATGTTAGTTCTTTTAATTGATTTGATTTCTGCAGGATTAAATTAGTTAACTACTATCATGCGCTAGATTAAGATATAGTATTAAGCAAACGATATTATATCTGATCATAAGTAGCAATTAATAATACTTGATTGTGGACAAGCTTTTGGGTGTTATTATGATTATCAAAAGGCAAGCTAAATAATCCCTGATAGTGTGATTGTTGCTTGGAATAGTCTAATTCTCTAATCCTTAATGCTGCTATTATATTAAATCTAGACTGATAGTTCTAGGTTATATGATAGTTAGGGTCTCTTGAGGCGATTGTCACATTAGATTTAAAACCTGAGGAGAATTTCGTATAATTAGCGATTGCGGTTATCTAGGACTATTAATTTCATTGAAGGATAAATAATATTACGCTTGATTAATCTGTCATTATAAATAGGTGATACTGAACTTATGAACTGGAACTTTTAACTCACTGGTTATTTTTATTTATTTACTTTTTGTTAATTAGTTAATCAAACTCAAAACCCCCCAATCTTTATTTTAATTGTTTAATTAGATTTAGGAAAATAAAAGAATAAATATAAAACAATTCACTCTCTATGGGATAGAAAAGCAAATCTGAATCTTGGGTTGCCTCCTAAGCAGCGCATTTGTTTAACGTTGTTTGCTCGACGTCAATCTTCTCAATCCTCATAGTCTGGATCCATCAAATCCCCCATATCAACATTATCCACCTGATATCCTTCACAGAAAGGTTTGAGCCGGTGACCGTTCACTTTGAATACCTTTCCTGTGCTCGGACTCCGAATTTCCACTGCACCATGTTGAAAAATATTAGTCACAACAAAAGGTCCAACCCATCGAGAACGCAACTTACCAGGAAATAACTTAAGCCTTGAATGGTAAAGGAGAACTCTCTGTCCCACAACAAAAGTCTTTCTCAAAATCTACTTGTCATGGAAGACTTTAGTCTTTTCCTTGTAAATCTTAGAACTTTCATAGGCATCATTCCTCAATTCTTTGAGCTCCTGCAACTGCAACTTCCTCTGGTCTCCAGCTTGATCTAAACTCATCTTGCATTGCCTAATTGCCCAGAAAGTCTTGTGTTCTAGCTCTACAGGTAAGTGATATGGTTTCCCAAATACGATCCGATAAGGCGACATACCAATAGGAGTCTTATATGCAGTTATATAGGACCAAAGTTCATCTTCTAATCGAAGACTCCAATCTTTCCTGTTTGGGTTAACTACCTTCTCTAAAATGGATTTAACCTCACGGTTGGATACCTCAGCTTGGCCATTACTCTGCGGATGATAGGATGTAGAAACCATATGCATCACATTATATTTTCTAAAAAATGCGGCTAGCATTCGGTTGCAAAAGTGCGTCCCTCTATCACTGATGATGGCTCTCGGAGCTCCAAACCTGACAAATATGTTAGACTTGATAAAATCTGCAACAACTTTAGAATCATCAGTCCTGGTGGCTTTAGCTTCCACCCATTTAGAAACATAGTCAACAGCCAAAAGAATGTAAATATTACCATAAGAAACAGGAAAAGTGATGGGCTAAATCTATACTTGCAATTTTTACGTGCAAATATACACGATCAATCAAGAAATAAAGTGAAAGTAGAGTGTCGAACCGACGAGGAATAATTTAATAAATCAATTAATTAATCCAATAGCTAACCTTTAATTAACCAAATTCTGTGACGCCCCCAAATTCTCTACACTCCTTATAGCAGATTTGGTGCTCACGTGAAACTATACAACTATAAATATTTTATAAAATATGACTTCTATCGATCCAAGGTTCACAGTATCCCATAACAGATGATAATTCTTACCAGAACGTTATCTGTGTTTGGATACCCTCACTTGGATGTATAGATTCATATCTTATGAATATCTCTTTCATATCAATATTCTCTATCTATCTGACATTCACAGTATTAACGATAAGATTGTTCATAGAACTGAGGGGCGCATTCCGGTAAAGATGCCACCTTACCGGTGCTCATTAAGTGTAACCTCAGAGCTTATAAGACTCTCAATATCATCCAAATACCCTCATTCAGATGTATAGTTCATATAGATACTGTATTTACTTAGTACAACTATGTTAAATAATTTAAAGATCAGAGTATAACGCATTCAATATAATAAAGGATGATAATATATATTTCATATCATTAAGTTCGGTTACATCGTTCTCAGTACTAAGTTATTACAACAAAGCCTATAAAAGACTTGAATTATTCAAAACAGTAATTAAAACTAATTAACATGGCCCTTTCCTTTGTCTGTTCCAGAAGTACTGGGATTATCATTTAAAACTACAAAAGAAGATATATGCAAGAATGAGCTACAAATGCTCAGTAAGTTTATTTGAAAACGTAAACACAATGTGTTTGATTTGAAAGATGTCAACGATGTATAACTGAGGGTTATGTACATGAACCATATATTTTAATCAGTTCTATCAGTCTTCAATGACTTAGAAAAGCTTGATTTCAAATATCTGGTAGGGGATCAGCCTAACCAATATCCTAGGAGTATGCATATCATCCTACAATTTGTGTCGCTATATAATCAACATTTACCACCTTATATCAAGGTGTTTTAGTTCACCTTACATCAAGGTGTTCCATTTCTCAATATAAGATGTCGTACCAAAATAATTTGGTTTGACACAACAATTTAAGCTTCATCAAGCAATATATGAATAATGATTCATTTCTTAAGTTATGTTGAACAAGAAACAATAACTTCACAATAATTGATAGCAAGATGTAATATACTTGCTTAAATGTAACAAGGTTAGAAGACTTGCCTTAGCGTAGTACATTAAGTTTTGTGCTGTTTATCAACGTTGGGTAGTCTAGTTATGTCTATTCATATCAATAGTAAACATTAGAATCTATAATAATACTTATCTAATTAAACTAGACAAGTTTTATTAAGGTTCGACGACGAATTGGTATCTCGGTCGCATTATTAGATAGCTAAACACATAGGTTTATCAAAAAAACTTCATTTGGAAGCTTAAATATTAGCTTAGATAATATAATTATCATTTATAATATTTTTAAAGCTTAATATTATTTTTAAATAATTTTTACAAGCTTGGTAATATTTTTAAATAATTTTACAAGCTTAGGAATATTTTTAAATGATTTAATTATCATTTAGAATAGTTTTGAAACATTAATATGTTATTTAAATGATTTATTTATCACTTAAAATAATTTTAGATACTTAAAATATTATTTAAATGATTTATTTATCACTTATAATATTATTAGAAAGATAGAATATAATTTAAATTATTTATTTTATCATTAATAATATTTTTAAAATTTATTTTATCATTTAAATGATGTAATTATTATTTATAATAATTTTTAAAACTTAGTTTAATATTTAAATGATTTAATTATCATTTATAATATTTTTCAATTACTTAGAATATTATTTAATAATTTATTTATTATTTATAATAATTGTGGAAAGTTAGTAATATTTTTAAATGATTTAATTATCATTTAAATTAATTTAAATACATTAATATTATTTTTAAATTATTTATTTAATATATTTATTAAATAATTTAATATTAAATTAAATTAAATAATTATTAAAAATTATATCAGAATATTAAAAATTATTAAATATAATTAAAGATGAATTTTTAATATTTAATTATAATTATTATGAATTATTTAATATTTATTTATAATTTACTTAATTATTTTTATTAATTTTTATTTAAAACCGTCGCAAAAGGGCTTTAGCGACGGAGTGCATATAAACTTAGTTTCTGGGAATGAGGATGAAGACTGTCGCTAAAGGTGTTCTTCATGAAGAACAGTCGGTCATGGTCCAATTGGGACTTTTGACCTCAAATTAATTCTTACTAAGTTAATGTTTGAGTTCAATCTTTGTTGCTCGTTACAGTACACATGGTAGAGAGTAACAACATGTGTTTGTTTGGGTTATACAACATCACATGATCAAGATTTGATCAAGTCAAACTAGCCGGACCAACTGATCTTGAGTTTCTGGGTTACCTAGAAACTCATCCAGTCATGGTCGGTCAACGCGTTTTGACTGGTAATAACTTTCGTTCCATGTTAGCTTTATGTGAATTGCTAATTTAAACTTGTAGATTACATGGCAAAGAACAGATACAAACCTTAAAATCTCATAAATTATCTCATGTGGTCAAGATCTAGGCTGGTCAAAAGCTTGTTAGATACTGTCAGAGCTGTTCTTCGCTTTTCTGGGTTACCCAGAAACAGAACGCTCATGGTCAGTCAATGGGTTTTGACCACTAATAACTTTCATTCTAGAGATAATTTAGACATTCTACCAATTGAATATTATAGTTAACATGACATACTACCAATTCATACTTTAAAACACATCAAACAAATATTTTAAGCCAATCAAAATCTCTGACAAAAAGCATTGTCAGACTGTTCTTGACTGCCAAGAACAGTTAGCTAGTTTTGCCTAATTTTGATATCTAGATGTTATGAAAATATAATTTAACCGCCCAGATCACTTAATAACATATTATTAAGCATTCCCAAACACTAAAACATAACATCTAATTAAACCTTAAAGATCTAGCATAAAATTAGGGTTTTTGCACCTTTTTCTTCAATTTTTGATTTCTGACTTCTGATTTTTTGCAGAGACTTAATATGGTATGATTATAAGTGTTTAGGCTTTGTAAATTCGTAGGTCTAATGGTTAGTTTGATGTTCTATTTATAGCATTTGCCCTCCAAAATATCTAGCCTTGATACTTGTGCTGCTATGGTCTGATCCTAGTAACCTACTTGTGCTGGAGAGTTAGAAAAATATCTGATCTTGTGTTCTTATCCTCTTTTGATTGGTTTAAACTTTTATTTTTGATTTATTTCCTTACTAATTAAACTTAGATTTTTACTAATCATGTTTAGGATGTTTAATTAGGTTTAGTACTATCTTAATTAAGGTTATATATCATAATTAAGGTTTTATATTTCATAAATTAAAGTTTAGATAACCAAATTAGGATTAGGGTTTCATAATTAGGGTTTAGGGTTTCCTAATTCATGAATTAGGGTTTAAATCTTCAATTAGGGTTTTAATATAAGTTCAATGATTTATAATTTATATTATGATTCATTACTTAGAATCTAATTATATCAATTGAGATTCTTGTGTAGTAATTAGGGTTTTGATTTACCAATTCAGACAATTTTTACCAATTAGGGTTTTCAAATTAGGGTTTCTGATTTAGTTTACCATTTTAAACCCTAGTTAACTTATTTTATATTTTTATCAGTTAATATAATATTATATTAACTCCGAAGCACGACATATCATTTCGTCATTTCCAAGCACGGCATAGCAGCTTACAAAAATAATTTGCCGAGACACTTCTCGGGGAATTCGGCAGAAGCACGACAAATCATTTTGTCCGTGTAAGCACGACTAAGTTGCTTCGAAAAAAATTTTATTTGATCTAATTCTTTAATAAAATATACAATCACATAACACAAAGTCGGAACAAGAAATTTCATTTAATAAACACATAATTTACATATACAAATCTTATTAAGGTTTCAGAATATTACATTCACCTCCACTAATAAGAATTTCGTCCTCAAAATTACTGTACGGCTTACAAAAATAAATGTAGGTAGTTGTCTCGCATTTTACTCTCGAGCTCCCACGTAGCTTCTTCTATGTTTTGATTCCTCCAAATAACTTTGACTGAAGGTATCACTTTATTCCGTAGATGTTGTTCTTTCCGATCTATGATTTCAATAAGAACTTCTTCATATGATAAATCTTTCTCGATCTGAATAGGCTCGTAATTTATAACGTGTTTATAATCAGATTTGTATGGTCGTAACACAGACACATGAAACACGTTATGAATATGTTCTAATTCAGGAGGTAGGGCGATTTCATAGGCTACCTCACATATCTTCCTCAATACTTGAAATGGTCCAATGAATCTCGGACTCAATTTTCCTTTCTTGCCGAAACGTATTTTGCCTTTCCACGGTGATACTTTTAAAAATACGTGACTACTGACATCGAAATCTTGTAGTTTCCTGTGTTGATCCGCATACTTCTTTTGTTGATCTTGAGATGCTTGCAATCTCCCTCGTATAATTCGAACTACCTCAGCGGTTTGTTGAACTATTTCGGGTCCTAGCATTTGTCGCTCACCAACCTCATCCCAACATAAAGGCGTCCTACATTTCCTTCCATACAAAGCTTCAAATGGGGGCATTCCTATGCTGGCATGATAGCTATTGTTGTAGAAAAACTCTACCAAAGGTAACCGATCTTCCCAACTTCCCTTGAAGTCCATTATGCAAGTTCGCAACATGTCCTCCAATGTTTGAATTGTTCTCTTACTCTGACTGTCGGTTTGCGGGTGATAAGCTGTGCTTAATCTTAACTGGGTTCCTAAGTGTTTCTGGAGACTTGTCCAAAAGTTTGAAGTAAATCAGGATCTCGGTCTGATACAATAGAAACAGGGACTCCATGTCTAGAAATAACTTCATTGATGTAAAGTTTGGCTAACTGGTCAAGACTGAAGTTAATTTTTATGGGTAGAAAATGAGCAGACTTGGTGAGACGATCTACAATTACCCAAATAGCATTGTGACCTTTCTGTGTATTTGGAAGACCAACTACGAAATCCATGATAATATGTTCTCATTTCCATTCAGGAATTTCTAAGGATTGTAGTAATCCACTCAGTTTTTGGTGTTCACCTTTAACCCTTTGACACGTTAAACATTTACTTACCCATTCTGCTATTTCCCTTTTCATGTTAGACCACCAAAAGTGTCGACTTAAATCTTTGTATATTTTTGTACTCCCTGGATGCACGGCAAACTTAGAACTATGGGCTTCATTTAGTATTTCATCTTTTAGTTCTTGTACTGAGGGTACCTAAATTCTATTTTCGTACCTCAGTACCCCATCCTTGTCCACTCTGAATTTGATATTCTTTTTATGAGTTATTTCAGTCTTACACTTCTGACACTCTACATCTGTCTCCTGTAGTTCTCTGATTCTATCAAATAAAGTCAAACTACTCTCTATAACGAATAACTTCTGGCTAGAGTTAGCTGGAACTCTTACCTCAATCTCGAGTTTATCAAACTCTTTTAGCAGTACCTCGTTATTGGTTATCATGTTCAACTTCTCTTGATTCTTCCTACTTAACGTGTCTACTACGACGTTGGCTTTCCCTGGATGATATAAGATTTCACAGTCAAAATCCTTTATCAACTCTAACCATCTCCTCTGCCGCATGTTTAACTCTTTCTGCGTGAATATATACTTCAGACTTTTGTGATCTGTGTATATTTCACACTTTTCCCCATACAAGTAATGCCTCCAGATTTTCAAGGCAAATACTACAGCGACTAACTCAAGATCATGCGTAGGATACCTCTTCTCATAATCTTTGAGTTGTCTTGACGCATATGTAACCACCTTCCCATGTTGCATCAACACACAACCTAATCCCTTGTGTGACGCATCATTATAAACTATAAGACTTCCTGTATCATCTGGTACAGATAACACTGGTGCCATGCTCAATCGCTTCAACTCTCGGAAGCTTTCTTCACATTTATCTGTCCAGACATATTTTACCGTCTTTCGAGTTAAATTGGTTAGCGGGGTTGCTATTTTTGAAAAATCTTGTATAAAACGCCAATAGTACCCTACTAAACCAAGAAAACTTCGTACTTCTGTTGGAGTTGTTGGTTGTTCCCAATTCACAACCGTCTCTATCTTTGCTGGATCTACCGCTATTCCATTCTTGTCAATCACATGACCCAAGAATTGGACTCGTTCCAACCAGAATTTACACTTGGAAAACTTTACATAAAGTTGTTCCTTGCGTAATATCTCTAATACGCTCCTTAAGTGTTCGGCATGCTTCTTCTTTGTTCTCGAGTATACTAAAATATCATCGATGAACACTACGATAAATTTGTCTAATTATGGTTTAAACACTCGGTTCATCAAGTCCATGAATGCTGCCAGTGCATTCGTTAATCCAAAGGACATCATAAGAAACTCAAAATGTCCATAGCGTGTCCTAAAGGTTGTCTTCGGCACATCTTCTTTCTTACCTTTAATTGATGATAACCTGATCGTAGGTCGATCTTTGAAAAGTGTTCGGCCCCTTTCAACTGGTCGAATAGATCATCAATTCTTGGTAAAGAATATTTATTCTTTATGGTCAACTTATTTAATTCTCTATAGTTAACACATAACCTCAATGTTCCATCCTTTTTCTTTACAAACAACACTGGTGCTCCCGAAAGTGAAACACTGGGTTATATGTATTTCTTGTCTAAGAGTTCTTGTAACTGCACAAGTAACTCCTTCAACTCCACCGTTGCCATCCTGTAAGGTGCATTCGAAATCGGCGTCGTACCAGGCACAAGATCGATAACAAACGCGATCTCCCTATCTAAAGGTAGACCTGGTAAGTCATCTGAAAACACATCAGAAAATTCTCTAACTACAGGTATTTGATCTAGCTTTACTCCTTCCTTTCGAGTATCTACTATATATGTCAAATAACCTGTACAACCCTTCCTAAGCAATCTCTCTACTTGCATTACTGTCAGACATCGAGATCGTTTAGGTGAACAACCACCGTTGAACACTACCTTTGACTTCGACGTAGTCAATAGGTTTACACGCTTTCGATGGCAGTCAATCATTGCATTACGATTAACCAATCAATCCATGCCTAAAATTATATCGAATTCCCCTAGCTGTATAGGAAAGAGGTTCACAAGAAACCGGTGTCCCTTAATCTCTACGTTACAATCTTTATATGCAGTTTTAACGGGAATTATCTCAATTTCCACATTAAAAGAAATGTCAAAGTTTTCGCATGGCATTTTCAAGTTTTTAGCAAAGCTAGTAGACACGAATGAACAAGTAGCACCAGAGTCGAATAACACATATGCATTTAAAGTGTCGATAGGGATGATACCTGTCACCACGTCCTGTGAAGCAACAACATCCCTCATCCTCATATTAAATGTTCTGGCGGTTGGACGACTCTGACCTCCAGCTCCTGCTACTGTTGGTTTGAGGGTGTTGTTTGTGGTTTGATTTCCTCCCGCGGTTTGGTTCCTATTCCTTGGATAATTTTTAGATATATGACCCATTGCGCCGAAGTTATAACATTTATAATTCTGATTGCCCTGATTGGTATTATTATTACTCTTCTTGGGACAATCAGTGAAATAATGTCCCTCCTAACCATAGCTGTAACAAGTAACCACCTTCCTACAACATGCTCCTAGATGATTCTTTCCACATGTGACACAACGTTCCACCTTGTTGTTATTATTTCTGTTGGTGGTGTTGTTGTTATTGTAATTATTCCCCCTTTTTCAAAAGTTAGTAGAAAAGTGGTATCCCACTTCCTCTTGTGGTTATTATTACCCCCTGCACTGACTTCTCCCTTAAATTTTCCCCCTTCATTCTGAGTTCTCTTATCCTTATGGAATTTGAAAAGATTTTCATTCTCGGTCTCGGCTATAATAGCCTTCTCAAGAATCTCTGAAAACATCTTCAACTGGAATATTGATATTCTACTCCTTATGTGAGGTTTCAACCCTTCCTCAAACCTCCTAGTTTTTCTTGTCTCAGAGTTTACTTGATGTGGGGCAAAACGAGACAATTCGTTAAACTTGGCTGTATACTGAGATACAGTCATTTCCCCTTGTTTTAGTTCTAGGAATTTAACCTTCATTCGGTCTTGCATGGTTTATGGAAAGTAATTTTCAAAGAGTAGTTCTTTGAATCTTACCCAAGGAATTACCCCTTCACCAGCCCTGGTTTTTGTTATTTCTCACCAGAAGTTTGCCTCACCTTTTAAGAAAAAGATAGCAAAGATTGTCTTTTGTTCCTCACTTACGTTCGTTATAGTGAAGAATTTTTCCATTTCAGTTACCCAAGTTTGGGCTTCAACTGGATCCACAGTTCCCTTGAACTCAGGTGGTCCGACTGTTTTAAAGTCTTTAAACGCTGACTTATGTGGATTATTTGTATTGGGCTGGTGTGGTGGATGACCCTGTAAGACTCCTAATAGTAGGCCTACTAGTTGGTGAGTGGGGTTTGGTTCATTAGTCTCATTTCTGGTCTGGTTCCTTCTTTCTGATTCCATGATTCTAAAAATAAAGAAAAAAAACAAGTATAAATACAAGTATATACTACACACAGAATTATCAATTTGATTTGTACAAACACAACTTGTATATCACATGTATATCACAAACTGCAAAAAATAAACTTAAGTATTATACTAGACTGAACGATCACGTGCCTCCTTATAGGCATCCTGGACCATATGACAGACCACTGATCGGTCTATCATATAATCCACCCTGTTCTCCTCTACTGGGTACCTAAGCACCCGATGCTCTAAGTTGCCGAATATAACACGACATCCCTTGTCAGCTCGGTATAAATGCATTTGTGCCTCTTGTCTTTCTTTCTGAGCACTCTGGAGAAGTGTCCTAAGACGGTGAGTAGTACCCCTCAAACTTTCCAACAAACCTTCAACTACATATGTTCGAAAGTTGGCAGCCTCTAGGTCTTCTTTTTGAAGTTTGTACTAACCACGTAACTATCTCCTCGTGTCTTTTGACACTCATCATCTATAGGATGTTCAGCCTTCTCAGCATCTAGTATCTCCTGGTCATGCAGGAGTTCTTCCTCCTCTGGGTCCTCCTCCTCTGGTGTCCCTAGTGCGGGATATATCTCTTTGGATCTTCTTCTGACTCACTCTCTGACAGCCACCCTACCATGGGTTGATCTATCACTGGAAGATCGTTCCAATTGGTCTCTGACATCCTACAAAAGAATTTTACTTATTTAGTATTATGGGGAAACAAATTTACACATAATATAAAGCTTTTAAGATTATTTTATGTATAATTAAGTATTTTACGGACTCAAAGACTATATCCTAAGGTATTTCCTAACTACCTTAGAGCTATAATCTACAGCTCTGATACCAACCTGTGACGCCCGTAAATTCTCTACACTCCCTGTAGCAGATTTGGTACTCACGTGAAACTATACAACTATAAATATTTTATAAAATATAACTTCTATCGATCCAAGGTTCTCATTTCATAACAGATGATAATTCTTGTCAGAACGTTATCTGTGTTTGGATACCCTCACTTGGATGTATAGATTCATGTCTTATGAATATCTCTTTCATATCTATAATCCCTATCTATCTGACATTCACAGTATTAACGATAAGATTGTTCATAGAACTGAGGGGGCGCATTCCGGTAAAGATGGCACCTTACCGGCGCTCATTAAGTATAACCTCAGAGCTTGTAGGACTCTCAATATCATTTAAATACCCTCATTCAAATGTATAGTTCATATAGATACTGTATTTACTTAGTATAACTATGTTAAATAATTTAAAGATCAGAGTATAACGCATTCAATATAATAAAGGATGATAATATATATTTCATATTATTAAGTTCGGTTACATCATTCTCAGTACTAAGTTATTACAACAAAACCTATAAAATACTTGAATTATTTAAAACAGTAATTAAAACTAATTAACATGGCCCTTTTCTTTGTCTGTTCCAGAAGTCTGGGATTATCATTTAAAACTGCAAAAGAAGATATATGCAAGAATGAGCTACAAATGCTCAGCAAGTTCATTTGAAAACGTAAACATAATGTGTTTGATTTAAAAGATGTCAACGATGTATAACTGAGGGTTCTGTGCATGAACCATATATTTCAATCAGTTCTATCAGTCTTCAATGACTTAGAAATGTTTGATTTCAGATATCTGGTAGGAGATCAGCCTAACCAATATCCTAGGAGTATGCATATTATCCTACAATTTGTGTCGATATATAATCAATATTTACCACCTTATATCAAGGTGTTTCAGTTCACTTTACATCAAGGTGTAGACACCCAAATTTTGCACTTCGTATACTAACCCTGACAGGAGGGCAAATTCGTCCATTGAGCCGGCCTATGAGAGCCAAGGAGGGGCGCAAGTACAAACACTCGGCACCACCGCGACGATTTGCAAATCAAAACCAACATGACAACAAGGCCGTCCGAAATGAGCATTCCCGAATGATGTGGCACGTATCCCAGTAATTCCTGGACTGCAAAATACGAGCCTGTCGGCGAAAACTGACGTCACGACACGAGAATCGAGGCATAGCACGAAAATCGAGAAAGTCAAGCCAGCCAGCCGCGGATTGATCTGCGGCCAATAAGTGCGCCTTTTGAAAACACGGAACTCGAAACACGGAAACCGAAAATCAGCTGAGTGGATGGGAGGCGGCCAACCAACCGCAGATCCATCTGCGGCTAGCTCTGGCCAGCCTATTTCAGCTCATACCTCATTCAGCATACAGGAGGTTAGAGGCGGAGAGAAGAAAAAGAATAGGAAACAGCAGCTCGGAAAAAGAGGAAGAAATAGCAATAATTTGCAAGAAAATGAAAGTAGTATGCACACAAGCCAATCATATTTGATATGATGTAGCATATACTTTGTAATCTTATTCGTTTGTTAAAGGCATTTTACTTTATCTACATGGTGCTGTTATATTAAATGTGATAAACCCATAGTTTTGAGCAATGTTTTTAGAATCATGATGGTGATCATGCTAATGGGATCTAAATTCTAGATAGCTCACAAACTAAAATTGTTCCTAATCATTGGATTACTAAAAAGGGGATTAGTGAATCCGGATAGATTAGTACATACGTTGCTTGCTCTTATGAAGAGGATGATTGATCTCATAATCATTTGTGTAGAGACACTAAAGCAAGTATGTAGGTGCTTATTAGAGAATAAGTTCACTGAACGTGGCTCGCTAAGGAATACCTAATGGAGTTTTACTCGCCTGTCAATCGGAATTCCTCTAGTGATAGTAGTACAAGTGATCCTTGGACTTGAGATCATCATTGTATCTTGTGTATGATGAGTTATACTTTGACATGTCCCTTATGACCTTTAGGGTATATCAAAGGGTATGATTGGGTATAATAAGTTATACATGGAGATAGGTGAATGATCAATAAAGAATCTACCACTTCTAGTAAAAGGAGAGAATGTCCTATGTGATTCGATAAATGACGACTCAGAAGTCTTTGGCCAAAGCAGAATGAAATTAGAAAGGAGTTTCTAATTTGCATTAATCAGAGTTGTGCATTTCAGAATCGAAATACATATAATTAAATAAAATAAGACTTGACAGTAATTCCATGTCTTATATTTAATTGGGACATTGTATGGTAGAAGGATTGAATTGTACGGTAACTATGCACTGAAAGGTTCTTTTATGATTAATGTTGAAATCTATATTATCTGGAAAGTCGTTGATCGCTAAGGGGGCTTACCCTTATTGTAGAATAAATATTATTTATTTAAATAAATTAAATAGTTTAATTTATTTATTTAAATAAGATTAGAATTGTTCTAATTGATTTATTCACAACCGGTTTAATATGGAGAACCTAAAGGGTCACACCGCAAAAGGAAAATATTTATTTAAGAAGTAAATGGCATAATTGTAATAATAAGTTAAGTGTATTTAATTTAGTCTATGGAGATAGAATAAATTAAATAGCTTAATATTTATTATTTAATATTTTAGAAATATTAAATATAAATTAATAAGAGGAGTCTTATTATTATTATTACTATTACTATTATTTAATTCCTAATAGGGATTGAGAATTAATTAATAGAAGTACTCTCACATGAATTCCTAATTAGATTAGGAGTTTAATTTAATTAAAGGAGTTTAATTAGAATAGAAACCCTAATCCTAAATAGTTTAGGGAAGGGTTTTCCTACATCTATAAATAAGAGAAGTCTTATCATAGATTAGGGTTACACACTCTTACATAAGAATTGTAGAGAGTACTTACAATTTCTATAGAGATAGAAATTAGGGTTTTGCCAACACCCATCTTCTTGAACGAGTATTATTCCTTGGTGGATCACCTCTAGAGGCCAAACACTTGGGTGGCTAACGTTGATCAAAGGAGGGAATTTTGTCGGTGGAATTCAAGGAGAACGCGAAGGAATTGGAGGTGAACTTGTACCTGAGGAAGCTAGAATTCTACAAGGGTATAATTCTTATTCTCCATCTCTTTCGTTTAATTAATAATTGTGCATAAAGAAAGATCATGGTGATGGTTTGTATAAAATTTTAAAATATGATTTTATCGCGCTTCCGCTTTATTAATGTAATTTGATTGCATGTTCGCGTTATACAAACCTAACAGTGGTATCAAGAGCCAAACTTTATGCGAATTATTAATTGTTTTGATTCTGTATATACATTGATATGTGTTTAGAACAATTTAATTGGGCATAATTGTTTGTGTAAAATTATTTTATTTTTTTAATTTTGATTTTATTTATTTTCAATTAAGATAAAAGGTTTATTTTAATTGGAATTTGATTAAAATTAAAAGTTTTATTTTAACTTGGAATTGGATTCTACGTTAACTAGAATAAAGGAGTTTATTCATATATGGAATAGGATTCCATGTTTCCTAGAATAAAGGAGTTTATTTACATATGGAATAGGATTCCATGTTTCCTAGAATAAAGGAGTTTATTCACATATGGAATATGATTCCATGTTTCCTTAAAAATAAAGATGTTTCAGATGTTTATTTTGATAAGGAATAGGATTCAATATATTTTATTTTTCAACAATTGGAAGTTAAAAATAAAGGTGTTTATTTTAAACTTGAAATTGGTTTCCATATTAATTAAAATAAAAGAGTTTATTTTGATTTGGAATTTGATTAAAATAAAGGAGTTTATTTTTATTCAAAAAAAAAAATTTAAATTAAAATAAAAGAGTTTATTTTGATTTGGAATATGATTAAAATAAAGAAGTTTATTTTAATTGAAATTGGATTTCATGATAACTAATTAGAGTTGGAATTGGATTCCATGATAACTAATTGGAGTTGAAATTGAATTTTATACTAACTAATATTGCCCATTAAATGATATCAATGCATATATGGAATGGTTTTATTATTCATGGGATGAATGTTATTTATTGATACATATAGAGATATGTATGATAATAAATAGAGATTGATTATGGACTATTGACCAATGTGTGATTGGAATTATTTTAGTGGATGCTTGAATGTATGGGTTTTTATAAATGGGGTCTGCGTACCTCGTCTTCTCTAATTTTTCTTAATGTAAATTCTATCTCCCTCCTATGTATCTCCCCTTGACTGCTGATCAAGGTTTCTATTTATTGTAAATAGTTTTTGTAATAGGATTAGTTAGAATTAATTTTGAAGAATTGAAGGCAAAGAAGCAAGGAGTGTTTGAAGACCCGTTTGTAATGGAGCCCGGGTTTAAATGTAATAGTTATATTTAAATTTAATTCGTACACCCTAGGTTTGACCTTTTGGTTCACTTGGTGGCTCTAGTGAACCAAACTAGAATAAAAGTCCATAATCAATCCGGGTAGAATATAGTATTCTATATGTGCATGCTTACTATATATATATTATATATTATCCAACATGCTTCGCATGTAAAATAATATGACGCGTATTATATATATATATATATATATATATATATATATATATATGTGTGCATGCACGCTAAACAAGATGACATAAATAATAACAAACCCCTCAAAGAAATTATATTAAGTCCTAAGCGTTCAAAAATATTTGGAATATCGAACGTCGCCTTCTAGCATGGTAAAGCGATAGAGTATTAAATATTTAATATGAGTTTGTTGTGTCACACAAGGCAAGTATTAAATATTTAAGATGTTGTTTTATCACATTTGATGCTTATACATAGACTGAACGATGTTGTTTTGTTGTGTCACACAAGGACAGTGTTTTTCTTTCGAATATATGGAAGTGCTAGGTTGGACTTAACTTGGATAATTTTGATTCGGATGTGTCACACTTGATCAAAATAATCTATGAGGCAAATTGAAAGGAGTTACATAGTGATGTAATTGACAATAGTTGTCTACCTATTTATTTATATATCGTTTGTTGTGTCACACAAGGCTATATACATTTGAAATGGGATCCTTATTCTCACTAGCAAATCTTTAATTAGATTTGCCGAACTGTATATTGAGGGTAATATAGTTTGATGAAAATAGTGGAAGATACCAATTTAAAATAAAGGCCTAATTTATTTTGGTAATTAATTAAAATGAATGTATGCTGAAATGTTGTTAAATTACAAATTCATTTATAGAATTTTACGATGTCTAATTCACTATCACTGCATAGCATATTAGATGCTAATTAACCGGACCGAATTACACGGATTGGTTAAGAAATTTGAGAATAGTTCTCAAGGCTGAAAAGCTATCTTATATCCTTAATATGCCTATCCCTGCAATGGTTGCAGACAATGCCTCTGAGGAAGAGATTGCTACTTTTAGAAAGTGGCAAGATGATGCACAGTTGGCTCAATGCATCATGCTCGCATCCATGAGTAACGAGCTTCAGCGTCAGCATGAAACTATGGATGCTCCTACTATACTCTTGCACCTTCAAGGAGTTGAAGGGCGAGGAAAGTAGTACTATTAGATATCAGATATCTAAGAAGCTCTTCCAATCTAGAATAACCGATGGCACTACAGTATAGATAAATGTCCTCAAAATGATCAATATTATTGAACAATTGGGACAACTGGTTTTAATGGATGGAGAGTTGATCCAAGATTTGATCTTGCAATCACATCCAGACTCTTTCTCACAAATTGTTGTGAATTTCACATGAACAAGCCATATGTCAGCCTGCCTGAGTTGCTTAAACATGTTGAAAACTGTAAAGAGTCACTTTCCAACCAAGAAAGACCAAGTCTTACTGGTAGATGATTCTTCCAGGGAGCGGAAGAGGGCCAAAGGATCTTCTTAAAAGAAGAACAATTCAAAGAAGGTAAATGGAAAGACAAAAACAAAGGACAATAAGAACAAGACTGATGCAGATAGCAAAGTAGTTTGCTTCCACTACAATAAGCCTGGATACTGGAAAGAAAAACTGTAAGGAGAATCTTACAGAGGGTAACCAGATGAAGCTTAGTGAGGCTTCGGTTACAGATACAGGTTTGTTCATGATTGAAATAAATTTCTCTATAAGTCAAGGTTCTACTTGGGTATTGGATACCGGCTGTAGTTCTCACGTATGCGATCCAATGCAGAGACTAAGCAGAAGTAGAAAGCTAAACAAAGAGTAAGTAATCTTATGTGTAGGAATGGAGCAAAGGTTGCTGCATTAACCATAGGAACTTATAGTTTAGCATTGCCTACGGGCAAGTCTATTAAGTTAATAAGTTGTTATTATGTTCCAGTTCTCATTAGAAACATTATTTCTTTCCGTTGTTGGACAAGGAAGGTTCTGGTATTATATTTAAGAACAATTGTTGTTCTATTTATAATGATAATGTTTTGTTTGAAACTGGAAGATTACTTGATAGACTTTGTATACTTGACTTACATGAGAAATAATTTTGTAAATTGAACAAACTAATAAAAGAAAAGGAGATGGTCATTCAAAGAGTTGAATGTGTGTATTTGATGAAATACACTTCTGAATTATTTGAAATGTTTAAAGAATTCAGAAGTGAAACAAATTGACAAAGTATTAAGATTCTTTGATCAGATCAAGGAAGGAATACTTGTGCAATAAGTTTCTAGATCATCTCAAAATGGTATTTTCTCATAATGGACACCTCCTGATACGCAATAATTGATTGGTGTATCTAAAAGGAGAAATTGTACCTTGTTGGACATGGGGCAGTTCATAATGATTTTTACCGACATTCTAGTATCCATCTGGGGTCATGCCCTAGAAACGGCTGCATATCTACAAGATAAGGTAACCTAAAAAATCCGGCCCCAAAACTCCATAAAGGTTATGGATAGGGAGGATTCCTATTCTTAAGTATGTTAAGATAAGGGGTTGTCCAACTTATGTGAAAAGGTTTCAAAGATAAGTTTGGGACAAAATCTGACAAGTGCAGATTTGTGGGATATCCTAAAGAAAGTTTAGGGTATTATTACTATAATCCTACACGCAGCCTTCTTAGATAAAGATGTTTATCATCGAAGGAGCTAGTGGGAGGGTAATAGATCTTGAAAGAGTACAAGAACCACAAAGCACTTTAAGTCGATCCGAGGAACCTGTAGATAGACCTATTGTACCACAACCAAATCGTAAATCTGGAAGAGTACCGAAGATACCTGAGAGGTATGGATTCATCATAGAGGATGATGATGAGGTACGCATCATAGAAGATGATGATCCAGTTATATACGATAAGGCTATGAGTATAAGATACTCAGAGAAATGGTAGATGGCCATGAAATCCGAAATGGACTCCATGTATGAGAACCAAGTATAGACTCTGGTATATATGGGTCTTTAAGAGAAAGACTAGGGCAAATGGCAAGGTAGACACCTATAAGACCAGACCTGTTTAAAAGGTTTTTCAAGTCAAGGAGTTGACTGTGATAAAACCTTACTATCGGGTAATGCTCAAGTTCATTTGGATTTTGCTTGTGATTGCAGCTTATTACGAAATCTGACAAAATGGATGTGGAGACGTCCTTCCTCAATAAAGGCTTGAGGAGAATGTATGTATGATACAGCTAGAGGAATTTGTTTCAAAGGTTGAAGCAAATCGTGTTTTAAGCTACAATGATCCATTTATAGATTGAAGCAAGCTTCTCAAAGATGGAACATTCATTTTGATGAGACAATCAAAAGAGTTTGATTTTATCAAAAATGAGAATGAACCTAGTATGTACAAAAGGGTCAGTGGGAGCGCTGTGACATTCTTGGTATTATATGTTGATATACTACTGACAAGGAATAACACACTAATTCTACAATCAGTAAAGATAAAATTGTCTAAACATTCCTCCATGAATGCCTTGGGAGGAGCATCCTATAAATTGGGGATATAAATCTATACAGATAGATTTAAAAGGATGTTCGGCTTGACCCAAGGAACGTATATTCATTTGATGCTAAAGGCGTTTAGCATGGCAAACTCCAAGAGAAGTCTCATGATGATGAGTCATGGAGTGTATCTCTCTAAAATTGTCTCCAATTAAAAGAGAGATCGCATGAGTTACTATCATGTATGCAGTGAATATACAAGGCCTGATGTTGATCAGTCATATTCTGGAGATGATCACTATAAGACGGTGATAAACATCTTTAGGTACTTAACCGGTACTGAAGATGTGATTATGATTCATGGTAGGTCTGAATTAAAACTAGAGGGCTAAACAGACTCAAGTTTTTCAGACTGACCAAGACGATAACAAATCCACTTTAAGGTAAATCGTTACTTTGAAAGGTGGTGCAGTGAATTGGAAAGGTTCCAAACATGAAAGAGTTACTTGTTTAGTGACAAAGACAAAGTATATAGCTATAAATGAAGCTGCAAGTTGATTGTTTGGATAAAAAGTTCATCACAGAACTAGGAATAGTTCCTAAGTCTCATCTTGGATTCAAACATGTGTTGCGGCACTTTCATTTGATTAATAGAATCATTGAAAGAGAAGAAGTCACTATAGAGATAGTGGACTCTCAAGAACAATATTGCATATCTATTTACTGAAGCTTTATCCAAACAGCAGGATGATCGTCACTTATAGAAGAAAGGTATTAGATACCATGACGATTGGCTTTAGTGCAAGTGGGAGATTGAAAGTAGTATGCACACAAGCCAATCATATTTGATATGATGTAGCATATACTTTGTAATCTTATTCGTTTGTTAAAGGCATTTTACTTTATCTACATGGTGCTGTTATATTAAATGTGATAAACCCATAGTTTTGAGCAATGTTTTTAGAATCATGATGGTGATCATGCTAATGGGATCTAAATTCTAGATAGCTCACAAACTAAAATTGTTCCTAATCATTGGATTACTAAAAAGGGGATTAGTGAATCCGGATAGATTAGTACATACGTTGCTTGCTCTTATGAAGAGGATGATTGATCTCATAATCATTTGTGTAGAGACACTAAAGCAAGTATGTAGGTGCTTATTAGAGAATAAGTTCACTGAACGTGGCTCGCTAAGGAATACCTAATGGAGTTTTACTCGCCTGTCAATCGGAATTCCTCTAGTGATAGTAGTACAAGTGATCCTTGGACTTGAGATCATCATTATATCTTGTGTATGATGAGTTATACTTTGACATGTCCCTTATGACCTTTAGGGTATATCAAAGGGTATGATTGGGTATAATAAGTTATACATGGAGATAGGTGAATGATCAATAAAGAATCTACCACTTCTAGTAAAAGGAGAGAATGTCCTATGTGATTCGATAAATGACGACTCAGAAGTCTTTGGCCAAAGCAGAATGAAATTAGAAAGGAGTTTCTAATTTGCATTAATCAGAGTTGTGCATTTCAGAATCGAAATACATATAATTAAATAAAATAAGACTTGACAGTAATTCCATGTCTTATATTTAATTGGGACATTGTATGGTAGAAGGATTGAATTGTACGGTAACTATGCACTGAAAGGTTCTTTTATGATTAATGTTGAAATCTATATTATCTGGAAAGTCGTTGATCGCTAAGGGGGCTTACCCTTATTGTAGAATAAATATTATTTATTTAAATAAATTAAATAGTTTAATTTATTTATTTAAATAAGATTAGAATTGTTCTAATTGATTTATTCACAACCGGTTTAATATGGAGAACCTAAAGGGTCACACCGCAAAAGGAAAATATTTATTTAAGAAGTAAATGGCATAATTGTAATAATAAGTTAAGTGTATTTAATTTAGTCTATGGAGATAGAATAAATTAAATAGCTTAATATTTATTATTTAATATTTTAGAAATATTAAATATAAATTAATAAGAGGAGTCTTATTATTATTATTACTATTACTATTATTTAATTCCTAATAGGGATTGGGAATTAATTAATAGAAGTACTCTCACATGAATTCCTAATTAGATTAGGAGTTTAATTTAATTAAAGGAGTTTAATTAGAATAGAAACCCTAATCCTAAATAGTTTAGGGAAGGGTTTTCCTACATCTATAAATAAGAGAAGTCTTATCATAGATTAGGGTTACACACTCTTACATAAGAATTGTAGAGAGTACTTACAATTTCTATAGAGATAGAAATTAGGGTTTTGCCAACACCCATCTTCTTGAACGAGTATTATTCCTTGGTGGATCACCTCTAGAGGCCAAACACTTGGGTGGCTAACGTTGATCAAAGGAGGGAATTTTGTCGGTGGAATTCAAGGAGAACGCGAAGGAATTGGAGGTGAACTTGTACCTGAGGAAGCTAGAATTCTACAAGGGTATAATTCTTATTCTCCATCTCTTTCGTTTAATTAATAATTGTGCATAAAGAAAGATCATGGTGATGGTTTGTATAAAATTTTAAAATATGATTTTATCGCGCTTCCGCTTTATTAATGTAATTTGATTGCATGTTCGCGTTATACAAACCTAACAGAAAATAGGGAGAAAAGAGAGGAAAAAGTGAGGAATTATATCTTTTGTGTAAGATTATATATTATATATTTTCTACTCTACTCAATATACAAGTTCATACACATTGTGAGGATTATTTGCAAGGTGAAAAAACCATTTCTATAGCAATTTTTGTATATCATTTTGTTAATCTTCTTGTCAATTGGGTTATGTGAAATGTAGTTTTTCTTGTATATCGTTGTGGATCCATGGATTGAGGACTATTAGTGAGGGTTCCAAATGGAACGAAATTCTTCCTAATGGCCCGATAATATCCATTTGATGATTTTTAGCTCGTTATAGTGATGTAGCAATTTTGGATGTGAGCCTAGGAACGCGACCCCGTGGTCCAAATCTGATGATGGACATTTTTGGATGTATGTAATAGGGCCGATGTAGCTTTTATTGTAAATATGTAATTGTCGGGCCTTAAAACGATATCAAGTCGAAAATCGGGTTTAAGGCCCAGTAATAGTGAAATATGTGATTGTGGGCGTTGGGGTTATTCGGATGGCTTACATGCCCATGAATAGCCCCCACGCATTTTAATGTTTGGTTTGATTTGTGACACAAAAATTGATTTCAAGTTAAACGATGAAGATTTCTATAAAATCAATCAAAGTAGGTTATTAGCACCACGAGGCTAAAATTTGGAAATGCTAATGAATGTCGATTCCTATTTAACGAGAAGGCTAAAGGAAAAATCGTTTTCAAACATCACAAAAATGATTTTATAAAAATAAGTAACGTTTTATTAAATCTTTGTGCATAGGGTTAAAGAGATCCTAGAAGTTGCCCATCATTTGAGTTACGAAAGCAACGTATAGATCTCGATTCCTATTTTGACGAAGGTTTAGAAAACTCTTGTTTTTGCCAAAACGACACCTAATGAAAAATCTCATAAGTTTTTGACAATTAAAATCAAACCTTTCTCATAAAGCTTTCTCGTATAAGCCGAATGACATTCTAAAGCAGTCTCAAAAGAAAGCACGACTTTTCATCAAAACCCAAATGGTTTCTTCATGCAAACTCACCACGACATTCACACAGGCACACACACACGCGCGCGCACATACACACACACATTCAAGAATGAAAGGATAGAAAAAGCATCAAGATTACGGTAACCGTGTTTCACGGAAGTCGGGGGGTGCCTAACACCTTCCCCTCACTTAAGCAAGCCCCCGAACTCTATGAATCTCGGTTCGCAGACCAATTAATTAGGAGTCACACATGAGCCAGCGATTTATGAAAACGAAACTCGGATGAGTTGGTACATCCATTTCAAATATACCAACTGGCGACTCTGGTTAATTGGCTCATCATAAAAAATGATCTTTCGAAACTCCGTCGACATTTATGCCGATCTTTTCCAAAAAATCATCTAATAAAAAGGCTAAAATCGAAAAGGGTAACAATCACCAAAAGAGGCGATTCCTCCCGACGTCGACAGCTGGCGACTCCGCTGGGAAATTAGAGGGCTTAAGCCGCGTTCAAGTCTTGATGCTGTCCTATCCTTTAAAATTCATGAATGTGTGTGTGCGTGCGATATTTTGACCTGTTGTTATGTGAATGTGATTTACCAATGAATGAATGGTTGAATGGAGTTGCTTTACTTTAAAGTAATCATTTGCATACGGTGAGGACGATGAATGTGAATGTATGTTGAGAGTGTACCTCCTCTTGAGGCAAACCTGTCGGTTGCTTATTACTGGACTCGAAGGGGCTGCTCCCCGGAGATGGCTCAGGAAACGCACCACCCAAATTTGCTCCAATCGAAAGGATTCAGACGAGTAGATTGCGAAGATTTGGGGACCTTCATGCCGAAAAGCCCGCGAGAGTAACCCTAGGGTAGGTCAGCCTCTGATAAACCTAACGAAAGGGAAGCTTCTTCATGCCCTTTTATCGTTCAGTCAAATAAATAAATGTATTGTAAATGGCATACAACTGTCATACCGTCATCATCGTAATAAATATGTCCTGTATCATGTGATTACATCACCTGCACATATAAAGAGAATACTGACATGGTTTTGCAGGAAGGCCATCCATACCACGTACCAAGGTTTTCTAAAACTTCTAAATACTATCCTGTCATCAAACAGTGACCTTGTTTTGCAGGATAAGATTAGAGAACCGTGAAAGCGTGGCATAACGATCACAAAGAACCCGGAGTAGAGGCATATTTGACCAAAAAAAAAATCTCAAAAATCAAAAATCCCCCAAACCTTTCAACAAGTCAAAGGACCGGATCTTTTGTCAGCCCAGCGAGATACCGATGCAACCAGTATGAGGGAGATCACAAGAAAAGCAACTTAACACTGGGGCATTTGTCAACTACCCAGGAAATGATGACGTGCAAATTGGCACCCATGCAACAATCCCATCAACATGCATCATCATCATCAAATGCTACCTCATGTCAATTCAATATTCAACGATACATCTGGCATTTGTCAAGCATAGTTTTCCCGGGATACGATGACTCGCGTGAAAGGGGATTTTATTTGACTTGATAGGAATCGGATTAATTCTGACAAGCAACCGTGGAGCACGATCGTGAGTATGATTAGACGAAGAAGGCTATTCAACCTTTTGATCGGGTACAAAGCCTTAATTCAAAGCAACGTTTGTGGCAGATTTGACCTCATGTGCCAGTCTTCACTTTGCATTTGCACGAACTTTCAGTTGTGGGGTATAAAACTATGACGACGTTGATGGCAATTAACACGTAGTCAGACAGTAAATAATTATCAAGCTAATATCAAGAAGTCAGACGATAAATGATTATCAAGCTAATGTCTCGAATCGTGGCCTGGGTTATTCGAGTAATTAAGCCCGAGGGGTGTCTCTACACCTGGTGCCCTAAAGCCATCTGGTTTGGGAGTCGCTGGCCCAACACTCGTTACATGGGTAACTCAGAGCCTAAGAAAATGAGCATTACAGTAGAGGAGGCCCGAGCAGATTCGAATCGTGGCATGGGCTACTCGAGTAATTAAGCTTAAGGGGTGTCTCTGCATCTGGTGCCCTAAAGCCGTCTGGTTTGGGAGTCACCGGCCTAACACTCGCTACATGGGTAACTCAAGCCTAAGAAAACGAATCTTGCGCAAGGTCAAGCAAAGAATGAATGGTGCAGACCACCAGCTTGTCTCGAATCGTGGCCTTTGTTACTCGAGTAAATAAACCCGAAGGGGTGTCTGTACACCTAATGCCCCAAAACCGTCTGGTTTAGGAGTCATTGGTCCAAAACTCGTTAAATGGGTAACTTTGAATAGCCTAAGAAAACGAGACAAGTGAAGTGGGCTAATAAAGAGAAAAGATAATACGAAAAACTCTCGGCCTTAAACAAGAAGCCATGGAAGAGAAACCCCTACTGAATGATGCATCGCACAGTGCATTTGTCATATGATGTCAATCCTGCTAAGAATGTTGTCGAGAATGGAGACAGAGTACCTTTGACGAGGGAAGGTAGTTCTTTTGAATCCGACCTTACTCACGTACAATGACCATGAATGCTTGAAGGTGTTCTTACGATTTCATAACTCGTTAAATAGAAAATTATCAACTCACGAGGGATTGAAAATAACTTCCAATCTGGTACATTCACGGTTCACAACTCGCTAGATTGTGCGATCAACAGATATTCAATTTCATGTGCTTTAACTGCATTTACACTTTTGTCGAGATTATAATATCTTTGTGTTGAACTAACACTAATGGCCCGAGCCTTCAAGTTTTGGCATTTGTTAGTCATCTGATATGCAGGATCTTGCAGAGCTGTGGATAACTCAGCACGGTCAACATCGCGAGTTTTCGATAGAAATTCTTGGTAGCGACATGCACCAAGGCAGGGGCAGTTAAGAATCGTGAAATGGAAGGAAGCTGAGGCTGCACAGAACTTCTCGTCATTGGGCCTCTCCCCAATCCTAACTATCACTGCCTCGACATCCAAATGATCCACGTGCATGAGCATATACAAGGATGATATAATGCGGGACAACAGCATATCGGCCATCAGAAATGATCAAAAGGCCAAGGAGCCCAAAATAGCTGTTGATCATCACAGAGAGCGAAACAGACTGCCTCAACTTGATGAAATGAAACAGGCAGAGTACCAAACCAATGTTGAAGTCTAGAAACTACACTTCACGACGAGGCGTGATCCAGTCAAATGTTGGCAAACAACGACGACTGTCGAATCGTATCATTTGACTGAACAGGGGTCATTTCTATCTAAAATATATGTTTTGCACATGCATCTATAACATATCTGTCAGATCGTGCATAACATCTTTTGTATGCATACAGGTACAATCAAAATGAAAATCTTCAGGAAAGTACAAGCACGTCGCTTTCAACCTCACAAATGATCAGACCGTGATGGCTTTTGCGGTATGGTACGTGGACGATGTTGGTGGGAGATCCAGGACAGAAGCCGATCACACATCCCACTTCAAGAAATCACTCAAATCAAATCGAGCGACCCCTGGGAAGGGCTGGTATCTAAACAATCAATGATCCCTGGGAAGGGCTGGTATCCAAACAATCAATGACCCTGGGAAGGGCTGAGATCCAAACAATCAACGACCCCTAGGAAGGGCTGAGATCCAAACAATCAACGACCCCTAGGAAGGGCTGAGATCCAAACAATCAACGACCCCTGGGAAGGGCTGACATCCAAAAAAACAACGACCCCAGGGAAGGGCAGAGATCCAAACAAACGACGACCCCTGGGAAGGGCTGAGATCCAAACAATCAACGACCCCTGGGAAGAGCTGAGATCCAAACAAACAACGACCCTTGGGAAGGGCTGAGATCCAAACAAACGATGACCCCTGGGAAGGGCTGAGATCCAAACAAACGACGACCCCTGGGAAGGGCTGAGATCCAAATAACCAAACACCCTGGGAAGGGCTGAGATCCAAACAACCAAACACCCTGGGAAGGGCTGAGATCCAAACAACCAAACACCCTGGGAAGGGCTGAGGTCCAAACAACCAAGCACCCTGGGAAGGGCTGAGATCCAAACAACCAAACACCCTGGGAAGGGCTGAGATCCAAACAACCCTACACCCCAGGGAAGGGCTGAGATCCAAACAAACAACGACTCCTGGGAAGGGCTGAGATCCAAACAAACACCGACCCCTGGGAAGGGCTGAGATCCAAACAATCAACGACCCCTGGGAAGGGCTGAGATCCAAACAATCAACGACCCCTGGGAAGGGCTGAGATACAAACAACCATCGACCCTTGGGAAGGGCTGAGATCCAAACAAACAACGACCCCTGGGAAGGGCTGAGACCCAAACAACCAAACACCTTGGGAAGGGCTGAGATCTAAACAACCAAACACCCTGGGAAGGGCTGAGATCCAAACAACGACCCCTGGGAAGGGCTGAGATCCAAACAACCAAACACCTTGGGAAGGGCTGAGATCCAAACAACCAAACACCCTGGGAAGAGCTGAGATCCAAACAACCAAACACCCTGGGAAGGGCTGAGATCCAAACAACCAAACACCCTGGGAAGGGCTGAGATCCAAACAACCAAACACCCTGGAAAGGGCTAAGATCCAAACAACCAAACACCCCTGGGAAGGGCTGAGATCCGAACAAACAACGACCCCTGGGAAGGGCTGAGATCCAAACAACCAAACACCCTGGGAAGGGTTGAGATCCAAACAACCAAACACCCTGGGAAGGGCTGAGATCCAAACAACCAAACACCCTGGGAAGGGCTGAGATCCAAATAACCAAACCCATGGTAAGGGCTGAGATCCAAACAACCAACGACCCCTGGAAAGGGCTGAGATCCAAACAATCAACGACCCTTGGGAAAGGCTGAGATCCAAACAACCAACGACCCCTGGGAAGTGCTGAGATCCAAACAAACAACGACCGCTGGGAAGGGCTGAGATCCAAACAACCAAACACCCTGGGAAGGGCTGAGATCCAAACAACGACTCCTGGGAAGGGCTGAGATCCAAACAACCAAACACCCTGGGAAGGGCTGAGATCCAAACAACCAAACACCCTGGGAAGGGCTGAGATCCAAACAACCAACCCCTGGGAAGGGCTGAGATCCAAATAACCAATGACCCCTGGGAAGGGCTGAGATCCAAACAACCAACGACCCCTGGGAAGGGTTGAGATCCAAACAACCAAACACCTTGGGAAGGGCCGAGATCCAAACAACCAAACACCGTGGGAAGGGCTGAGATCCAAGCAACCAACACCCTGGGAAGGGGGCTGAGATCCAAACAATCAACCGGAGACGAGACCCGGTGATTACGAAATGGGTGACCGGATACGAGACCCGGCACCAACAAGACAATCGACCGGATACGAGACCCGGCGATTACGAGACGAGCGACCGGATACGAGACCCGGCACTCACAGGACAATCGACCGGATACGAGACCCGGCGATTACGAGGCGAGCAATCGGATACGAGATCCGGCGCAGATGAGACGATCAACCGGATACGGGACCCGGCGATCACGAGACTGGCAACCGGATACGAGACCCGGCGCAGACGAGACGATCAATTAGATGATGAAACCCGACGACTAACAATGCGGTCAGTGATTGATGCGTTGACACCTTTACAAATGTTTTGCGTGCATTACATCTTGTGTTGCATCATAAGCTGCAGTAGTTGCATCATGTATGTATGTCATTCTTGTGCACTGTCATTCATGCATCGGGTGTCTATTTCTTTATCCTGTTTATTTCATTTAACATTTCATAAACATGATAAAGAGGGGCAGCTGTAGACACCCAAATTTTGCACTTCGTATACTAACCCTGACAAGAGGGCAAATTCGTCCATTGAGCCGGCCTATGAGAGTGAAGGAGGGGCGCAAGTACAAACACTCGGCGCCACCGCGACGATTTGCAAATCAAAACCAACATGACAACAAGGCCGTCCGAAACGAGCATTCCCGAATGATGTGGCACGCCTATTTCAGCTCATCTCTCATTTAGCATACAGGAGGTTAGAGGCGGAGAGAAGAAAAAGAATAGGCAGCAGCAGCTCAGAAAAAGAGGAAGAAATAGCAAGAATTTGCAAGAAAATAGGGAGAAAAGAGAGGAAAAAGTGAGGAATTATATCTTTTGTGTAAGATTATATATCATATATTTTCTACTCTACTCAATATACAAGTTCATACACATTGTGAGGATTATTTGCAAGGTGAAAAGACCATTTCTATAGCAATTTTTGTATATCATTTTGTTAATCTTCTTGTCAATTGGGTTATGTGAAATGTAGTTTTTCTTGTATATCGTTGTGGATCCATGGATTGAGGACTATTAGTGAGGGTTCCAAATGGAACGAAATTCTTCCTAATGGCCCGATGATATCCATTTGATGATTTTTAGCTCGTTATAGTGATGTAGCAATTTTGGATGTGAGCCTAGGAACGCGACCCCGTGGTCCAAATCCGATGATGGACATTTTTGGATGTATGTAATAGGGCCGATGTACCTTTTATTGTAAATATGTAATTGTCGGGCCTTAAAACGATAGCAAGTCGAAAATCGAGTTTAAGGCCCCGTAATAGTGAAATATGTGATTGTGGGCGTTGGGGTTATTCGGATGGCTTACATGCCCATGAATAGCCCCCACGCATTTTAATGTTTGGTTTGATTTGTGACACAAAAATTGATTTCAAGTTAAACGATGAAGATTTCTATAAAATCAATCAAAGTTGGTTATTAGCACCACGAGGCTAAAATTTGGAAATGCTAATGAATGTCGATTCCTATTTAACGAGAAGGCTAAAGGAAAAATCGTTTTCAAACATCACAAAAATGATTTTATAAAAATAAGTAACGTTTTATTAAATCTTTGTGCATAGGGTTAAAGAGATCCTAGAAGTTGCCCATCATTTGAGTTACGAAAGCAACGTATAGATCTCGATTCCTATTTTGACGAAGGTTTAGAAAACTCTTGTTTTTGCCAAAACGACACCTAATGAAAAATCTCATAAGTTTTTGACAATTAAAATCAAACCTTTATCATAAAGCTTTCTCGTATAAGCCGAATGACATTCTAAAGCAGTCTCAAAAGAAAGCACGACTTTTCATCAAAACCCAAATGGTTTCTTCATGCAAACTCACCACGACATTCACATAGGCACACACACACACACGCGCGCACATACACACACACATTCAAGAATGAAAGGATAGAAAAAGCATCAAGATTGCGGTAACCGTGTTTCACGGAAGTCGGGGGGTGCCTAACACCTTCCCCTCGCTTAAGCAAGCCCCCGAACTCTATGAATCTCGGTTCGTAGACCAATTAATTCAGAGTCACACATGAGCCAGCGATTTATGAAAACGAAACTCGGATGAGTTGGTACATCCATTTCAAATATACCAACTGGCGACTCTGGTTAATTGGCTCATCATAAAAAACGATCTTTCGAAACCCCGTCGACATTTATGCCGACCTTTTCCAAAAAATCATCTAATAAAAAGGCTAAAATCGGAAAGGGTAACAATCACCAAAAGAGGCGATTCCTCCCGGCGTCAACAAAGGTGTTCCATTTCTCAATATAAGATATTTTACCAAAATAATTTGGTTTGACACAACAATTTAAGCTTCATCGAGAAATATATGAATAATGATTCATTTCTTAAGTTATGCTGAACAAGAAGCAATAACTTCACAATAATTGATAGCAAGATGTAATATACTTGCTTAAATGTAACAAGGTTAGAAGACTTGCCTTAGCATAGTACGTTAAGTTTCACGCTGTTTATCAACGTTGGGTAGTCTAATTATGTCTATTCATATCAATAGTAAATATTAGAATCTATAATAATACTTATCTAATTAAACTAGACAAGTTTCATTGAGGTTTGACGCCGATTTGGTATCTCGGTCGCATTATCAGATAGCTAAACACATAGGTTATCAATAAAACTTCATTTGGAATCTTAAATATTAGCTTAGATAATGTAATTATCATTTATAATATTTTTATAAGATTAATATTATTTTTAAATAATTTTAACAAGCTTGGTAATATTTTTAAATAATTTTACAAGCTTATGAATATTTTAAAATGATTTAATTATCATTTATAATATTTTTAAAACATTAATATGTTATTTAAATGATTTATTTATCACTTAGAATAATTTTAGATACTTAAAATATTATTTAAATGATTTATTTATCATTTATAATATTATTAGAAAGATAGAATATTATTTAAATGATTTATTTTATCATTAATAATATTTTTAGAATTTATTTTATCATTTAAATGATGTAATTATTATTTATAATAATTTTTAAAACTTAGTTTAATATTTAAATGATTTAATTATCATTTATAATATTTTCTAATTACTTAGTATATTATTTAAAATAATTTATTTATTATTTATAATAATTCTGGAAAGTTAGTAATATTTTTAAATAATTTAATTATCATTTAAACTAATTTAAATACATTAATATTATTTTTAAATTATTTATTTAATATATTTATTAAATAATTTAATATTAAATTAAATTAAATAATTATTAAAAATTATATAAGAATATTAAATATAATTAAAGATGAATTTTTAATATTTAATTATAATTATTATGAATTATTTAATATTTATTTATAATTTATTTAATTATTTTTATTAATTTTTATTTAAAACCGTCGCAAAAGGGCTTTAGCAACGGACTGCATATAAACTTAGTTTCTGGGAATGAGGATGAAGATTGTCGCTAACGGTGTTCTTCATGAAGAACAGCCGGTCATGGTGCAATTGGGAATTTTGACCTCAAATTAATTATTACTAAGTTAATGTTTGAGTTCAATCTTTGTTGCTCGTTACAGTACACATGGTAGAAAGTAACGACATGTGTTTGTTTGGGTTATACAACATCACATGATCAAGATTTGATCAAGTCAAACTAGCCGGACCAACTGTTCTTGAGTTTCTGGGTTACCTAGAAACTCATCCAGTCATGGTCGGTCAACGCGTTTTGACTGGTAATAACTTTCCTTCCATGTTAGCTTTATGTGATTTGTTGATTTAAACTTGTAGATTACATGGCAAAGAACAGATACAAACCTTAAAATCTCATAAATTATCTCATGTGGTCAAGATCTAGGCTGGTCAAAAGCTTGTTAGACACTGTCAGAGCTATTCTTCGCTTTTCTGGGTTACCTAGAAACAGAACACTCGTGGTCGGTCAATGGGTTTTGACCACTAATAACTTTCATACTAGAGATAATTTAGACATTCCACCAATTAAATATTATAGTTAACATGGCATACTACCAATTCATGCTTTAAAACACATCAAACAAATATTTTAAGCATATCAAAATCTCTGACAAAAAGCCTTGCCAGACTGTTCTTGACTGCCAAGAACAGTTAGCTATTTTTGTCTAATCTTGATATCTAGATGTTATGGAAACATGATTTAACCGCCCAGATCACTTAATAACATATTATTAAGCATTCCCAAACATTAAAACATAACATCTAATTAAAACTTAAAGATCTAGCATAAAATTAGGGTTTTTGCACCGTTTTCTTCAATTTTTGATTTCTGACTTCTGATTTTGATCTTACACTTGCAGAGGCTTAATATGGTATGATTATAAGTGTTTAGGCTTTGTAAATTCGTAGGTCTAATGGTCAGTTTGATGTTCTATTTATAGCATTTGCAAATTAGGGTTTCTTTAGCCTTTTGATCCAATTTTGCCCTCCAAAATATCTAGCCTTGATACTTGTGCTGCTATGGTCTGATCCTAGTGACCTACTTGTGCTGGAGAGTTAGAAAAATATCTGATCTTGTGTTCTTATCCTCTTTTGATTGGTTTAAACTTTTATTTTTGATTTATTTCCTTACTAATTAAACTTAAATTTTTACTAATCATGTTTAGGATGTTTAATTAGGTTTAGTAATACCTTAATTAAGGTTATATATCATAATTAAGGTTTTACATTTCATAAATTAAAGTTTAGATGACCTAATTAGGATTAGGGTTTCATAATTAGGGTTCAGGGTTTCTTAATTCATGAATTAGGGTTTCCTAATTCATGAATTAGGGTTTAAATCTTCAATTAGGGTTTTAATATAAGTTCAATGATTCATAATTAATATTATGATTCATTACTCAGAATCTAATTATATCAATTAAGATTCTTGTGTAGTAATTAGGGTTTTGATTTACCAATTCGGACAACTTTTACTAATTAGGGTTTTCAAATTAGGGTTTCTGATTTAGTTTACTATTTTAAACCCTAATTCACTTATTTTATATTTTTATCAGTTAATATAATATTATATTAACTCCGAAGCACGACAAATCATTTTGTCATTTCCAAGCACGACACAACAGCTTACAAAAATAATTTGTCGAGACGCTTCTCGGTGAATTCGTCGGAAGCACGACAAATCATTTTGTCCGTGTAAGTACGACTAAGCTGCTTCGAAAATATTTTTATTTGATCTAATTCTTTAATAAAATATACAATTACATAACACAAAGTCGGAACAAGAAATTTCATTTAATAAACACATAATTTACATATACAAATCTTATTAGGGTTTCGGAATATTACAAATTCTATTTAAACAAGAGATAATTGTTTCGTAATCACAAATAGCTAAACTAATAAGAGAAATAATTATGAATAATATTATAGAAATGAAGTTATCAAGAATACAATTTCCCCCAATAATGTTCCCTATTCATCTTCTTCATATTTAATCAATCAAATATTGCAGATTGCTAACCAAGAATTCAAAAGTATTCATCTAACTTATTCCAATATTAGATAAGTGTCATCATTCTCAATTAAAACACTATATTCCTATGTGAATAATCAACAATGATGCTATAATTACTAATTCTTAACAAGTTCATGCGACACTTGGGTATATTTCTATCCCTTATGCAAATTGAATAATAATTCTTAACATGAATTAATCCAACACATGTATTATATTCCACATCCAATCTAAAATCAACGCATCAATCTCATCTAGATCAATAGATTAATTGTTGGCCAGGCAACTATTGAGTGTAAACCAAAATATAATAAACAATCTTGCAAACATTTGATAGAAGTTAAATAGTCAATAGATTAATAAAAATCAATCATCGGATTCCATTGCAATCTTGAAAATGGAATTTAGTTCATGAATAAAGAAAAGAACAACATCTCATAAATCGTAGTCATTATAAACTCAAGAATCTAAGAGAATGATAAAGGAAAAGAATCTGATAGACAACTCTCGCTATAATTCTTCAGATCTTGATCTTCAATCATGTGATGCCCCCAAATTCTCTACACTCCCTGTAGCAGATTTGATGCTCACGTGAAACTATTCAACTATAAATATTCATAATATATAACTTCTATCTATCCAAGGTTCACAGTATCCCATAACAGATAATAGTTCTCGTCAGAACTTCAACTGTGTTTGGATACCCTTACTTGGATGTATAGATTTATAACCGATGAATATCTCTTTCATATCAATAGTTCATATCTATCTGACATTCACAGTATTAATGATAAGATTGTTCCTAGAACTGAAGGGCGCATTCCGATAAAGATGGCACCTTACTGACGCTCATTAAGTGTAACCCCAGAGCTTATAGAACTCTCAATATCATTCAATACCCTCATTCAGATGTATAGTTTATATGGATACTGTATTAACTTAGTACAACTCTTCTAGACAATTAAAGATTAGAGTATAACGCAATTAACATAATAAAAGGTGATAATATGTTACAATATTATTAAGTTCAGTTACATCATTCTCAATACTGTGTCTTTATTACAACAAAAGTCATATAAGACTTGAAAACATTCACAACAGTAAAATAAAACTAATTAACATGGCATTTTCCCTTGTCTGTCCCTGAAGTTCCGGGGTTACCATCTAAAACTGTAAAGAAAGATATACGCAATAATGAGCTACAAATGCTCAGCAAGTTTATTTGAAAATATAAATACAAGATGTTTGAGTTGAAATATGTCAAAAGATGTATAACTGAGGGTTCAGTACATGAACCATGTGTTTCAATCAGTTCTATCAGTGTTCGATGACTTAGAACAGCTTGATTTCGGATATCTGGTAGGGGATCAGCCTAACCAATATCCTAGGAGTATGCATATCATCCTACAATTTTATGTCAATATATAATCGACGATTTTACAACCTTCTGTTAAGGTGTTCCATTTCTCAGTATAAGATGTCGTACCAAAACAATTTGGTTTAACACAACAATTTATGCTCAAATAAACAATATATGAATAATGATTCATTTCTTAAGTTATGTTGAACAAGAAGCAATAACTTCACAATAATTGATAGCAAGATATAGTACTTGCATAAAGGTAACAAAGTTAGAAGACTTGCCTTGGTGTTTAGGTTAATGAACACTAAGCTTAAACTTATTAAAATAACCCTACACAATCATTTAATACATAAGAAGTTAGATTCATCGTATTATATTACTCCATGTCATATAATAACTTAACTTAACTATTTTCATAGGTGTTATAGGCTCCATAACACCCTAGCTCAAAAACTCATTTTTAAGTCCTTAAACCCGAATGCCTCTAATAAATTTTTAGCTTTAACATTCTTTACGGAAACTGCCATAACTTTCTCATAACAATTAAGGTGATTCTTGAGTCTAAATTCGTTAGAATTTCCCCCTCTACAACTTTCTTTTATATTTCAGAAGCAGATTTGGACTTTAAAATTTCGAAAAATGGGCAGAAAGGTCTATGAGCCTACTTTGATCAAAATATCTTGGGTTAACCATGTGAAACATGGTACCACTAGCATTAATTTGTTAAGATAACATGTTCTAAGACGCAATAACACCTCATAACATAAAAATACCAAAATCATAAACCTACTTATGCTAGATTTATGACTTTTACTCAAGAACACAAAGAACACTAAGAACACTTTGAAAAATTTGAACATGATAACTACTTACGATTTGATCATTTATTCACTATAGTTGTAATGATTTAGACATTATAACTACTAGTGATTATGATATATACTACACTAGCTATAAAATGAGTTTTAACATTATAACTACTAGTAAAATGTATAATTAGCTATAACTACGAATTGAAATCGAACATTATAACTACTAAGATAACTACCTCTTAAAGTTGCAAGCTTTAACTATTTCTTGGCAACTATCAATACTTGAAATATATCTAAAGAGTAATTTTGCTCTTTGATTTTGTGAATTGGTAAGTTTTTAAGCTTGCAAAGCTTCCTATTTATAGGCTAGGTAGAGTTAGGGCAAAATAGTCTTTTCTCATTAATTCATGACATCATCGCTTGCATCATCATCCTTTGTGACATCACTGCTTACATCATCATCCAACGTGACATCATCGCTTGCATCATCATCCTTTGTGACATCACTGCTTACATCATCATCCAACGTGACATCATCGCTTGCATCATCGTCCAATGTGACATCATTATGACATCATGATGACATCATCTTTGTGATACTTTGAAGATGATGTCATGGTTACATCATGCTTGCATCTGATTGGTCGAAAATAATTCACTTGGATTCTTAGTTACATATTCATATATATTTCGTATTTTACGCGTATTGTACCTCATATTAATCTCGTATTCTATCGTATAATATTTCGTATTATACTCGTATTTATTCTTATATTTTATCGTATAATATTTCGTATTATACGAGTATTTATTCTTACATTCTTCGTTTTTAACTTCTAAAATTCATCCCATAGTCGAAAAACAACGTTTTTCGTTTTCTAATTTTATTGGATATTCCATCTTTCTTCGTAATATTAACATTCGCGTATTCTTCGAAAAATCGAAAAGACACAAAAGCGTTTTTGGGTGAATAGTGTTTTCGGCGACTATTTCTCAGAAAATGGTTAGACGATCAAAAATCTAAAAAAAAATATATTTCTTTTTGTCTTTTCCCTTTTTTGTCTTATTATCGTGAATAGTAATTTGCACGTTTTTCGAGAAAAACTTTTATTGGATAATACGTATTTATGCTCCATACAAACGCTCAATCTTCAAACAAAATGATTAGAAATGAAAAGCGTTTCTGTATGAATAGCAATTCCCGCGTTTTTCTGCGGAAAAACTTTTATTGGATAATACGTGTTTTCACATCGTATTACCGGTAAATCTTGAAATAGAATGTTATTACGGCATACACATTTCTCTAGGAAACCTAGGTTATTCATAGGATTTATCCCTTAGGGTTTAGGGTTTAGGTTTTAACCTTTTTTCCAATTTAGGTTTTAGCCTTTAATTAACTTCTTGATTTTAATAAGTGTTAAGTTTAACTACTTAAACCAAAACAGAAAATCTTACACAAAGAAAAAAAATCATATAACACATTTGAAGCTCAATTTATTTATTCATATAACACATAAGTTAGGTTATAGTTCTAACCTCTAATCGTATACGATCGTATCTTCGAATCGTTTTTAGTCTTTCAGATAGTTCAATATATACTTGAGCAATCGTTCTTAGCTTTTAAATTGACAGTCTTTATTAGATCTTGTCAGATCACATTTAAAATATTTGGGATATTACAAATCCTCTCTTCTCTTCCTCTAGATTGAATGAAAATGTATTCTGCCTCCTTTTGTTGTATTACGTATATCCTCCTCTTCGGCATCGTTCCATATTTAAAAGGTAAAGAAAACCCTAATTTCGCCGCACGCACGCGAAAAAACCTTCGGGCACTGTGGCCCACGATACGCGTCGCGGCTCCCAATAGCGAGCGCCGCGACCCATGATCTCTGTTCATTTTCTTGCTTTTCTTCCTTGCTCGCCCAATTGCTTCAAATATTACGATTTTGTAACTTAACTCCTTTATTCCTACAAAATAAATAAAAATAATAAAATAAATACAAACTCTATAAAATAACATAAAATACTTAAAAACACATATTAAGCCTAAAAGTATCCAAATAATAGGTATAAAACCTACTCATCAAATACTCCCAAACTTAAATATTTGTTTGTCCTAAAGCAAAAGCTTAAATCAAACTACAACTAAATTACCACACATCAGTAATGGAACAATGTTACTTGACACTTGGCCTCAAGACAAACTCATTCTACACTACACTCTTAATTCAACGCGTGCAAATTCGATAATTAACCCAATTGATAATCATACAACGACTTGCAACTCTCTACACATGCGCATGAACCCCTACAGCTTACAATAGATAGAATTTAGAAGAATTCACACAATCAACATTCCATAGAAATCTTAGATCCACCTTCGAAACCTTCCAGGCACATCAATTTTCACTAATCATGGCAACACATAAGTTCAGCGAATCAGCAAAACCTTAAAATATCAAGCTCGGTAAGATTATTTTCTATACTCATTCTTCACAATAAGAATAATAAATATTTTTTTCTCTTTTTTTTAATAATAACTGATTAGTGCATTTTATGCTCCTTCTCATCCTCACATATATCTGATTGAGTGCGTTTTACGCTCCATCTCAACCGTACATTTCTTTCAACAATAAGCAAATAATCTTACCTACAAACTAATCTCGCTTCTCCCCCAAACTTATGATATGTCACATTTTAGTTTCAACCAATCATTCAATCAAATATTCTCAAGTCTCAACAAGATTACCTTGGACACATGACTGCATAAGTTTCTTTCAAATTTATAAATTCTTTCACAATTTTCTACCTATTCAACTTATGGAACCCACACATCATTGTCAACGCCGGGAGGAATCGCTTCCGTGGTGATTATTACCCTTTCCAATTTTAGCCTTTTTATTAGATGATGTTTTGGAAAAGGTCGGCACTAATGTCGACGGGGTTTTGAAAGATCGTTTTTTATGATGAGCCAATTGACCAGAGTCGCCAGTTAGTATATTTGAAATGGATGTACCAACTCATACGAGTTTCATTTTCGTAAATCGCTGGCTCATATGTGACTCCGAATTAATTGGTCTGCAAACCGAGATTCATAGAGTTCGGGGGCTTGCTTAAGCGAGGGGAAGGTGTTAGGCACCCCCCGACTTCCGTGAAACACGGTTACCGCAATCTTGATGCTTTCCTACCCTTTAATTCATAAAATGTGTATATGCGCGCGTGTGTGTGCCTATGTGAACGTTGTGGTGAGTTTTGCATGAAAAAGAAACATTTGGTGTTTTATGAAAAAGGCGTGTTTTATTTTGAGAATATTTTAGAATGTTGTAGACACCCGATTTTTGCATTTCCTATACTAACCCTGACAGGAGGGCAAAATCGTCAATTGACCCGACACACGAGAATAAAGGGTGGACATAAGGACGAACCCTCAAAACCACCACGACGGGATGATATTGAAGCCGACACGACAGCAAGCGAATGTCGAGAGTCAGTTACTGATCACTGTGCTTACCCGGATGACGTGGCACGTTTCCCGACGGTTTCCGGACTGCCGAGCGCAAACCCGTCAGCGGGAACCAACGGTACGACACGAAAATCGAGACGAGGCACGGAAAACGAGAAAATCAGCACAGTTAGCCGCAGATCAATTCGCGGCCAAGGACAGAACTCGAGGCAGCACGGGACTCGAAGCGCACGGGACTCGAGCGCGGCTGGGGGGAGAACCAAGGGCCAGCCGCAGATATATCTGCGGCCAGCCGCAGATAGATCTGCGGCTGCCCTTGGCAGTGCTATATTAGGCCAGTTCGCATACAGGAAAAAAAGAGAGGATTCAGCAGCAGCAGCAGCAGTTCGGGAGAAGAAGAAAAAACAGCAAGAAAACAGCAAAAATTAGGAGAGAAAAGAGTGAAAAGAGTGAGGAATTGTACCAATTTTGTGAGATTATATCTCATATTTTCTACTCTACTCAATACACAAATTCATACATATTGTGGGGATTAATTGCAAGGTGAAAAAAACCATTTGTTCTTAGCATTTTGTTATACCATGTTGTTAATCTTTTGGTCATCCGAATTACCTTGAATGTAGTTTTTTCTCATATGTTATTGTGAAGCCATGGGTTAGGGACTATTAGTGAGGGTCTCATCGGAATGAAATTCCCCCTAATAGCCCGATGATATCCGTTTGGTGCAAATCTTAGCTATTATGGTATGGTATCATTCATAGTGTATTTCGATCGTCATTGTAAGATATCCTAGAGTGTTAGGCATCCCGTTGTTGTTTATTTTCGTTATATCCATTTGGCGGTTGTGCAATAAGTTCGGATGTGAGCCTAGGAATGCGACCCCGTGGTCCAAATCCGATGATGGACATTTTTGAATGTATGTAATCGGGTGGATGTATCCGTTATTGTAAATATGTAATCGTCGGGCCTTAAAACGACGCCAAGGCGATAATCGTGTTTAAGGCCCCGAAATAGTGAAACTTGTGATTGTGGGCGTTTGGGGTTATTTTGATGGCTTACATGCCCATGAATAGCCCCGACGCGTGTTTATGCTTGATTGGATTTTGTGACACGAAAAATGATTTCAAAGATTAAACGATGAAGGTTTTTTTTTTTAAAATCAAGCAAACTAGGAGGTTAGCATCACGTAGCTAAAAATTTGGAGGTGTTAATGAATGTCGATTTCTATTAAACGAGAAGGCTAAAGAAAGTCGTTTTCAAATGTCACAAAAATGGTTTTATAAAAATAAAATAACGTTTTATTAAATCTTGGTCCGTAGGGTGAAAGATATCCTAGAAGTTGCCCATCATTTTATGAAAGCAATGTATAGATTTCGATTCCTATTTTTACGAAGGTTTAAAACTCTTGTTTTGCCAAAACGACGCTTAATGAAAATCTCATAGTTTTTGCTAATTAAAATCAATCCTTTTCTCATAAAAGCTTTCTCGTTTAAGCCGATGGACGTTCTAAGACATGCTCAAATTAGAACACAATTTTCCCTAATAATCCAAATGATTCTTTTATGCAGGCTCACCACAACATTTACATAGGCACATACACACACACACGCACACACACATTTCATGAACTAAAGGATAGGAAAGCATCAAGATTACGGTAACCGTGCTTCACGGAAGTCGAGGGGTGCCTAACACCTTCCCCTCACTTAAGCAAGCCCCCGAACTCTATGAATCTCGATTCGCAGACCAATTAATTCGGAGTCACATATGAGCCAGCGATTTATAAAAAATGAAAACTCGGATGAGTTGGTACATCCATTTCAAATATACCAACTGGCGACTCTGGTTAAATTGGCTCTCATCATAAAAACAATCTTTAAAAACCCCGTCGACATTATTGTTCCGACCTTTTCCAAAAAGTTATCTAACAAAAAGGCAAAAAATCGGAAAAGGGTTACAACCCCCCGCGTAAGCGATTCCTCCCGGCGTCGACAGCTGGCGACTCTGCTGGGGACATTAGAGGGCTTAAGCCGCATTCGAATCTTGATGCTATCCTATCCTTTAAAATTTATAATTGTGTATGTGCGTATGACATTTTGACGTCTTTTATTGTTGTGCAAATGTGTGTTGTTGTCCAATGAATGAATGTTTGAATGGGTTTCTCTTTACTTCAAAGTAATCATTTGCATGCGGTGAGGACGATGAATGTGAATGTATGTTGAGAGAGTACCTCCTCCTGAGGCGAACCTGTCGGTTGCTTATTACTGGACTCGAAGGGGCTGCTCCCCGGAGATGGCTCAGGAAACGCACCACTCAAATCCGCTCCAATCGAAAGGGCTCAAACGAGTAGATTGCGAAGATTTGGGAACCTTCATGCCGAAAAGCCCGCGAGAGTAACCCTAGGATAGGTCAGCCTCAGATTAACCCAACGCAGGAAAAGTCTCTTCATGCCCTTTTACGTTTACGCGTATTAAATGTCATGATCCAATGCAATATCATTTACATCCCCTGTTGCTAAAAGAAGGTACTGACCTCTATGTTTGCAGGGAATAGCTGGGAAAACTTCCTAAATTCGCGTCTAGCATTGATTATTGCAATAAAAGACTGCTAACATTTGGTTTTGCAGGGAAAGATTAAAAGACCCTAAAAACACAAAAGTAACAGTTTGAGCATGCATCCACATCTCTCATTTCCCTAGACTAAACTTTAAACCGTTTTTCCCCTGTAGGATTGCTCCTCAAACGCGTTTGCAGTCTAAAAAGGCCCAAGTCTCTACCTCTGAAATGGCTGATCTCCCCAATCATAGTTCTGTATCTCGGGAAGAGTTTGATGACTTTAGGAAGCAGATGATGGAAATGGCCACAATGCTAAAAGAGCAGTTGTTAATCAGACAGGATCCGTCAAACCAGGGACCGCATAATGTACCACCGCCAGGGGGTGACCAGAATCCTCCTAAGGATGATGCAATCCCATTTAAAAATAACCAACATCAGCTTAAGGACGAGCCGGTCCTCCCAAAGGTCATTCCTGCCCTCAACAAAACAGTAATCACGATTCCAGAGGAGGGGAGATACTGATGACCTTCGCAGAAAAATGAAGCAGATGGAGGAGACCATCCAATCTCTAAAAGGCATAGGCTCCTTGGGTAGGGTTAATTATGCAGATTTGTGTGTCTTCCCCGGAACCAGATATCCAGAGAAATTTAAGATCCCCGAATTCGAGAAATACAATGGGAAAGGGGATCCTTACACTCACCTGAAAATATATATTGGAGAACTGGGGTCCTATGCGGAAGACGAAGGATTAAGGATGCAATTATTCCAGAAAAGCTTGACGGGGGAGGCGAGGATCTGGTATGCCCGTCTCGATAATGCCCGGATTCATAATTGGGAGGAGCTGGCCCATACCTTTCTGACACAATATAGCTTTCAGGCACAGATGGCCCCGGATAGATATCAAATGACAAAAAATTAAGAAGCAACCAAGGGAAACCTTCAGGGACTATGCCCAACGATGGAGGGGTATGGCCGCACAAGTGAATCCTCCAATGAGTGAGTCAGAGATGGTGATGACCTTTGTGGATATACAAGAAGCACCTTATTATGAGCGGGTCATATCAGGGGTTGGAAGACCTTTCGCCGAGATGATAAAACACGGTGAAATGGTGGACATGGGGTTGAAATCGGGTAAAATCCGGGACTTCACAGCTCTTGAAACGGCTGCGGAAACAAATTCAAAGTGGGAATTATGGCAATACGTCCCGCAGGCCCCAAAAGCGAAAAGAGGAAGATGTCTCTCTCGTGCTGCAGGGATCATCCAGGAAAGTGGAGAATAGCCCTCCTGTACAAATACAGAGATTCGGGCCGCCCCGGCAAACCCAATTTTGATAATCCCAGAAACAGACGGACGAAGGAGGTTTGAGACCACACAGAGGCGGGTATTCACCCCGCTTGGGGATCCTCTTGAGCAGATTTTTGGCAATATTGATATCACAGAGGAAGATTGTCGATTTGGCACCTCCATGTGACCCGAAAGGAAGAAAATTTGACCCCAGTAAAAAAGTGTGCATATCATTCGGGTTCCCCGGGTCATGACACTCAGGAATGTTGGACGCTGAAACACATAATTCAAAACATGATTGATAGCGGGGAGATCGTGGTGGAACAGCCCGAGCCGCCAAATGTTAAAATCAATCCCCTGCCGAAGCATGATGGGGGAGGGAGTCAATATGGTAGAAGCCATCGAAACTGAAGGACCGCCAAGGCGAAATTATATGACAAGGATTGATGAGATGGTTGGCATGACGGGTACTCAGGAGAATATGCAAGGGGCACCGGTTAGGTTGACGGGTGCAAGCCGGAGTATCACAGGGGGGCCTATCAAGTTAGCGGCTCCAAAACCTCTCATCATCGCAGCAAGATCACAGATCCCTATTTGCAATCTAAAAACAGTACCGTGGAACTACGGGGGTGTATTGGAGGAAGCGGCCAGTTGTGCTTCCGTAACATCAAAGGGGAATCCCTTGTACCTTCCAGGAAGAGTCCTCAAGAGTAAGAGAAAAGAGAACGAGAGGATATCCGAGGAAAAAGCCGTGGAGTTCTTGGAAAAGATGGACCATCCGGAAGTAAGGGGGATCGGGACGGTGAGCGAGGAATCGACTCTAACGTCGATCATGGATTTGGTGTTATCGTCCAGCGACCACTGCAGAATCTTGGCCAAAATCCTGGGGGAGGCTCACATTCCCAAGACAATTAGCCAAGAAAGTTTTCGGCCGCCTAGTGGACCATCTGCTAGAGAACAATGTGCTATCATTCACAGATGATGATATCCCGAAAGAGGGAAGGGGGCATCGGAGACCGCTGCACATCGCAGTGATCTCATCAGGGTATGTCATGAATGGGGTGCTGATTGATGGGGGATCAGCACTGAATATTTGTCCCCTCAGTACACTGAGAAAAATGAACATTAATCTCAAGCGCTTGCGGGCCAGTCACGTGGTGGTGCGAGCCTTCGATGGATCCCGGAAGGATACATTGGGAGAAATAGAGTTGCCCGTGGAGATAGGGCCGTGTACTTTCGACATTTCTTTTCAGGTATTGGATATCTCGGCCAGTTATAACATGTTGTTGGGAAGACCATGGATACATATGGCCGGGGCAGTTCCCTCTACACTACACCAACAAATCAAGTTCATCGTCAGCGGGAATCTGGTAACAATCTACGCAGAGCGTAATGACCCTTTTCCCTCCAAGAGGGGTCTGCCAGTAATCAATGTGGACGAATCCGCGGCGCCTGCCAGTTTTCAAGCACTGGAGATCAGCTCCCCCCACTATAGAGGTCTGGGAGCCCCAGCCATAAAATCCAAAGCCTCCCCTGAGCTCACCTTCGTTGCTAGAGAAATGATGAAGATGAAGTTTCAACCTGGGCAGGGTTTGGGAAAAGACAACCAAGGAATTTCCACGCCTATTCAACTGCCCAACCAGACAGGCAGGGCAGGGTTGGGATATCATGGAGGCATAGAGCGGATCCACTCTCAAAGGGAAGCCCCAGTTCGATCGACTGGAATCCTGATGCCGAGGGACCATAATGAACAAGGAACGGACAAGCCCGTGTCCGAATTAGAAGGTAAAGATTTGGACTCCTGCGGATGATGAGGCAGTCAAAAGGAAGAGTTTCCTGCGGTGGGAGGTCATGCAGCAGTTCGAAACCAAATGCTATATCTCTGGACCATCAATAAACATTGGAGAGGGGAAGGATACGGCCGCAACGTCGGGAGCCCAACAGAGTGTGCCTGTCATCGATTGGGCAGGGTTAGTTATCCCTAATAAGGCTGTGAGGGAGGACGGATACGATGTGGCGGTAGTCGTCAAGGAAGTCCGTGGAACACAGTTGTCGGTCATATGTCGCCTCCCGGCTGATCTGACCACCGATAACTGGACGACGGAGCCAATAATATCCAGACAAGGGTAAAACATGGTGCCGGGGTGGTAGACCCCGGAGAGCGGGGGATGAATGTCTACCAGTTTTGGTTCTTTATTTTATATTTTGCATAACTATGTTATTTTGTCATGTTATTTTAAGAGCGATCATTGTGGAAAGATGAATTATATATATGACAGTATTTTGTTTCAATGTCAGGTTGTACCAATTTGAGTATTCCTTGCTTAACAAGCGATCCCTCAAATTTGAATGATGGACTATGATTTTGATATCGAGCTGGATTTCGAATTTAATGGGTATTGAGCAGGACGAGACAGATTACGATGACGCGCCTGACGAGATCAAAGGGTGGGTCGAGGATAAACCCAAACCCAACTTAGACCAAACCGTCACCATAAATATCGGAACCCCTGACCAACCCAAAGAGCTCAAGATCGGGACAGACCTGACCCCTAACCAGAAAGTAGAAATGACCAAATTGCTACGCCAGTATGAGGATGTGTTCGCCTTGGTCTCATGAGGACATGATCGGATTATCCACCGACATTGTGGTTACACCAGCTGCCCATCAAGGAAGGTTTCAAGCCCGTCAAGCAAAAAACTAAGAAAGCTAAAACCGGAATGGAGCTTGAAGGTAAAGGAGGAGATCATCAAACAGTTCAAGGCTGGAATCATCATGGTGTCCACCTACCCAGAATGGTTGTCCAATGTGGTCCCAGTGGCTAAGCCTGGAGGAAAGGTGAGGGTATGTGTTGACTATAGAGATCTGAACAAGGGCCAGTCTCAAGGATAATTTCCCAGTACCTTTTTATACACATATTGGTGGATAACACAGCCCAATACGAGATGTACTCTTTCGTTGATTGCTTTGCGGGGTATCATCAGATAATGGTGGCAGAGGAGGACCGGGAGAAAACAGCCTTCATCACCCCTTGGGGCACTTTCTGCTATAGACGGTTGGCTTTCGGTCTCACAAATGCAGGGGCTACTTATCAAAGAGCTATGATGGCCCTGTTCCACGATATGATGCACAAGGAGATAGAGGTCTACGTGGATGACATTATCGTGAAGTCAAAGATAGAATCTGATCATGTGACCCATCTCCAAAAGCTATTTGACCGGCTCAGAAAATACAATTTAAGGCTCAATCCGGCAAAGTGTGCTTTCGGAGTGCAATCGAGCAAACTCTTGGGATTCCTGGTTAGTGATCGTGGCATCGAGTTGGATCCAGCTAAGATTAAGGCCATTGTGGATATGCCGACACCCCGCACTGAAAAGGAGATAAGAGGATTTCTGGGAAGAATAAATTTCATCAGCCGCTTCATATCCCATTTGACAACCACGTGCGAGCCAATTTTCAAGCTGTTAAGAAAAGATGTCTCCCAAGAATGGAATGAGCAATGCCAGGAAGCCTTTCAGATCATTAAGAAACAGCTGACGGAAGCACCCGTGCTGGTACCCCCGAAGGATGAGATCCCTCTATTCATGTATATATCAGTCAATGACATTGCGATGGGCTGTATGCTGGGGCAGAAGAATGAATCAGGCAAAGAGCAGGCCATTTATTACCTCAGCAAGAGATTTAGAGCCGATGTGAACAGAATTACACCCCTATCGAAAGGACCTGTTGTGCTTTGGCTTGGGGCTGCAATGAGATTACAGCATTATCTCCACGGGCACACCACGTACCTGATATCAAGGATGGATCCCCTGAAATATATCTTTGAACGGCCCATGCTGAACTGTCGACTTTCAAGATGGCAGTTAATCTTACAGCAGTTCGACATTGTATACGTAACTCAGAAAGCCATGAAGGGGCAGGGAATTACAGATCAATTGGCAGAAGAAGCGCCATCAGGGGGAAATGGAGCCTTTAGGACACTCCTTTGCCGGGCGAAGACGTATTCTGGATCTTGCGCGCGAGAGAAGATGACGAGGGGCAGTTCTGGAAATTGTATTTTGATGGTGCCATGAATGCGGAGGGGGCAGGAGCCGGAGCAGTCCTGGTCTCTATCACAGGAGAGCAATACCCCGTAGCCACTAAATTACAGTTCAGTAACTCAAACAACACAGCTGAGTATGAGGGATGTATATTGGGACTCCGTTTGGCTCGCGATATGGGGGTGAAAAGGTTAGCAGTGTTCGGGGATTCGGAGCTGGTAATCAGACAAGCGATCGGGGTGTACAGCACTAAAGAGCTCCGGTTGCTTTCCATACCACCGTTGTGTTATCCAACTGATTGCAAGAGTTCGAAGATATCGCTTTCCGACACATCCCCCGGGGACGGAATGATTTCGCCGATGCATTGGCGACTTTAGCTTCTCTAGTCCACACAATCAAGAGCAGGAACGTTCCACAGAATAGAGATAGCAGTGCAGAACGCCCCGGCATACGAGGAGCACGTGGCGGTACTATCGGACGAGGGGGTTCTGCCAAAGCAGCCTTGGTATCACGACATAAGGGAATATCTGAGGGATAGATCCATTCCCGACCAAGCCAGCCGAGCGGAGAGATTGAGAATTCAAAAGATGGCAATGAAAATTTTATCTGAGCGGAGATTCACTGTACAAGAGGGATGCCAATTTGGGATTGCTACGATGTGTAAATGAAATGCAGGCCCAAAAGATTATGGACGAAATACATGGTGGAGTGTGTGGGCCACACATGAGTGGGCCGATGCTGGCCAAGAAGATCTTGAGAACGGGGCATTACTGGTTGACGCTGAAAGCCGACTGTGATGATCACGTCAAGCGGTGTTACCAATGCCAGGCGCACGGTAATGTTATCCATGCGCCCCCCAATGAACTGCACTGTATGACCTCCCCTTGGCCATTCTCAATGTGGGGTATGGATGTGATCGGACCAATAGAGCCCAAAGCAAGCAACGGCCACCGATTTATATTCGTCATGATCGATTACTTCACTAAATGGGTAGAAGCAGCTTCTTTCCCCAAAGTAACTCAGGAGATCATCGTCGGTTTCATCAGGAATAATGTCATTTGCCGATACGGGCCAACCTGAGGTTTTAGTCTCTGACAATGCCAAGAATTTGAACAATGCCCTCATGAAGGGATTATGCGACCAGTTTAAGATCAAAACACCTCAATTTCTGTCATTTACCGTCCTAAGATGAATGGGGCAGTGGAAGCTGCAAATAAGAATATCAAGAAGATCATGGCAAAAATGTCTGCTAATCATCGGGGATGGCCGGATCTGCTACCTCTCACCTTGCTGGCGTACAGAACGTCGGTACGTACTTCTACAGGGGCAACCCCGTACGCTCTGGTATACGGAATGGAAGCGGTTCTGCCAGTTGAGGTTGAGATGGCGTCCCTCAGAATCTTGATTGATGCTCGGATAAACGAGGAGGATTGGATGCAAAGTCGGTACGACCAATTGGCCCTAATTGATGAAAGGAGGGCGGCCGCTGTGTTGCACGGTCAGTTATATCAGCAAAGGATCTCTCGATCATATGACAAGAAGATAAGACCTCGAAAATTCAAAGAAAATGACCTAGTGTTAAAGAGAGTAATGCCTTGTCAAGACGAAGCCAAAGGGAAGTTTGCCCCGAACTGGGAGGGGCCTTTTATGATTAAGAAAGTGTTGTCCGGAGGAGCCCTCATACTGCAAGAAATGGACGGGGAGGTGTTCCCACAGCCCCTTAATTCCGACTCGGTGAAGCGGTTCTATGCATAAAAAAAAAAAAAAAATATATATATATATATAAATATCCCTCATCATTTTCCTCCTCGTTCTTTGAAGGAACGAACTACGTAGGACCTGATCTCCCGACTTGTGGGGGTACGTAGGCAGCCATTGTGGCACGGTCCCATTCCTTACAAATAACCCTTTCTTCTATCAAAACCGATTCCCAACAGCCAGAAAACCTTCCTACACCCTCGAAACTCTCCCGAAACCAGACACCTGATCCAGTTTCATCTCAAATGACCTAACCCTAACCCAACCAAGCAGTCACCCGAATCTAAGACTCAGCCGATGAAATCGACAGGATATGCGGCAATATCTGACAAGTCCCCATCAAGACTTGAGAAGAGAAAGAGGGCGAAATATCAAAATCATGGTTAGCTGGATAAAGTGAGGGTCCAATGAAAGGCAACGATACGACAAAAAGGAGAAAATGACAAAATTTAAATACCTGTCTATATAAATAAGTCATTTTGTTACAAGGTTTCTCTTTTGATAACCGATGAAACTGACACAGTCTATGCAGGAAATAAAATGATCTACCAATCTGAAGCTAATCGAAGCAGGATGGATAAAGTGGTGGATAGATCTGAGGCATCGGCATTCCCTGCAATCTGCTGCCACATCATGTCGACGCGATCCAATAAGCAGTGGCTCGGCTAACGGCCTCAGAGTGAGCATCTATATTTGCCTTAGTCTGCAAGACAATGGCGTCTCTATCAGCATGAACAACATCCCTGACCAGGATAGCAGCATCTCTCTCAACAAGAGCAGCATACCTCTCAGCCTCGGTAGTAATCGAGATGCGTGAACACCGGACGGACAGGGACCTAATGGCTCAGAATGCCCTCCGCAAAGCCCGCCGACACCGGAAAGAATAATAAGGATCAGGAACGTTCCGGAAGATCATCTGCCATATCTCTGTCACCGGCGACAAACCGTCCAATCAGCGGAGAAGCCACCGACCAATCCTGTGGGAGGATCGACATCCAAGCATATCACGGCATCTGGCGACGACAGCTGTGGAAAATAGTATCAAAAGACTGTACAGGGGTCATTCTCTATCCATGAATGAAAAGCATGCATCATACATGACTCGTTATGTGAAAATAAAATACAAATTCTGAATAAGTCGAACGTCGAACACGACGAATCAAGGCAAAAAGACCCGACTGAAACCTGGGAAGGCATCCAAAGCAAACCGCGACAGAGTGGTGAGCAAACCCTGGGAAGGGCTGAGATCCACGCGAACCACAACAAGATGGTGAGCAACCCTGGGAAGGGCTGATATCCACAAAAAGAAAAAAAAAAAAAAAAAAAAAAAAAAAAAAAAATAAAAAAAAAAAAAAACCCGGGGAAGGGCTGTTATCCAAGCAAACCCCCACAGGTTGGTTAAAAAACCGGGGAAGGCAACCAAGCAAACCGCGACAGAGTGGTGAGCAAACCCTGGGAAGGGCTGAGATCCACGGGAACCACAACAAGATGGTGAGCAACCCTGGGAAGGGCTGATATCCACAAAAAGAAAAAAAGACAAAAAACAACAAACCCTGGGAAGGGCTGAGATCCAAGCAAACCGCGACAGAGTGGTGAGCAAACCTGGGAAGGCATCCAAGCAAACCGCGACAGAGTGGTGAGCAAACCCTGGGAAGGGCTGAGATCCACGCGAACCACAACAAGATGGTGAGCAACCCTGGGAAGGGCTGATATCCACAAAAAGAAAAAAAAGACAAAAAACAACAAACCCTGGGAAGGGCTGAGATCCAAGCAAACCGCGACAGAGTGGTGAGCAAACCTGGGAAGGCATCCAAGCAAACCGCGACAGAGTGGTAAGCAAACCCTGGGAAGGGCTGAGATCCACGCGAACCACAACAAGATGGTGAGCAACCCTGGGAAGGGCTTATATTCCACAAGAAGAAAAAAAGACAAAAAACAACAAACCCTGGGAAGAGCTGAGATCCAAGCAAACCGCGACAGAGTGGTGAGCAAACCTGGGAAGGCATCCAAGCAAACCGCGACAGAGTGGTAAGCAAACCCTGGGAAGGGCTGAGATCCACGCGAACCACAACAAGATGGTGAGCAACCCTGGGAAGGGCTTATATCCACAAAAGAAAAAAAACAAAAAACAACAAACCCTGGGAAGGGCTGAGATCCAAGCAAACCGCGACAGAGTGGTGAGCAAACCTGGGAAGGCATCCAACCAAAACAAAAAACCCTGGGAAGGGCTGAGATCCAAACTAACACCCTGGGAAGGGCTGAGATCCAAACTAACACCCTGGGAAGGGCTAAGATCCAAACAAACCACAACCCTGGGAAGGGCTAAGATCCAAACCAACAACAACCCTGGGAAGGGCTGAGATCCAAGCAAATCACGTATGTATTGTCATTCTTGTGCACTGTCATTCGTGCATCGAGTGTCTATTCTTTATCCTGTTCATTTCATTTATCATTTCATAAACATGATAAAGAGGGGCAGCTGTAGACACCCGATTTTTGCATTTCCTATACTAAACCCTGACAGGAGGGCAAAATCGTCAATTGACCCGACACACGAGAATAAAGGGTGGACATAAGGACGAACCCTCAAAACCACCACGACGGGATGATATTGAAGCCGACACGACAGCAAGCGAATGTCGAGAGTCAGTTACTGATCACTGTGCTTACCCGGATGACGTGGCACGTTTCCCGACGGTTTCCGGACTGCCGAGCGCAAACCCGTCAGCGGGAACCAACGGTACGACACGAAAATCGAGACGAGGCACGGAAAACGAGAAAATCAGCACAGTTAGCCGCAGATCAATTCGCGGCCAAGGACGGAACTCGAGGCAGCACGGGACTCGAAGCGCACGGGACTCGAAGCGCGGGCTGGGGTGGGTGAGGAGAACCAAGGGCCAGCCGCAGATATATCTGCGGCCAGCCGCAGATAGATCTGCGGCTGCCCTTGGCAGTGCTATATTAGGCCAGTTCGCATACAGGAAAAAAAGAGAGGATTCAGCAGCAGCAGCAGCAGTTCGGGAGAAGAAGAAAAAACAGCAAGAAAACAGCAAAAAATTAGGAGAGAAAAGAGTGAAAAGAGTGAGGAAGTGTACCAATTTTGTGAGATTATATCTCATATTTTCTACTCTACTCAATACACAAATTCATACATATTGTGGGGATTAATTGCAAGGTGAAAAAACCATTTGTTCTTAGCATTTTGTTTATATACCATGTTGTTAATCTTTTGGTCATCCGAATTACCTTGAATGTAGTTTTTTCTCATATGTTATTGTGAAGCCATGGGTTAGGGACTATTAGTGAGGGTCTCATCGGAATGAAATTCCCCCTAATAGCCCGATGATATCCGTTTGGTGCAAATCTTAGCTATTATGGTATGGTATCATTCATAGTGTATTTCGATCGTCATTGTAAGATATCCTAGAGTGTTAGGCATCCCGTTGTTGTTTATTTTTCGTTATATCCATTTGGCGGTTGTGCAATAAGTTCGGATGTGAGCCTAGGAATGCGACCCCGTGGTCCAAATCCGATGATGGACATTTTTGAATGTATGTAATCGGGTGGATGTATCCGTTATTGTAAATATGTAATCGTCGGGCCTTAAAACGACGCCAAGGCGATAATCGTGTTTAAGGCCCCGAAATAGTGAAACTTGTGATTGTGGGCGTTTGGGGTTATTTTGATGGCTTACATGCCCATGAATAGCCCCGACGCGTGTTTATGCTTGATTGGATTTTGTGACACGAAAAATGATTTCAAAGATTAAACGATGAAGGTTTTTTTTTCTTAAAATCAAGCAAACTAGGAGGTTAGCATCACGTAGCTAAAAATTTGGAGGTGTTAATGAATGTCGATTTCTATTAAACGAGAAGGCTAAAGAAAGACGTTTTAAAAATTCACAAAAATGGTTTTATAAAAATAAAATAACGTTTTATTAAATCTAGGTGCGTAGGGTGAAAGATATCCTAGAAGTTGCCCATCATTTTATGAAAGCAATGTATAGATTTCGATTCCTATTTTTACGAAGGTTTTAAAACTCTTGTTTTGCCAAAACGACGCTTAATGAAAATCTCATAGTTTTTGCTAATTAAAATCAATCCTTTTCTCATAAAAGCTTTCTCGTTTAAGCCGATGGACGTTCTAAGACATGCTCAAATTAGAACACAATTTTCCCTAATAATCCAAATGATTCTTTTATGCAGGCTCACCACAACATTTACATAGGCACATACACACACACACGCACACACACATTTCATGAACTAAAGGATAGGAAAGCATCAAGATTACGGTAACCGTGCTTCACGGAAGTCGAGGGGTGCCTAACACCTTCCCCTCACTTAAGCAAGCCCCCGAACTCTATGAATCTCGATTCGCAGACCAATTAATTCGGAGTCACATATGAGCCAGCGATTTATAAAAAATGAAAACTCGGATGAGTTGGTACATCCATTTCAAATATACCAACTGGCGACTCTGGTTAAATTGGCTCATCATAAAAACAATCTTTAAAAACCCCGTCGACATTATTGCCGACCTTTTCCAAAAAGTTATCTAACAAAAAGGCAAAAAATCGGAAAAGGGTTACAACCCCCCGCGTAAGCGATTCCTCCCGGCGTCGACAAATGTCCTTCGGCTTATACGAGAAAGCTTTATGAGAAAGGTTTGATTTTAATTGTCAAAACTATGAGATTTTCATTAGGTGTCGTTTTGGCAAAAACAAGAGTTTTCTAAACCTTCGTCAAAATAGGAATCGAGATCTATACGTTACTTTCGTAACTCAAAAGATGGGCAACTTCTAGGATCTCTTTAACCCTATGCACAAAGATTTAATAAAACGTTACTTATTTTTATAAAACCATTTTTTGTGATGTTTGAAAACGATTTTTCTTTTGCCTTCTCGTTAAATAGAAATCGACATTCATTAGCACTCCCAATTTCTTATCCTCGTGATGCTAATAACCTAGTTTGATTGATTTTATGAAAATCTTTATCGTTTAGCTTTGAAATCAATTTGTGTCATAAATCAAATCAAGCATTAAAATGCGTGGGGGGCTATTCATAGGCATGTAAGCCATCAAAATAACCCCGAACGCCCACAAGCACATATTTCACTATTACGAGGCCTTAAACCCGATTTTCGACTTGATATCGTTTTAAGGCCCGACAATTACATATTTACAATAAAGGGTACATCGGCCCTATTACATACACCCAAAAATGTCCATCATCGGATTTGGACCACGGGGTCGCGTTCCTAGGCTCACATCCAAAATTGCTATATTACTATAACGAGCTAAAAATCATCAAATGGATATCATCGGGCCATTAGGGAGAAATTCGTTCCATTTGGAACCCTCACTAATAGTCCTCCATCCATGGATTTGTCATAATATACAAGAAAGATTACATTTAATGTATCCCAAATGACAAAAAGCTTAACAAAATAATATAACAAAAATGCTATAAAAGAAGGTTTTTCACCTTGCAAATGACACCACGATGCGTATGAATTCGTATATTAAGTAGAATGGAAAATATATGTGATACAATCTAACAAAAGGGGTACAAATCCTCACTTTTTTTCTCTCTTTTCTCTCATTTCCGCTGCTGGTTTCTGCTGTCTTCTTCCTCTCTTTTCCTTCTCTCAAACTATCTCAACCTGCTATATTCAAATGAAGAAATGAGCTGATAAAGGCTGGCCAAGGGCAGTCGCAGATTGATCTGCGGCTGGCCGCAGATTGATCTGCAGCTCGCCTTGGTTTCTCCGCGCTCGCCGCGTACTTCAGCCGTCCGCCGCGCACTTTAATTATTTTAATCGTTGGACACAGATCAATCCGCAGCTGGGTGGGCTGATTTTCTCGATTTTCGAGCCACACCCTGATTCTTGTGTCGTATCGCTGATTTTCGCTGAAAGGCTTGTAATTTCCAGTCCGGGAACCACTGGAAAACGTGCCATGTCATCCAGGTAAGCGTAGTGACCATTAGTCGACTCCCGATATCCGCTCGTCGATGTGTCGGCTTTGAACTCGTCTCGTTGTGGCGGCTTTGAGTGTTCGTACTTATGCCCACCTTTCGTTAATTGACGATTTTGTCCTCCTGACAGGGTTAGTATACGAAGTGCAAAATTTGGGTGTCTACAGCTGCCCCTCTTTATCATGTTTATGAAATATTAAATGAAATGAACATGATAAAGAAGTAGACACCCGATGCATGAATGACAGTGCATAAGAATGACAGTACATACATGATGCAACACATATAGCTTATGATGCAACACAAGATGTAAGGCATGCAAAACATTTGTAGAGGTGTCAATGCATCATGCAACCGTAAATTTATTGTGAGCATTGATCTCAACATTTTCACTCAATCGTTGTTATAATCATCGTCGTCGTCTCACAACCGTCAGGTCTCATATCCGATCAGTCGTCTCGTTTGCACCGGATCTCGTATCCGGTTGCTCATTTCGTAATCAACGGGTCTCGTATCCGGTTGATCGTCTCGTCTGCGCCGGGTCTCGTATCCGGTCGCTAATCTCGTGATCACCGGGTCTCGTATCCGGTTGATTGTCTTGTGAGTGTCGGGTCTCGTATCCGGTCGCTCGTCTCGTAATCACCGGGTCTCGTATCCGGTTGATTGTCCTGTGAGTGCCGGGTCTCGTATCCGGTCGCTCGTCTCGTGATCACCGGGTCTCGTATCCGGATGATCATCTTGTGAGTGCCGGGTCTCGTATCCGGTCGCTCGCCTCGTAATCACCGGGTCTCGTATCCGGTTGATTGTCCTGTGAGCGCCGGGTCTCGTATTCGGTCACTCGTCTCGTGATCACCGGGTCTCGTATCCGGATGATCGTCTTGTGAGTGTCGGGTCTCGTATTCGGTCGCTCGCCTCGTAATCACCGGGTCTCGTATCCGGTTGATTATCCTGTGAGTACCGGGTCTCGTATCCGGTCGCTCGTCTCGTGATCACCGGGTCTCGTATCCGGTTGATCATCTTGTGAGTGCCGGGTCTCGTATCCGGTCGCTCGTCTCGTAATCACCGGGTCTGGTATCCGGTTGATCGTCTTGTGAGTACCGGGTCTCGTATCCGGTCGCTCGTCTCGTGATCACCAGGTCTCGTATCCGGTTGATCGTCTTGTGAGTGCCGGGTCTCGTATCCGGTCGCTCGTTTCGTAATCACCGGGTCACGTATCCGGTTGATTGTCATGTGAGTGCCGGGTCTCGTATCCGGTCGCTCGTCTCGTGATCACCGGGTCTCGTATCCGGTTGATCGTCTTGTGAGTACCGGGTCTCGTATCCGGTCGCTCGTCTCGTGATCACCGGGTCTCGTATCCGGTTGATCGTCTTGTGAGTGCCGGGTCTCGTATCCGGTCGCTCGTCTCGTAATCACCGGGTCTTGTATCCGGTTGATCGTCTTGTGAGTACCGGGTCTCGTATCCGGTCGCTCGTCTCGTGATCACCGGGTCTCGTATCCGGTTGATCGTCTTGTGAGTGTCGGGTCTCGTATCCGGTCGCTCATCTCGTAATCACCGGGTCTCGTATTCGGTCGCTCGTCTCATGAGTGCCGGGTCTCGTATCCGGATGATCGTCTTCGTACATCGTTCTTGGCAGCCATTGCTTTTGACTCTGATAGGCTAGGACCTTGACACCTAACCTGCTCGATTTTTTTTTTTTATTTCATGGATCACGTACAGGATTATCATCTATTCATGCATGTGACACAACATTTAAAATGTAAATTGATGAAAAATGACCCTTGTACAGTCCTTTGATACTGCTCTACAGATGTCATCATTTGTCGTGGTTTGCTTGGATCTCAACCCTTCCCAGGGATCGCTCACTTTTTTGGATATCGGCCCTTCCCATGGGTTGTTCACCACCTTGTTGTGGTTCGCTTAGATGCCTTCCCAGGTTTTCACACCACATTATTGTGATTTGCTTGGATGCCTTCCCAGGTTCACTCACCACCTTGTTGTGGTTTGCTTGGATGTCTTCCCAGGGTGCTCACCACCTTGTTGTGATTTTCTTGAATGCCTTCCCAGGTTCACTTCTTGTTTGGGTACCAGCCCTTCCCAGGGTCATCGTTTATTTTGGATACCAGCCCTTCCCAGGGTGCTCACCGCCTTGTTGTGATTTGCTTGGATGCCTTCCCAGGGTGCTCACCACCTTGTTGTGATTTGTTTGGATGCCTTCCCAGGTTCACTCACCACCTTGTTGTGGTTTGCTTGGATGCCTTCCCAGGGTGCTCACGACCTTGTTGTGGTTTGCTTGGATGCCTTCCCAGGGTGTTCACCACCTTGTTGTGATTTGCTTGGATGCCTTCCCAGGTTCACTTCTTGTTTGGATACCAGCCCTTCCCAGGGTCATTGTTTGTTTTGGATACCAGCCCTTCCCAGGGGTCATTGGTTGTTTGGATACCAGTCCTTCCTGTTGTCCGATTAATATAACGACAATTTACGCGCAAGTATACGCGGTCAACAAGTAATAAAGAGTAAGTAGAGTATCGATCCCACGAGGAATTATTACTAGTCTTTTCCAAGTACTAACCTTTTATCATCTCAATCTTATTTAAACAAGAGATGATTGTTTTTGTTGTTTTGCATTAAGGAAGATGACAAATAATCAAAGAACTATGGAAAGCTTTAATATAATGAAATCTAATATTAACAAGTCTAATATCACAATTTCCCCCAACACTTCACTTGAATATTCTAACTCTCTTTTTTCAACTAGTTAAATCACAAGGATTGTTACCCGAGAAATCACAAGTATGTCTAAGCCTCTCTCGATGGTCAAATACGTATTCCCCATTACGGTGTATAGATATATATCTATTCTACACACTAACAAGAATCTCATATCAAGAATAATCAACAAGACACGTGTCACCAAATCTCATTAATCATCCTATCAATTACCAACTTTCGCAATAGGAATCATTAAGCAAGTATTCTCAAAGGGATACATGTGGTATTTAGGTATATCTCTATCCTAAATACAATCAAATTATCCATTCATGAGGGTAATAAATAAAACACACGTCACTTAATTTCATAAATTACCCATAAGAATATCTAATTTTCACATGATATCATAACAAGGTCTCAACCTATACTTCCTCTCTCAATTCCATATAAGTTCCCAAGGTAATTACTAGCAAGGTAATTAATATATAAAGCAAAAATTATGATATCCAATCACAAATAATTAACCAACATCAAAGAGAGAGCATTCAATTCAAACTATGTATTGGGTTCAATTGAAATCTTAGAAAATTAGTTCTAGTTCATGGTAACTACAAATAACATCATATTCAATTTATACATCATGTTGAAATACAAAATCAAAGGGAAAGTAGAAATGATAGAACCCAATTTGAAGATATTCATATGTTGCTTGCTTGAGGGTTGATGATTCCTAGCTTTCCTCCTTGATTTGGTACTCCTTTCCTCAATTAATCCTTTGATTTTGCTAGAATTTCCTTGTATTGCAACCCATTTCTCTTCAATTTTGATGTTTATGTGCAGCCTCCACAAGTGTCACTCCCCATTTTCGAGCCCCTGGATATGTTATATGTATTAGGTGTGAGTAAACCTAGCTTAGCACCCCCAAAATGACCAAATAACCTGAAAAATCTGCTTCTGTCCGCGACGAGTTCGACCCAGCTAGCTTTTTGGCCTAAGAATTCTCGCCCCGGCGAGATCTCGCCGCGGCGAGGAATTTGTGTAGGAAATTCCTGCCCCGGCGAACTCTGGAAAAACGACCATAACTTCTTCGTCCGAACTCGGATTAAGGCGATTAAGTAGGCTATGGAAAGCTAAGAAGTAGCTCTACAACTTTCATAACTGGATCTCGTCGAGATAGTGGCCGGAGAAAGGTTCAAATTGAGCCCGAAGCAACTGCTGTGTAAAAGTCATGCAGAATCCGATGGTAAAATGACCATAACTCTCTCATACGAACTTCAAATTGGATGATTTTGGATGTTCTGGAAAGCTAAGATCAAAATCTACAACTTTAGTTCTTTGCGTTTTGAGAGATTCGGATTGCATCATGGGTCAAAAGGAGAAACAAGCAGCGGGAATGCTAAATTCAAGCCAAAAACGCATCGATCCAAGGGACCTTTATTTCAATACTTACAAAACAACGTAAAAACACATAAAAGCACACAAATACATATAAAAGTAATACAAAATTACATTACACAACAATAAGATGAAAACACATAAAACCAAACGAAATAGCTAAAGACTTACAAATTATTAAGGCTAAAAGTACCCAATTTGTGTATATAAAACACACTCATCAAATACCCCTAAACTTAAACCTTTGCTTGTCCTCAAGCAAAACACACAAACTATAAAAATTAAACATTTCTAAATAAAAACTATCTTGAGCAATGAGTTAATAAGCTAACCAATGGTCTCAAAGCATAAACACAATAAAATTTAAGGAAACTTTCAAAACGTTGCAAGTCTAGAATTACAATTAGTTAGTTATAGCTTGCTTTAGGTCCCTTCCGTGTGTGTGTGAGTATACCCAATGGCACTAAACCAATCAAGCTCGAATGAAGCTATGCAACCACATTACCTTATGAAATAATCAAAATAAACCACAAAAACTACATGCTTAACACATCACTCACTACAAAGGTATACAAATCACAATTTTCAAAAAAATGAAATCAAAGGACTCTAGATAAGTGCATTTTATGCTCCATCTTATCCTAAGTCCACTCTTGTGGGTGAGTGCGTTTTACGCTCCATCTCAACCCAACACGAGATTTGATAAACATAAATTTCTTACTTTTATCAAAATTATAAGAGAGTGCGTTTTACGCTCTATCTCTCCTACGCATGTGTCCATGAGTGAGTGCGTTTTACGCTCCATCTCAACTCACCACATGACCAACAATTCAAACACAACAAATTTGGACACCTTGCTTCGAGTGATGTTTAAACGAGTTCTAGAGTTTATAGATATTTCCCATAAGCATTCGGTTATAAAAGCCTTCTCTAAGCATACAACTAGCTCAATACTCATGGGTAGGTGCAAAAGTGAAAGGACGCATAAGAAAAACAATAACCAACAATAACGATTAAACACAAGGACTAAGCAACATTTATCCATTTTCCATGAGTTAGAATCAATTCAAACAAGTTCTTGTCATAGACCATGGATTGTATTTCAAATCAAATTAAAACAATGCTCAAGAGACACATCTTAAAAATAATTTTTTTTTTATTTATTTTTTTTCAAAATAGCAAACAAACATTAAAATGCACAAATAACAAACATATGATATGTAACTATGATGCCAATGCTATATGATCCACCCCCAAACTCAAAGTGAACAATGTCCTCATTGTTTATAAGATAAAGAAATGAAAACTGAGAACTTCCCTGATTGGCCAAGCATCATGCTCGACCATAGCCTTCTAAACATTTGAGTCTGATTATGGATAAACTGGAAATGGTTGTAGCTCAAGAACATGCATTGGGGTGGCATTCGGATAATAACCAAGTAATTCCTTACCAAACAATGCTCAATCAGGCCAACATTCTTTTAGACAATTCGTTGACTACGTGATGTGCACTAATTGAAATTTTTCATCAAATACCTCCCCCAAACTCAGTTTCAACAAAAATTGCTAAGTTATTACAATATTCAATCAAATCATAGCAATGAATAACCCAAAATCCTCCAATTGAGCCAACACAAACTCAATTGGGCAACCAATCTAAATTTATCCAAATTTGACAGTACATGATTACCCAATACTAATTCAAGTATAAGCGTTTAACTAACCAAGAATACCCATCACAATTGACAAATTTAATTTACTTGTATGCAAAAATTGGAGTGAGTACCTTGCTTTGTGTTGGCAAAAGAAGTTGTTTGTTTAGTACCTTCAATTTGGAGATGAATCCTTTTGAATGCTCAGTGGATTAAGATGAATCCATGTGGGAGAGGGGAAGAATGAGTTTGGAAGTGTGAATGACAATACAATACGGCTTGGGAAGAATTTTTTTTTTTTTTTAAAAGCTCGCCGGGGCGCGAAAATCATGCCTTGTGAGCTCGCCGGGGCGAGAATTTTGTACTGCATTTTGCCGCCGGGGCGAGAACTCCCTGGATCCCCAAAAAATATTTTCTGAATTTTTTTCAATTTCAAAGCCGTATCCATCCTCAATACACCTAACCTGATATAATTCAACATACAAAACATATATTAGACATATTGAGCGACAAATTGGCCTATAGAGCAACTCAAACATACAAGCTAAACAAGCAAAACACAAATGCAATGAAAACTTAGAAACTTGAAAATTTGAAACTTGCGTAATTGAAATATAACAACTAAACATAAAGGATACGGATAGAGATAATGGGTTGCCTCCCATCAAGCGCTTGGTTTACAGTCCTCGGCCTGACTAACTCCCTGTTTTTATCCAATTCCCCTTCGAAATTTGAGGAACCCACCATCCTTCAATAGCCATGTAGCTTTTGGGAGGTTCCCATTAGTGAGAGCCATTGAGTTAAAGTCACCTAGCTTGCTTTTTGTAGATAAGTTCTCAATTTCAAATGTCAAGAAGCTAGGTGTTTTCTCCGTTGTGTCTGTGATAAGACTGGGGCATTGGGGCTTGTCAAACACAACGGGCTCTTCTTCTATCTTCATTTCCTCGGCCCACCATGGTTCCACATTCATACTAGCTCCATCGTCACATAAAGCCTTGCCTAAGAAATGACTACCAAGTGGACACGGTTTTGCAAAACTGACTGGATTCTTGAACTTTGGTGGAGAAGGCACTTGGGGTATTAATACAATCGGCTCATCATCGTTGGAACTCAAGGCTGGATCCTCGGCCTCCTTTTCCCGCTCCCCACTTGTCTCCCCACTTTCGACATCTTGTGGCTCATCCAGTTGCAGATTTGGCGTGGGTCACCCATCAATCTCAGGAACCATGTCATAACACCAATTATTTTGAGGACAGTTGTTCAAAGCTTTGGACATTTGATCAATCTGATTCTGAAGATTTTGAATTGATATTTCCTGACTTTTCAACATCTCCTTATTCGAAGCCATGATCTTGGACACAAGTTCCTCAAATTTTGACATTCCTTCTCTTCTTGAATAGGTGGTGGACATGAGAATTCCGGTGCAAAAGCTGGACTTGGAGCATAACATTGATCATCATAATTGTAGCTCCATGTAGAATCCGGGTGATACCCCCAATCTTGGTGATAATCGGGATAAGCATAGTTATTGAGGTAATCACCACTGTAATGTACCGGTCCAAAACTGACGGTGCATTGATGACTCGGATGATTGTCAGCACAATAATCACAAGTAACTGTTATACCTTGAGTGCTCTCTTCTACTAAGGCATCCAACTTCCTCGATAGTGTTTCAAATTGTGTTGACAATGCAGAGAGTGCATTGAGTCCATCAATCCCTACTTCCCTTGGTTGAGTCATACTCATGTACGACCATTGATAAGCAAAATCATCCATGGTGTACCTCGTAAAGCATCAAAATAGAAAATGTTAAAATAAAGTAAGAATAAATTTATATACAAGTTTAAATTAAGATCAATTTGATTGTAATTAATATTGAAAAAACACTAGAAAAATAATTCCCCGGTAACGGCGCCAAAAACTTGTTGTCCGATTAATATAACGACAATTTACGCGCAAGTATATGCGGTCAACAAGTAATAAAGAGTAAGTAGAGTATCGATCCCACGAGGAATTATTACTAGTCTTTTCCAAGTACTAACCTTTTATCATCTCAATCTTATTTAAACAAGCGATGATTGTTTTTGTTGTTTTGCATTAAGGAAGATGACAAATAATCAAAGAACTATGGAAAGCTTTAATATAATGAAATCTAATATTAACAAGTCTAATATCACAATTTCCCCCAACACTTCACTTGAATATCCTAACTCTCTTTTTTCAACTAGTTAAATCACAAGGATTGTTACCCGAGAAATCACAAGTATGTCTAAGCCTCTCTCGATGGTCAAATACGTATTCCCCATTACGGTGTATAGATATATCTCTATTCTACACACTAGCAAGAATCTCATATCAAGAATAATCAACAAGACACGTGTCACCAAATCTCATTAATCATCCTATCAATTACCAACTTTCGCAATAGGAATCATTAAGCAAGTATTCTCAAATGGATACATGTGGTATTTAGGTATATCTCTATCCTAAATACAATCAAATTATCCATTCATGAGGGTAATAAATAAAAAACACGTCACTTAATTTCATAAATTACCCATAAGAATATCTAATTTTCACATGATATCATAACAAGGTCTCAACCTATACTTCCTCTCTCAATTCCATATAAGTTCCCAAGGTAATTACTAGCAAGGTAATTAATATATAAAGCACAAATTATGATATCCAATCACAAATAATTAACCAACATCAAAGAGAGAGCATTCAATTCAAACTATGTATTGGGTTCAATTGAAATCTTAGAAAATTAGTTCTAGTTCATGGTAACTACAAATAACATCATCTTCAATTTATACATCATGTTGAAATACAAAATCAAAGGGAAAGTAGAAATGATAGAACCCAATTTGAAGATATTCATATGTTGCTTGCTTGAGGGTTGATGATTCCTAGCTTTCCTCCTTGATTTGGTACTCCTTTCCTCAATTAATCCTTTGATTTTGCTGGAATTTCCTTGTATTGCAACCCATTTCTCTTCAATTTTGATGTTTATGTGCAGCCTCCACAAGTGTCACTCCCCATTTTCGAGCCCCTAGATATGTTTTATGTGTTAGGTGTGAGTAAACCTAGCTTAGCACCCCCAAAATGACCAAAAAACCTGAAAAATCTGCTTCCGTCCGCGACGAGCTCGCCCCGGCGAGCCTTTTGGCCTAAGAATTCTCGCCCCGGCGAGATCTCACCGCGGGGAGGAATTTGTGTAGGAAATTCCCACCCCGGCGAGCTCTGAAAAAACGACCATAACTTCTTCATCCGAACTCGGATTAATGCGATTAAGTAGGCTATGGAAAGCTAAGAAGTAGCTCTACAACGTTCATAACTGGAGCTCGTCGAGATAATGGCCGGAAAAAGGTTCAAATTGAGCCCGAAGCAACTGCTGTGTAAAAGTCATGCAGAATCCGATGGTAAAATGACCATAACTCTCTCATACGAACTTCAAATTGGATGATTCCGGATGTTCTGGAAAGCTAAGATCAAAATCTACAACTTTCATTCTTTGCGTTTTGAGAGATTCGGATTGTATCATGGGTCAAAAGGAGAAACAAGCAGCGGGAATGCTAGATTCAAGCCAAAAACGCATCGATCCAAGGGGCCTTTATTTCAATACCTACAAAACAACGTAAAAACACATAAAAGCACACAAATACATATAAAAGTAATACAAAACTACATTACACAACAATAAGATGAAAACACATAAAACCAAACGAAATAGCTAAAGACTTACAAATTATTAAGGCTAAAAGTACCCAATTTGTGTATATAAAACACACTCATCACTTCCCAGGGGTCATTGATTGTTTGGATACCAGCCCTTCCCAGGGGTCACTCGATTTGATTTGAGTAATTTATTGAAGTGGGATGTGTGATCGGCTTCTGTCCTGGATCTCCCACCAACATCATCCACGTACCATGCAGCAAAAGCCATCACGGTCTGATCATTTGTGAGGTTGAAAGCGACGTGCTTGTACTTTCCCCTGAAGATTTTCATTTTGATCGTACATGTATGCATGCAAAAGATGTTATGCATGATGTGGCAGATATGTTATGGACAGATGCATGTGCACAACATTTGTTTAGATAGAAATGACCCATGTTCAGTCAAATGATACGATTCGACAGTCGTCGTTGCTTACCAACATTTGATTGGATCACGCCTCGTCGTGAAGTGTAGTTTCTAGACTTCAACATTGGTTTGGTACTCTGCCTGTTTCATTTCATCAAGTTGAGGCAGTCTGTTTCGCTCTCTGTGATGATCGACAGCTATGTTGGGCTCCTTGGCCTTTTGATCATTTCTGATGGCCGATATGATGTTGTCCCGCATTATATCATCCTTGTATATGCTCATGCACGTGGATCATTTGGATGTCGAGGCAGTGATAGTCAGGATTGGGGAGAGGCCCAATGACGAGAAGTTCTGTGCAGCCTCAGCTTCCTTCCATTTCACGATTCTTAACTGCCCCTACCTTGGCGCGTGTTGTTACCAAGAATTTCTATCGAAAACTCGCGATGTTGACCGTGCTGAGTTATCCACATCTCTGCAAGATCCTGCATATCAAACGACTAACAAATGCCAAAACTTGAAGGCTCGGGCCGTTAGTGTTAGTTCAACACAAAGATATTATAATCTCGACAAAAGAGTAAATGCAGTTAAAGCACATGAAATTGAATATCTGTTGATCGCACAATCTAGCGAGTTGTGGACCGTGAATGTACCAGATTGGAAGTTATTTTCAATCCCTCGTGAGTTGATGATTTTCTATTTAACGAGTTATGAAATCGTAAGAACACCTTCAAGCATTCATGGTCATTGTACGTGAGTAAGGTCGAATTCAAAAGAACTACCTTCCCTCGTCAAAGGTATTCTGTCTCCATTCTCGACAACGTTCTTAGCAGGATTGACGTCATATGACAAATGCACTATGCGATGCAGCATTCAGTAGGGGTTTCTCTTCCATGACTTTTTGTTTAAGGCCGAGAGTTTTTCATATTATCTTTTCTCTTTATTATCCCACTTCACTTGTCTCATTTTTTTAGGCTATTCAAAGTTACCCTTTTAACGAGTTTTGGACCAATAACTCCCAAACCAGACGGTTTTGGGACATTAGGTGTACAGACATCCCTTCGGGTTTATTTACTCGAGTAACAAAGGCCACGGTTCGAGACAAGCTGGTGGTCTGCACCATTCATTCTTTGCTTGACCTTGCGCAAGATTCGTTTTCTTAGGCTTGAATTACCCATGTAGCGAGTGTTAGGCCGGTGACTCCCAAACCAGACGGCTTTAGGGCACCAGATGCAGAGACACCCTTTAGGCTTAATTACTCGAGTAGCCCATGCCATGATTCGAATCTGCTCGGGCCTCCTCTACTGTAATGCTCGTTTTCTTAGGCTCTGAGTTACCCATGTAACGAGTGTTGGGCTAGCGACTCCCAAACCAGATGGCTTTAGGGCACCAGGTGTAGAGACACCCCTCGGGCTTAATTACTCGAATAACCCAGGCCACGATTCGAGACATTAGCTTGATAATCATTTCTCGTCTGACTTCTTGATATTTGCTTGATAATTATTGACTGTCTGACTACGTGTTAATTGCCATCAATGTCGTCATAGCTTTATACCTCATAACTGAAAGTTCGTGCAAATGCAAAGTGAAGACTGGCATATGAGGTCGATTATGTCGCCAACGTTGCTTTGAATTAAGGCTTTGTACCCGATCAAAAGGTTGAATAGCTTTCTTCGTCTAATCATACTCACGATCGTGCTCCACGGTTGCTTGTCAGAATTAATCTGATTCCTATCAAGTCAAAAAAAATCCCCTTTCACGCGGTTCATCGTATCCCGGGAAAACTATGCTTGACAAATGCCAGATGATCGTATCATTGAATATTGAATTGACATGAGGTAGCAATTGATGATGATGGTGCATGTTGATGGGATTGTTGCATGAGTGCCAATTTGCACGTCATCATTTTCTGGGTAGTTGACAAATGCCCCAGTGTTAAGTTGCTTTTCTTGTGATCTCCCTTGTACTGGTTGCATCGGTATCTTGCTGGGCTGACAAAAGATCCGGTCCTTTGACTTGTTGAAAGGTTTGGGGGACTTTTGATTTTTGAGATTTTTTTTTTTTGATGGTCGAATATGCCCCCCACTCCGGGTTCTTTGTGATCGTTAGGCCACACTTTCACGGTTCTCTAATCTTATCCTGCAAAACAAGGTCAGTATTTGATGACAGGATAGTATTTAGAAGTTTTAGAAAACCTTGGTACGTGGTATGGATTGCCTTCTTGCAAAACCATGTCAGTATTCTCTTTATATGTGCAGGTGATGTAATCACATGATACAGGACATATTTATTACGATGATGACGGTATGATAGTTGTGTGCCATTTACATGACATTTATTTATTTAACTGAACGATAAAAGGGCATGAAGAAGCTTCCCTTTCGTTAGGTTTATCAGAGGCTGACCTACCCTAGGGTTACTCTCGCGGGCTTTTCGGCATGAAGGTCCCCAAATCTTCGAAATCTACTCGTCTGAACCCTTTCGATTGGAGCGAATTTGGGTGGTGCGTTTCCTGAGCCATCTCCAGGGAGCAGCCCCTTCGAGTCCAGTAATAAGCAACCGACAGGTTTGCCTCAAGAGGAGGTACACTCTCAACATACATTCACATTCATCGTCCTCACCGTATGTAAATGATTACTTTAAAGAAAAGCAATTTCATTCAACCATTCATTCATTGGTAAAACACATTCACACAACAATAGGTCAAAATATCGCACGCACACACAAATTCATGAATTTTAAAGGATCGGACAGCATCAAGACTTGAACGCGGCTTAAGCCCTCTAATATTACCCAGCAGAGTCGCCAGCTGTCGACGTCGGGAGGAATCGCTTCCGTGGTGATTATTACCCTTTCCAATTTTAGCCTTTTTATTAGATGATGTTTTGGAAAAGGTCGGCACTAATGTTGACGGGGTTTTGAAAGATCATTTTTTATGATGAGCCAATTGACCAGAGTCGCCAGTTGGTATATTTGAAAGGATGTACCAACTCATCCGAGTTTCGTTTTCGTAAATCGCTGGCTCATATGTGACTCCGAATTAATTGGTCTGCAAACCGAGATTTATAGAGTTCGGGGGCTTGCTTAAGCGAGGGGAAGGTGTTAGGCACCCCCCGACTTCCGTGAAACACGGTTACCGCAATCTTAATGCTTTCTTATCCTTTAATTCATAAAATGTGTGTATGCGCGCGTGTGTGTGCCTATGTGAACGTTGTGGTGCGTTTTGCATGAAAAAGAAACATTTGGTGTTTTATGAAAAAGGCGTGTTTTATTTTGAGAATGTTTTAGAATGTCCTTCGGCTTATACGAGAAAGCTTTATGAGAAAGGTTTGATTTTAATTGTCAAAACTATGAGATTTTCATTAGGTGTCGTTTTGGCAAAAACAAGAGTTTTCTAAACCTTCGTCAAAATAGGAATCGAGATCTATACGTTGCTTTCGTAACTCAAAAGATAGGCAACTTCTAGGATCTCTTTAACCCTATGCACAAAGATTTAATAAAACGTTACTTATTTTTATAAAATCATTTTTTGTGATGTTTGAAAATGATTTTTCTTTTGCCTTCTCGTTAAATAGAAATCGACATTCATTAGCACTCCCAATTTATTATCCTCGTGATGCTAATAACCTAGTTTGATTGATTTTATGAAAATCTTTATCGTTTAGCTTTGAAATCAATTTGTGTCATAAATCAAATCAAGCATTAAAATGCATGGGGGGCTATTCATGGGCATGTAAGCCATCAAAATAACCCCGAACGCCCACAAGCACATATTTCACTATTACGGGGCCTTAAACCCTATTTTCGACTTGATATCGTTTTAAGGCCCGACAATTACATATTTACAATAAAGGGTACATTGGCCCTATTACATACACCCAAAAATGTTCATCATCGGATTTGGACCACGGGGTCGCGTTCCTAGGCTCACATCCAAAATTGCTATATTACTATAACGAGCTAAAAATCATCAAATGGATATCATCGGGCCATTAGGGAGAAATTCGTTCCATTTGGAACCCTCACTAATAGTCCTCCATCCATGGATTCGCCATAATATACAAGAAAGATTACATTTAATGTATCCCAAATGACAAAAAGCTTAACAAAATGATATAACAAAAATGTTATAAAAGAAGGTTTTTCACCTTGCAAATGACACCACGATGCGTATGAATTCGTATATTAAGTAGAATAGAAAATATATGTGATACAATCTAACAAAAGGGGTACAAATCCTCACTTTTTTTCTCTCTTTTCTCTCATTTTCGCTGTTGGTTTCTGCTGTCTTCTTCCTCTCTTTTCCTTCTCTCAAACTATCTCAACCTGCTGTATCCGAATGAAGAAATGAGCTGATAAAGGCTGGCCAAGGGCAGCCGCAGATTGATCTGCGACTGGCCTTGGTTTCTCCGCGCCCGCCGCGCACTTCAATTATTTTAATCGTTGGCCGCAGATCAATCTGCGGCTGGGTGGGCTGATTTTCTCGATTTTCGAGTCGCACCCTGATTCTCGTGTCGTATCGCTAATTTTCGTTGAAAGGCTTGTAATTTGCAGTCCGGGAACCGCTGGGAAACGTGTCATGTCATCCAGGTAAGCGTAGTGACCATTAGTCGACTCCCGATATCCGCTCGTCGATGTGTCGGCTTTGAACTCGTCTCGTTGTGGCGGCTTTGAGTGTTCGTACTTATGCCCACCTTTCGTTATTTGACGATTTTGTCCTCCTGTCAGGGTTAGTATACGAAGTGCAAAATTTGGGTGTCTACAATCATCATGCAAAGACTGCAACTCATGTATAACCATAAACGAATTAAAAATCAAATTGCATGCATTACTTTAATCCATATTCAAAACGCTATCACTGACCATCAAGCAACAATATTAAATTACTAATGATATTATTCAACTAAAATTCTAAAGTTCTAAAATGCAACTAACTCACTAAAAAAGAATAACAAAACTAACACACTAACCATCCCCCCCCCCCCAGCTTGAAACAAACATTGTCCTCAATGTAATAAATAAAAAGAATTAAGCACGAGGACTTCCCTGGGCATCTTCATTGTGGATTGGATGAAACTTCCTCGACCTCTGGATCATTGTGAATGCTCTGCCTAGATAAGGGTGGAGAATGCATGACATCATTGAACCTTCCTTCTTCGAGCAATTGAGTTAGAACAAAGTTGACTTCCTTTGTTTGGTCAAGTTGTTTGTCCATTTTATGCATTAACTTGTCAACCCTGCGCAATTGACAACAAGCTACCAAACGAAATTTCTCAAGTGCACTAACTTTTGTAAGTAGCTGATCAATCAAAGTGGCTGAGGTCGACAATTTCTGCCCTAATCTTTGCTTAGTAATGAATCCTGCTCCAGTAAGGTGAGAGTCTGCTCTAGTCCAAATTCAAAAATTTCGCATCAATTCAGTCGTGATAGGTGTCTGTGGAGATTGGCTTTCTTCATCAAATCCTACATCCACTCCAGCCTCCAGACACAGCCCGTGAATTAACGATGGATGCGGCATACCGTTCACAAAATCTCCATGCATAGCTTGGCGAATAGAATCGTAGATTATGAGTCCTACGTCAATTTTCTTTCCTTTTACAATGGCATACAATAGAGATGCTTGATCACGATTTAACTCCGTGAGCTTTGTGGATGGACGCAAACGAGCACAAATGAAGTAGAACCAAGCTAAGCCATATCGACTCAATTCGGTCGTTGAAATATATAACTCATTGCTCATATTCGTGTCCCAAACCGCACCAGGTCTACATAAACATTGTATTGGCTTATGCCATTGATTTCCACCAGCTCTATATTTCTCATGTTCCTCCCCAGTCAAATCAGGAAGACAAAAATACGAATTGATTGTTGATGGCAAGAACCACACTAGTTTACCACGCACTTGCACTATGTTTTCCTCTGCTTCAATTGCGTTAGCGTAGAACTCCCTGACCAAATCTGAAACTGGGGCACCGGGTTGCTCGGTTAAAGCTTCCCATTTATTAGCCATGATCAACGCAAAGACGTCGCCATCAACATGTTTGTCAGGATAAAAGCCACGTTCGAGAATTCCTTTCGAGTGTGTTAATGATAATTCATAAACAATTGATGCCTCCCAACTGACAAACTTCTCTATATCATACTCGTCACCGTCGAAAACCTTGATGGGAGAATAACTACCATTATCATGCCTTTGACGTTTCCCTGCCATTATGAATGTAGCCCAAACTGAAAGCTTCCTACTGCACAAGTCAATTTCTTCTCGCGATAGGGTGCTATTAAGATCTGATATTGCAATTGTATTTAACCCTGGATTTATAACAGAACTCACAAGTTAGAAATTGATTTGCAAAAGGAAAGAAGAAAATAGAATTTTAATTGAATTAAACTATGCAAGAGTTCTTTTCCAACTAGAAATACAAAACGCGCCCATTCAGGATTTCGCATAAGCGCCACGGTGCTCAATGTAAGAGCCGTGACTCATTACCAACAGCCGCGGCGCGCAAGTTTGGAAGCCGCGGTGCCCAAACGCTGTCCAGCCGATCCGTTTTTCCTTCTTTGTTTCTCCTTGCTTATTCCATTGCTTAGGGTTATATTCCTACAAAATTATAAAACAAATCACTTAAACTAAATTGCTTTTTTTAGTAAACTAATAAAAGAATAAATTACTTATAACATAAAAATTATTGGGTTGCCTCCCAATTAACGCTGAATTTATAGTCTCAGCCCGACTACTTCCCTTTATTAAACTGGGTCAATTAATGAAATGGAGATCCTCTGCCGATCGATATCTCCTCCGTAGTAGTATTTGAGGCACTGACCGTTAACCATAAATGATCTATCAGATTGGAGTGGTGTAACTTCTACTGCTCCATGTGGAAATACTTTTCGGATGATAAATGCTCCCGACCATCTGGATTTCAGCTTCCCTGGAAAAGTCTAAGCCGTGAATTGAATAAAAGAACTGCTTGTCCTGGCTTGAACGTTCTCTCAATTATTTTTTTATCATGCCAACGTTTGATCTTTTCTTTGTAGAGCTTCGCATTCTCGTAAGCATGAAGACGGAATTCATCCATCTCATTTAACTGCAATAATCTCTTTTCTCCTGCTACATGTAAATCAAAATTTAACTTTTTAATGGCCCAATATGCTTTATGCTCTAATTCCACCAGTAAATGGCATGCCTTTCCGAATACCAGTCTGTACGGTGACATCCCGATTGGAGTTCTATACTCTATCCTATATGCCCATAAAGCGTCATCAAGTTTCAAAGACCAATCTTTTCTGTTTGGATTAACAATCTTTTCCAAGATCCTTTTCACCTCTCTATTTGAAATCTCAGCTTGCCCGTTTATTTGTGGATGATAAGCCGTAGCCACTTTGTGATACCCCATATCGAGAAAGAAGAGCGGTAAACAATTTATTACAAAAACGCGTACCTTCATCGCTGATAATTGCCCATGGTGTACCAAATCTTGTAAAGATATTTTTTCAGAGAAAGTTCAACACGACCTTTGCATCATTTGTCGGCAATGCAGCAGCTTCAACCCATTTAGACACATAATCCACTACTAATAATATGTATTGTTTGTTCAAAGATACTGGAAATGGGCCCATAAAATCAATTCCCCATACTTCTACCTCGAGTATGGTGTTCATTGGCATTTCGTGGCGCTTAGAAATATTTCCAGCACCCTGGCAACTATCACACTTTACCACAAAATTATGTGCATCCTTGAAGAGAGTAGACCAGTAAAATCCTGATTGAAGTATCTTTGCAGCAGTTCGTTCACCCTCATAGTGACCTCCATAAACTGACGAATGACACTTTTATAAAATGTTTTCAGTTTCTTCTCGTGGAATACACCTTCTCAACATTTGATCTGGACATTCTTTAAATAAGTAGGGTTCATCCCATAGATTGTTTTTTACATCATATAAAAACTTCTTGCGCTGTTGATAACTTAAATTTGGGGGAAGCACGTGGCTAACAATGTAATTAACATAGTCTGCATACCATGGTATTTCATTTGTTACTGCAAACAATTGTTCATCAGGAAAAGACTCATTAATCTCAGTATCCTCCCCGTTTTGAGTTTCCAGATGTTCGAGTCTAGAAAGATGATATGCAACTTGATTTTCTGTTCCTTTTCTGTCTCAAATCTCTAGATCGAACTCTTGAAGTAAGAGAACCCACCTTATCAATCGTGGTTTGACATCTTTCTTTGCGATCAAATATTTGATAGTTATATGATCTGTGAATACGATTACTTTTGTTCCCACTATGTAGGCTCTGAACTTATCAAATGCATACACAATTGCCAGTAGCTCCTTTTCTGTGGTCGTATAATTTAATTGTGCTCCTGTCAATGTTTTGCTTGCATAGAAGATAAACTGAAATATCTTCTCTTTTCGTTGTCCCAATACTGTGCCAATTGCGTAGTCACTGACGTCACATATTAATTCAAATGGTTTAGTCTAATCCGGTGCAACAATCACTGGGGTGGAAATTAACTTCTACTTTAACAACTCAAACGCTTCAAGACAGTCCTTATCAAAGACAAAAGGGACATCTTTCTCTAACAAACTACACAACGGTTTAGAAATTTTTGAGAAATCCTTAATAAAGCGCCGATAAAATCCTGCATACCCAAGAAAGCTTCTAATTCCCTTAACAGATATTGGTGGTGGAAGATTCTCTATAGTTCCAATCTTTGCCCTGTCTACCTCAAGACCTTTAGCTGAAACTTTGTGCTCTAAAATTATTCCTTCTCTAGCCATAAAGTGGCATTTCTCCCAATTGAGTACTAAATTCGTCTCCACACATCGCTTCAAAGCCAATGTCAAATTTTCTAAGCAAAGATCAAAACTATCTCCAAAAACAAAGAAGTCATCCATGAACACCTCTAGGTTTTGTTCAACTAGGCTAGAAAAAATAGCCACCATACATCTTTGAAATGTGGCTGGTGCATTGCAGAAACCAAAAGACATCCTTCTAAACGCAAAAGTTCCATATGAGCACGTAAAAGTGGTCTTCTCTTGATCTTCTGGAGGAATTGTAATTTGATTGTATCCTGAATATCCATCTAGAAGGCAATAGAATTGGTGTCCAACTAATCTATCTAACATATGATCAATGAATGGTAAGGAAAAGTGATCTTTACGAGTTGCCTTGTTCAACCTTCTATAATCAATGCAAATTCGCCACTCGGTCACTGTTCTTATAGGAATGAGCTCATTGTTCTCATTTGCGACTACTGTCATTCCTCCTTTCTTTGGTACATAATGAACCGGACTTACCCACGAACTATCAGATATTGGATAAATAATGCCAGCGTCTAACCATTTAATAATCTCCTTTTTCACCACATCCTTTATGATGGGATTCAGTCGACGTTGCTGCTCAATAACTGGCTTCGCTTCATCCTCCATTAAAATTTTGTGCATACAAAATGAGGGGCTGATTCCCTTGATATTTGCTAATGTCCAACCAATTATTGACTTGTACTCGCGCAATACTCGTAAAAGCTTTTCTTCCTGAAATTGGTTAAGTGAAGCAGATATAATAACACGAAGAGTACTAGAATCACCTAAATATGCATACCATAAATGCTTTGGTAAATCTTTTAATTCCAATGTAGGTGGTTCCTCCAAAGATGGCTTTGCACGCGATGAAGAATCTTTTGGACTATTCAAAGCTTCATATTGTTGAATGTAACTAACAAACTCTGGAGCTGAATCTAATATCTCCAAATATTCTTGAGACTCCCAAGATTCTAAAACTGTCGGACTTACCAATGCTGATTCAAGTGGGTCTGGAAGATATGTTTCTAAGAATACCTCATTCACTGCTTCTATGATTAGATCAACTCAAAAACATTCTTCTTCTTTTTTTTGAAATTTCATAGTCTTTAAAACACTAAATGTAACCCTTTGATCTTGAACCCGCATAGTCAACTCACCTTTTTGCACATCAATCAAAGTTCTTCCTGTTGCTATGAAGGGTCTCCCAAGTATAATTGGTATTTCCTTGTCTTCCTCAAAATCCAGTGTGACGCCCCCAAATTCAGGTACCAATACCTCGAATCTGGTACTCACGATAAAGTACATCCATACACCTCTAAACAACATAAATCAACTAATACGGAATAAATAAAGATATGTTGTTCATTACAAAAGGTTTACTACGGTCCCAAGGTCCATAACCTTAAATAAATACATCACGGAATACAATAATAATACAAAATGATTCCAAGATTACATAACGGGATAGTACATATAACTATTCCTTAAGCTTTCCTTTTCCTTTGTCTGCTTTAGAACTCCCCGGCTTAACTGCAATAGGTTCATGATATAGCAAGAGTGAGCAACTACTTTGCTCAGCAAGTTTCAAATGAATAAGGAAGATATATCATGAATGAATGAGAATAATAATCGCATAGTTCAACAATTTAAGAACATTGAAGAAATAGCTGACAATATAATCAAAGTCCAAATGAAATAATGAATATTGATTATTTACTACTGAGTGGTCCAATAGACCATGAACTTTTTGGCCAAAGGATCACTCATTCAACTGACCCTTTTAAACGCCTGGCCCGTCAGTAGTACTTGAGGGGATTAGCCTCTCGTACCCTATGTATATGCATAACATTTAACTTTAACTGCATCGAATATTCGACACATTATAATCCACTAATAAAGGGTTGCTCTCTCAGTCTAAGAATCCGTACCAACTACTGGTTTGGATAGCTTTTAAAATAATAACATGTACATGTCTAGCCGAAACAAATGGCGTAGACTATCTCCTTAAACAGTTCATGAATGAAGAACATAAACGTTTCACAGTCCAACAACAGATAATGAATTCAAATGCACAATGTGCGAATATCAATAATTATCTTTGATGTAGAATAATTTGCAATAATTAATCCACTAATATAATTTGAAAGTAATAACTCGTTTTGAGTCATGAAACTTGCAACAATATACAATATTTGTATAAAATAGGAAACCTACTCAAGTATAATTTGAGTAAGGTTAGGGAAACTTGCCCAACACAAGGGTTAAACAAGCGTTAAAAAAACTTGCTCAATATATGACGTTTGCATAAAATAGGAAACCTGCTCAATTATAATTCGAGTAAGGTTAGGAAACTTGCCTGGTGCGTCTGCTACAATATTATAACACATGCTCCTTAATATCCTACACAATTAAGTACATATTCACATAACAATTAGTCACATATCGGATACCAAATAATGGTTTATACTACTTTATAATATTTCATTCTTATTATAAACATAATATTAAACAAGATTACACACACTAGTTATGGCGTTACGACGCTTGTGCGTCCGTACACCAACCTTGCCTATTCGAACGCCCAAGCAACACGCAATTGTGTACTCCTAGCACGCCCATTCAATTTATCTAATACCCATTGGTTAATGTTAAGTATCATAAAATTCATAAAATTCATGTTTTAAGACTTAGAACATCATTTTACATTGTCGGGAGCATTACATATGCTTACGTGCATGCCCAACACCCTCCGATTGCCCCCAATTACACATCAGTCCTACAAATGGCCAATTTGGGAATTGATCCCGACCTCAAATGTTAAATCTTATTAAAAGCAAGTTGTAGGTCTACTCTTTCTCTTTCCGAATCATCTTTAATCACCTCAATCTGACGTCAAAGCTGTCTAGCCGACTGTAGGTCTGGTGCGCCCCGCTCCCCAAAGACCTTGTCAGTGGTGCGCCCCGTGACCAACCGGCAGCAGCCCAAGTGCGCGTTTTTTCAGTATGCTCTGTTTTTGTTATTCTAGACCTATCTTGCTTCCAACCACCATAACTCCTTCTCTAGACGTCGAAATTTTTCCATTTCGGACTCTATGGACTTCTAAGACAGCTACAACATATCAAAAATATAGAGCTACCCATTATCATTAATATGGTCAAATCTTAGGCCAAAGTACTAAGTTCATACTCTGTTTTTGAGTGTCCTAAGTGTTCTTCACTAAAATCATCACCAAATCTTTGTTTTTACACCTTTTACTCCATTCCAACTGGGTTAGTTTCGTAACCCATGGAACTACAATACCATAACAACAAATAAATTAAACACTCACGGAAACATAGCTATAGAGTCCTCTAAACTGTCCTATAGTCCATGTTTGTCCAAAAATGTCCATTGTTCTTCATGTTCTTCGTCCTTCTTAAGCATAGGTACGGATTTATTCCATTTTTATTCCACTTTGAAGTTATTAATGGCTTACATAATCTCTTAACAACATTTATACACAATCATAACAAACAACAACATCAAGAATCGCGGCAAGAACCAACCCACAAGCACAAAAGCTTACAAACCATGGAAACTTGAAAAAACCTCAACCAAATCAAATGGAATGGGTTTAATTTAGTTGTTTACCTCTGTAAATTCTTCCTAGATGATGAGGAGGCTAGCTAGGCTTGGTTTGCTTGAGTCCTTATTTTTGTTTCTTCCTCACACATGCTCCTTCTTCCTTCCCTTTCTCTTTCTTCCCGAACTCTCCTTCTTCTTTCTTCTTTAGAATGGTGAATGCTTGATGAAGAAGATGAAGATGGAGTTATGCAAGCTTAGGAGATGATTACCTCTCTACTCCTCCTTCTTGTTTCTAAAGGGCTCGGTTAGAGCTTGAAGATTTCCCTTCTTCTTCCTTAGCTCCCACCCGAACACTCTCTCTTCCTTTAGCTTGTTTCTTACTTCCAAACTCTTTCTCTCTCTCTATTTGCTCTCTCCCTCTTAGAAATTCTGCATAAATTGGAAATGGAGAGTAGATGAATGAGTTGTTTGGGTCTTCTAAGTGCCTTGGAAGAGATGGGAGGAATATTAGAGAGCTCAAGACATTTGTCTAGGTGGGGAAAATAAATGTTTGGCATGTTTGTGCTTGGGAAATGAATTTCCCAACACTTGGTCTCCTCTCCTCTTCCCAACCGTACACCTCTCTCTTTCTCTTACACCAAATGCTGATTTTTGTGCCCATATCCCACATGGGTCAAGTCTTGGGTCATGGGTTGGGTCATGGGTTTGGGTCATTTCTTTGGGCCACCCATAATAAACATTTGGGCCACTAAATAAATCACCAATGACTCCAAATAAAATTCTAACACTTGGAAAAAAAATTATTTATTCGCATACACGCCTTACCTAAATTATTCAATATCAAAAAAGACGAAAAAATATCTGGCATGAATTGTGCCTCGGGAAACGTGCCCCGCGAATAGTGATTTTAGCGACGCTATGCGAAATTAATTATTCACTTAAACAGAACTATAACACGTAAAATTTCATATATTCACTTAATCTAGGTTGTCACACAACCTTTAAACATGTCACACAAAAATAATATTAATAAAATATAATATATTCATTAATATTCAAAATTTGAATTACAAGACAAATCCAGAATTCTCGGTCGTTACATCCAAAATTATAAAATCTGCTAGAAAGATGAATTTATCGACCTTCACTAAAATATCTTCAACAATATCTCTTGGATATGTCACAGATCTATCTGCAAGCTGTAAGGTTATGTCCGTCGGCCTCGGTTCCTTCAGTCCTAATTGGGTGTAAACCGAAAGTGGCATCAAGTTGATGCTAGCCCCCAAATCACACAATGCTCTTCTTGAAAATTGATTACCGATCGTACACGGGATAGTGAAACTTCCCGAATCCTTCAACTTTGGTGGTAACTTTTTCTGTAAGATTGCACTGCATTCTTCAGTCAATGCCACGGTTTCAAAATCACCTAATCTCCATTTCTTAGATAGAATGACTTTCATGAATTTTGTGTAGCTTGGCATTTGCTCCAAAGCTTCTACAAATGGTATGTTGATGTGGAGCTTTTTAAATACCTCAAGGAATTTTGCAAACTGATTATCCACCTTTTACTTCTGTAATCTCTGCGGAAAAGGAATCGGCGGCATCTTTTGCATCTGTTTTCCTAATTCTTCTTTGACTTGTGGATTATCTTCCTTCTTTTCTTGCTTCTTTTCCTCGTTGAATTCACTCACTTCTAATTCTTCATCCATACATAACTCATCAATTGCATTCTTGCTATCTGCCTTTGGTAATTCCTTACCACTTCGTAAAACAACATTACAATTTTCATCAAGGTTATGTACTTCCTGCATTGTATTACTTGAAAATTTCTGAAATTGGCTATTGACGTTAGTAGAGAAATGTTCAAATAATTATTTCATTTTAGCAATTCTTGCATTATTTTCCGCCTGATATTTCGACAATAAATCCTCCATCATTGCCTTCTGTTCTTACTGAAAAGCCTGTTGCTCTTGATATTACTTCTTCTTTTGAATATGATTATCGGCATTGAGATTTTGATTACCTTGATAATTGGATCCTTCAACAAACTGCATTGACTCGACCTTAATTGTGCATTGACTCTTTGCATGATTTCCTGCATAAATATCACATGCCAATGCATCCTTCTGCATAGACTAATATCCACCAGAATCCAATTTTCTTACTATAGTCGCTACTTGCTCTACCAATACCGAAATTACATCATTTTGGTTTATTGCCACAGTTCCAATTCGCGTATTACTTGTTGTGGACCATTGATAATTATTGTTTGCCATGATCTCTAACAATTCATATGCCTCATCACAAATTTTCTCCAATAAAGACCCACATGCGGCTGCATCGATTTTAGATCGCATTGTAACATTCAAACCATTGTAAAAAGTCTGAATTTGCAACCACATAGGAATGCCATGATGTTGACATTTCCTGAGTAAGTCCTTAAACCTCTCCTAAGTTTCATATAGAGATTCTGAGTCTTCTTGAGCAAATGTTGTGATATCTGACCTCAATCTTACGATTTTAGCTTGCGAAAAAAACTTAGCCAAGAATTTTTGTATAAGATCACGCCATGTAGATATCGAGCCTGCTGGTAGCGAATGTAACTAGCTTTTCGCCTTACCACGTAGTGTGAAAGAAAAAAGTCGCAATCTAAATGCATCCTCAGAAACTCCTTCATATTTACATGTATCACAGATTTCAAAGAAATTGATCAAATGCTCATTCGGATCATCATTACGGTAACCTCCAAATTGTACCGAACTTTGAATCATCTGTATCATGCTTGGTTGAATTTCAAAACTACTAACTTGTATTGCAGGTCTTCTAATACTGGATTGAACATCCATTACCAATGGTGAAGCATACTCCTGCAATGTTTTATGTTCTTCCGCAACCATATTCTCTAATTCTTGCATTTTGAAACAATAACGAGAGTGCCTGCAAAAGAATAAAAATTTGTGTTTAAATTAGAATCAGATTAATTGTAATTGATATTGAAAATAAGAAAATTAATTACTAGAATTATTCCCCGGCAATGGCGCCAAACACTTGATGGGCTAAATCTATACTAGCAATTTTTACGTGCAAGTATCAACGGTCAATCAAGTAATAAAGTGAAAGTAGAGTGTCGAACCCACGAGAAATAATCTAATAAATAAATTAATTAATCCAATAGCTAACCTTTAATTAACCAAATTTTATTTAAACAAGAGATAATTGTTTCGTAATCACAAATAGCTAAACTAATAAGAGAAATAATTATGAATAATATTATAGAAATGAAGTTATCAAGATTACAATTTCCCCCGATAATGTTCCCTATTCATCTTCTTCCTATTTAATCAATCAAATATTACAGATTGCTAACCAAGAATTCAAAAGTATTCATCTAACTTATTCCAATATTAGATAAGTGTCATCATTCTCAATTAAAACACTATATTCCTATGTGAATAATCAACAATGATGCTATAATTACTAATTCTTAACAAGTTCATGCGACACTTGGGTATATTTCTATCCCTTATGCAAATTGAATAATAATTCTTAACATGAATTAATCCAACACATGTATTATATTCTACATCCAATCTAAAATCAACGTATCCATCTCATCTAGATCAATAGATTAATTATTGGTCAGACAACTATTGAGTGTAAACCAAAATATAATAAACAATCTTGCAAACATTTGATAGAAGTTAAATAGTCAATAGATTAATAAAAATCAATCATCGGGTTCCATTGCAATCTTGAAAATGGAATTTGGTTCATGAATAAAGAAAAGAACAACATCTCATCAATCGTAGTCATTATAAACTCAAGAATCTAAGAGAAGGATAAAGGAAAAGAATCTGATAGACAGCTCCCGCTATAATTATTCAGATCTTGATCTTCAATCCTCTCTTCTCTTCCTCCAGATTGAATGAAAATGTATTCTGCCTCCTTTTGTTGTATTACGTATATCCTCCTTTTCGTCATCGTTCCATATTTAAAAGGTAAAGAAAACCCTAATTCCGCCGCACGCACGCGAAAAAGCCTCCGGGCGCTGCGGCCCATAAAACCAAGCTTCGCGGTCCACGATACGCGTCGCGGCTCCCAATAGCGAGCGCCGCGACCCATGATCTCTGTTCATTTTTCTGCTTTTCTTCCTTGCTCGCCCAATTGCTTCAAATATTATGATTTTGCCACTTAACTCCTTTATTCCTACAAAATAAATAAAAACAATAAAATAAATACAAACTCTATAAAATAACATAAAATACTTAAAAACACACAAATTATTAAGCCTAAAAGTGCCCAAAAAATAGGTATAAAACCTACTCATCAAAAAGGTCCCATAAAATCAATCCCCAAACATCAAAAATTTCTACAACTAAGATGGGAGTTTATGACATTTGATTCCTATGTGATATATTCCCTGCATTGTGACAATTCGCACATGATTTACAAAACAGATAAGAATCTTTAAAGATTTTCGGCCAATAGAAATCACATTCTAAAACCTTATGGGCTGTCCTTTTTGTTCCAAAATGGCCTCCACAAGCATAAGAGTGACAAAAATTTAAAATCGATAGAAATTCACTATTAGCTACACATCTCCTAACTATCTAGTTAGCACAAAATTTTCACAGATATGGGTCATCCCATATATAGTAGTTTGCATCACTCTTAAGCTTTTCTTTTTGGGATTTTGGGAACTGTCGTTTCACACTCCTAAATTAACCTCACTCTCTACTCACAATTTCTACAATTAGCATCGTAGTAAGCAAGGATCGATCCCACAGGGAGTACATGTTTAAAATCTATTCAATGACAAAGATGGGGGGTTTTGAGAATCAATTATCTAACTAAACGAAATTAAATAATAGGTTTAACCAATAAATAAACAACTCTAGTTCTTTAGTTCAGATCCACCAATTCACAGTAATTAATCAACCAAGTTATTATTATTTACCCTTCAATGAAACTATTAGCCCTAGATAGCAATAAGTTCTGCTGTCCGAAATTCTCCTTAGATATTCACTGAATAAAACAAGCTCTTTACCAGATTCTAACTATCATATAACCTATAACAAGCTCTTTAGATTTAATATGATAGTAGCCTTAAGGACTAAAGAATTAGGTTAATTCAAGCAATAAACTCACAAGCTCGGTTTATTTAACTTGCTTTCTGATAACCTTAGTAATAATCAAAAGTTCTAACACAATCAATATTACTAATTACTACTTATGACAAGGAATACTATCAATTATATGTAATATTACTCCTTAATCTAGCAGATGTTAAGGATCAAACCAATCCAACTGGTCATATTAAATTAATAAAATCAATTAGCATGCAACAATTGAAATAGATTATCAGAATAAGTTTCATGTAAGAAGGAATAAAGAATAAAACTTGATTAATCAATTACTTGTAAATAAGGTTTCACCTCCCTTTAGAACTGAATAAGAAAACTTAGTCTGACATGCCTTCAATCTTTAATCTCCAAAACTAGGTTTTTCAGTGATATAGAAAAGAATGATAGCTGATGAAAAAGGAGGTCGCCTCCAACTTCACTAATACAATGTAATTATACCCCTAAGTCAAAGTCTGAGGCCTCGAAGAATTAATATTCCAAGTTACATTAGAAATCCTCAAAAATAACAACGCTGGGAGAAATCTGCCGCACAGCCACGCGCTCACGTGCCCGCGCAAAAGTCTCGAGCGCCGCGGCTCAACATTTAAGCGCCGCGGCCCACGATCCAAGCGTCACGGCTCTTCCTTTTGAGCGCCGCGGCTCACAATCTCTGTCCATTTTCTCTTTTTCTCCTTGCGCGCCCATTTTGATCCCTTTTTCCACTTTTTCTCTTTTTAGCTCCAATTCCTCCTGAAATCAATAAATACCTTAATAAATTCATATATGCATAAAACATGTAATAAAACTAAATATAAAGGAATCAAAATTATCGAATATTATACACTTATCAAATTCCCCCACACTTAGCCTTTACACATCCTCGTATAAACCAAAACAAAGGTCATATTGAAATCAACTGAATTCTATTCGACCAAACTTTCAAAGGGTTTAAATCAATTTTCATCCATTAATATCAACACTAATCAACTAAAATTTGATCAACACTTCATCAATCAATTCATAACAACAACCTTGTTATTCACCACTGAACATTTTTAAATTAAATTGCACCTACATAAGCAACCTTCTTATGATCAACATAAATACTCATCTTAGTTATCATGAAATAACAGTCATGCACACTGACTCAGAACTAGAACATATTTCTTGTTATTCATTTTTTTTACCAGAACCCTCAAATTCACTTTCTTTTCTAGGTGAGTGCATTTTGTACTCCATCTCACCTTTCTCATTCTTTCTTAAGTGAGTGCATTTTATGTCCCATCTCACTTATCTGCTTACCAACGAGTGCGTTTTACGCTCCATCTTGTTGCATGTGTTTATGGGTGAGTGCATTTTACGCTCCATCTCAACCCACCACATGATTTTTTTTACACTTTTTTTCTTTCATTTTCTCAAAATTTCTTTTTTTTCTCTTTCACATGGTCCTGTAAACAAAACAAGCAGATAAACAGTTCTAAATCATGAAATCAGTGCACATAGACAACTCCATAGATAACTCAGTCAAATAAACATATATCTCATATTCAAGAACTCATGCAATATAAATTTAATTCGAATCAGTTACTATGGATCATGACTTAGTTATCATCATTCATCAACTAATTCCACATCAATCAAATTCTATCAATTAGCATCAATTTTCATTCTTTACCCAAAAACCTTTAACAGCTTAGCCAAATAAAGTCACAGGAAAATTTTTAGAGCCCAAGAATTGTTCAAATTTTCAATTTTTTCACAAATCCACATAACTATTCAGATTAGATTATAATTTCTTTGAGTAAACCTAAATATAACCTAAACCCCTCCCCCACACTTAAACCTTACATTATCCCCAATGTAAGACAATCATGCAAAGACGAAGTTACTAACTAACATGTACTAACAAACTAAAAAGTAAAGGGATAGAAAAATCAAATCTGAGATCTTGGGTTGCCTCCCAAGTAGCTGCCCTTGTTTATTGTCATTGGCTCGACATCCTCCCTCTTTCTTCATTCCGCATCCATTGGATCCTCGAGATTCATCACCTCAATATTTTCCACTTGAAAACCTTTATGAAAGGGTTTCAACCTGTGTCCATTCACCTTAAAAACTTTTCCTGTACTTGGACTCTGAATTTCAATTGCACCATGAGAAAAAATGTTAGTAATAACAAAAGGTCCTACCCATCTAGATCTCAACTTACCCGAAAATAATTTGAGCCTGGAATGGTAAAGGAGAACTTTTTGTCCTACAACAAATTTCTTTCGAATGAGCCTGCTATCATGAAAATCTTTGGCCCTCTCCTTGTATATCTTGGAACTCTCACAAGCATCGTTCCTCAATTCTTCCAATTCCTGCAACTATAGCTTCCGTTGTTCACCAGCCTTGTCCATCTCCATATTGCATTGCTTGATTGCCCAAAAAGCTCTATGTTCTAGTTTAACAGGCAAGTGACATGGCTTCCCATATACTATCCTGTAAGGTGACATGCCAATCGGGGTTTTGTATACCATTCTGTAAGGCCAAAGTGCATCCTCCAACCGCAAACTCCAATCCTTTATGTTAGGGATTACCACCTTCTCTAAAATGGACTTGATCTCTCTATTGGAAACCTCAGCTTGGCCATTGCTTTGGGGATGGTAGGATGTAGAAACTTTATGCAAAACATTGTATTTCTTGAATAGCGCAGCTAGCATCCTATTACAAAAGTGCATACCCCTATCACACATAGTGGGGAACAAAGAAGGAAACAAGGAGGGAAACATGAAAGGAAACAAGGAGGAAAATAGGGATCATGGTTCCCTAGTTTGACTACCCTAAATTCTAGCTTAATTGATTGGATGACTAGGGTAAATAGTTATGACAAATGAGGGAAGATGAAAAGATGAGGGAGTGGACCATAAATGAAAACCAAGAAAGGAGGAGCTACTTAAAATTCTTCCATTTGGGTCTATAAATAGCCAACACCAAGAATACTTGCATTACATTATTTCATTTTTAGAAAACTAAGTTAGAGAGAAGAGAGAGAGAGAGTTTGAGAGCTTGAGGGAAAGCTTAGGAGCAAGAGGAGGAAGGTCTACCAACTAAGTGAAGGTAATACTTAAAACCTTCCTATATTCAATTTTCTTGTAAAGGTCTTATATATATGTATATAAACATGTATCATACTCATATATATCTAAATATGTTAGATAATGATGTTAAATAACTTAGACGATGAAAAATGGTTGAAAAACCAAAGTTGAAATAAAGAAGATAAAATCTGTTTTTCCTAAAAACAGAAACTGAAATTTGAATAATCATAACTCTCATTATATTTTGAATTTTTAAGTGTGGTCAACTTGTGATGATAGATATATGAGTTCCATAACCCCTCCAACTGGAATTTCCAGAAAATACCTTGTAAGTTATTTATGATGGAATTTCTACTAAAACAGGCAAAACTGAAAAATCGGTAAAAGCTTGCTGCCCATTTTTTTCGTGGACAGTTTCGTCCACTTAACTAGTGATAAAAATTAAGCCCTTTTGGATAATGAAACTATATGGTATAACAAATCTCCTGTCCAAAGATGAACATAATCTGACTTCGAGTGAGTGAGATATGACCAATTTAATATTAAGATTTTCTCGACGAAAACTGCTATAACTCTAGTTCTATAATTCAGATGGTTATAAAATTTTAACTAAAAGTATACTTTAATATGAGTAAGATATTGATCAAATTTAGAAATTTTTGGAATTAAGTTCGTTATAGAAAAATTTGCTAAGTTTTGAACCGAAATGACACCTTTTAAAAATACTTAATAAAGCTGAAAAATTATAATAAAAATATTTTTACATTGGGAATATTTCTAAGTATGTGTGGCCAGGAGAAAGAAAAATAATAAAATGGTTAAGTGCGTTTAATAAAGAAAATGGATTTATGTAAAGGTAAAACAATTAATTCGAGTAAAGTTTCATCGGCTAAAATATGACGGCATGTGACGTATGGGACTAATTGGTGTGATGACCTTAATGATATGTGTAGGTCTTTTGAAGGACAAATTAATAACGCTATATTTAGACGACATATCAGGCAAGTATCCTAACTTCATTCGATTTCTGTATTGAATGTAAGTTTCCTAACTTGTGCAATTATTATTCCGTATAAGTTCTTATGATAATGATGTTATAACTTACACAAGTTTATATATTGTGCAAGTCTCCTTTATTGTTGAATTATAAATTGTTCAATTGATGATAGATGCTAGTATTCATACTTAAGTCCATTGAAAGCATTGTTTCGTTATCGAATTTCTTATGTTATTTAAGTTCTTAATATTCATGAACTGTTGAATAGATGCGTCGAAGCCAATTGTTCCGATTAGACAATATTAATGTACGATGATATATTGTTAAATTCGTTCAAATCATAGATGTTATTTAAAGTCAAACCAATACAAATTGCTTTGGTGCAGACTCGTGGTATAAAACTGAGATGAACAACCCTAAAAAGGGATAATAGATGTCGGGCATATAGTCTCATTTACGCTTAGGCGTTAAAAACTTTATATATGTGCACAATATATGGTACGATAGGTTGATCCCCTAAAGTACCTGCGGAGGATGTTTGTCGGTCTTTGTGGTTGATATTCGTCCTGATGGTTTTATTTGTTCAAGGTATTTATTACCGCTCAGTACGATGGTAACAACTTGAAATCTCATTATTTCTTGTTATTCAAATACTTCTCAATTTTATTCCAATTGTTGAAGTCTTCAGATGCAAATGATTCTTTTTCTTGATGTTGGAAGTCAAACTATCTTATTACTTGCTGGACAATTTGTGCTCATTCTTGCTTAAAATAAACACTTGCAGTTAAACTTGAGAAGGCTGAAGGTGTAATAACCCAAGGATTTTGATATATTTAAATAAGAAATTTTATGTATGAATTTTTTTATATATAATAAAATTATTTTTATTATATATTAAAGCAAGTATGAGAATGTGTGCAAGGAAATGAATGTGAATATGTAATATGTATATATATATATATATATATTTCATATATGGTTTCAAGTAAATTTCTTATTAAAAGAAATAGTTGATAATTATAAATTATATTCTGTTGATAAGTTAATTTTTATATTAAAGATTTATGATTATTTACAAAAATATGATTACTATATTATTTAAAGAATACATGTATATTTTAAGAAATGATTATTATTATTACTATGGTTATTTCTTTATGATATGAATTTGTAAGATTAGTCAATTTATTTTAAATTGACTGAGTATGGTAAATGTGGTAAAGTGACAGTACGGATCAAAATCCTAATTTGATATATGGTTATGGATTTTAATTTTAAATATAATTATTGATATGATTATATTTAAAATGAAGGTATGTGTAATATGGATAATAAGAATTTATTTTCTTAAGAAAATTTGAATACTAAATATAAGTATTGATTATATTTGAATACATGTATGTACAATATGTGGTTCAATGAGTATAATAATTATTTATCAATGATGATGAATATGTTATGACTTGTGTGGAAAATATATGTGATTAATTGTTAGTTAAAATAGGGCCCACTAATAGTTATTTAAATTAGTGGACTAACATAAGAATATTAATATTAAACAATTGGTAAGATAGTAAGTTAATTAAATATTTAATTAAAGTGAATATAGTAAGTGAATAAATTTTGTACATTAATTAATATGTGTATTAATTAATGAGAATTATGTGATATATATGAATGATTAATTTTAATAGTCCAATTAGTAAGGAATACTAATGGACTAGCTTAATTAGTTTATTAACCAAGCTCACTCATTTAATTAATCATGGACTTGGATAATTAATGTGTGGACTAATTAAATTAGTCTAACATTTAATAAACTAGTAGCTCAAATGTGGAATAATAATATTGGAAAACTAGTGGCCCAAACTAGTTAAAGTGAGCCCAAAAGGAATTTCATTAAAGCCCAATTGCTAGTCCACTTGGAAGATATTTTTAGCAACTTAATTAATTCATTAAAACAATAAAAGAAAAAGCAAAATTGAAGCAAAATTGAAGGGGGTAGCCGACCACATGGTGGTTCTTAAAGGTGAGGTGTTGTTTAATTAAGGTTTGCTTGTATGGATGAATAACTAGTACAAGTAGTAATCATACTACATCACGAACTTGTCACTTTGTGTAAGGAAAGAGAATACTTGCTAATGATGATGAAATGGATAGATATACTTTATGTATCTATAGATATTACAAGTATTAGATTTAATAAAATAAAGATAGCTTTGTTCATCTTCATTTCTTCCAAGTTTAGAGAAAGAGAGAGAGAAAATAGAAATTAAAAAGCTATTTCTTTCTCTTTCATCCATTCTTCTTTCCAAAATAATATCTTGAGAGAGAAGAGGGAGGGGCTCACGGCAAGAGAGGAGAAATTTTAGCAAGCTTCAAAGTTCCATAGCTATCTTAGGAAGGATGAGGAAAGAAATCAAGCAAAGGTATAACAAAACCCTAACTATTTCTTTTTGTTTTGATTTAATTTGTGATGGTATGAAGTTATGATCTTAGGGTATAAAACCATTAATCTATATGTTAGATGATATTTTATATTTGGTTGTGTTCAACTTGTGTATTGATGTGCTTGGATGGTTAAGAAAAGAAAAGAAACAAAACTATGTTTTGAAAACAATTAGAAAACCCTAACTTTTTAGCACGTTGTAAGCTTATAACTTGAGATTCATAAACTTTTTTTGCGATCCGTCAAAGAGTGGTGCTAGATATATAAGTTAAATACTAAATCCAAGTGGTAGAACTCAAAAATAATTAGTACAAAATTCGTAGGGACTGTTTTAGTCAAAACAGTCCTGGTAGTGAACAAAAATGAAATAAAGTCTGCTGACTGTTGACTGCCAGAGAGTTTCGTCAACTTTTTGTACTCTAAAAATTCTAGGAAAATTCATAGTGATAATATGGGAAGTTATGTGAGTCCTGTAAAAATTTGAGAACTTTTGACTATGTAAAATGAAAGTTATGGATTTTATGGTGAAGGACCACTATCAAGCATATACCCGAATAACTCTCTGTGGTTAACTCCAAAAATTATGAAATAATTACCGGGAGTGTATATATATATATATATATATATATATATATATATATATATATATATATAACATGAGCATACCCTATACATTTCAGAATCTTTCGATACAATTTCGATTTATGATAAATGTAGCAAGATTTGACTATTTTGGACTATTTAAATATAGTAAATGGATTTTAAAAATTCTGGGAAAAATATATTTTTATAAGGGGACTAGATATAGTTTATTTCCAGAAAAGAAATAATTTTGAAGTTGTTTTTCTATTTTTCATATAAATGATGATATTATGGATAAATGAATTTAATTAACTATGTGAAGTTGAAAATTTGAAAAATGGGTTTTTATGGCTTGAGAACCCTAAATATGGTTTATACAGATTTTTGATAAGGGGTTTGGTCATTTGTAAGGAAGTATAATGTTTATGGCATTTTAGAATGATTAAATGAATAATTTAATAAAGGGAAAAGCTGTTTGAATCTAACTTGCTGGATAGGTGTATTCAGTTGCTGAAATAGTGAATCTATCTTGCTGTATTGTAGGTTAGTTTGAATTCAGGTTGCTGGATTATAAGTTAGTTCGAATCCAGGTTGCTGGATTGGAAAAATAGTTGGCTGAATTGAATAGTTTGAATCCAGTGTGCTGGATTGTAATCCAGGTTGGAATCCAGTTTGCTAGATTGGAATCCAGTTTGCTGGATTGCCATCTAGTTTGCTGGATTTGGAATCCAGTTTGCTGGATTGGGTATTTAACTTACGGGATCATAAAGAAAGACTTATATAATGAAAGACTTAGTGTTAATTCATAAAATATATAATAAAGTAGTGGTATAGTCGTACTCTTTAATAGTCGATGTATAGTATCTAGGCTAAACAATTCCTTCAAGGAGCGGAGGTATATACGAACTAGCAACCGATCTAACTCACTGTGAAAATAGTGTAGACGAGACGGAAACTAGTTTGTTGGTTGTTTGTGAGAAACCACTCAACATACTATATTGAACACTGTTAAAGACTCGATGTGTGCTAGTTTTAGAATTATGAATGCGTATGGTGTTAATGTGTTATCTGATATTTGATTATGTGGTTAAATGTTAGATAATTTACTTATAAAGAAGTGATAATATAAGATATAATATGATTTGTTGATTGAAAGATCAATCTTATGACTAGTAGGTCTTTCAAAAGAAGTTAAATTAAATTGCATAGCAGTAGTCAACGACCAAGGCAAGTATCCGAACCTACGCATTTATTTTATGCAATAGGTTTATGTATGCAAGTATCCCATCCTTTTCATTTACATTATGAACTGGATCCGTATGTTGTGCAAATTCCTGATTATTGCTATGAATCTTACATTATTGTAAGTTCTTAACCCTAAACTTCTTACATTTATTGCTAGTTCCTAACTCAACATGAGTTATCAATTAATTTCAAAGCATGCTCGTGAATAATTATTGTTAATTATTCATATCCATAATGATCTTTGTTATTCGTTTATGCAATTATCGTAACCCTTGCATTTACTTTATGCAATGGATCCATATGTTATGCAAGTATTCTTAAACTTTATTCAAGCTATCTATTGATTTCAAATATCTCGATATTGTCTCATGTGATGCATTTATAATCAAAATTGTCAGGTTCTTTGTGCAAGTGTTCTCACTTGTACAAATTGTTATAATTATTATAAATTCGAAATTCCTTTGATTCGTTCATTGTTAAAAGTATCTCATTACTGAATTGCTATAACTCATATTGAAAATTTGTATTCTATGTTTGGTTATGCAAGTGTCCCCACTTGTATGAACTATTGTACATTACCAATTACCCTTGAATTCGAAATTCTTTGACAAGTTCTGATACATACTATTAAATTTCGGTATGTATACCTAGTTTAAAGATTGTCTATGCTATTTGACCAGCTAGACCTAATTTGAAAAGCATTGTTGAATATTATTGGTTATGATAAAGTCGTTCAACTAAATTGTTTTAGTTAGGACTCCAGACTGAGTATGAACAACCCTAAATGGGAAATTTTATGCGCTAATAACGGTGATTTAATTTTTATGCGCCAATGGCGGAGATGTATTATATAGTGTTGATCAATATAGGGCACAATGGGACTGATTATCCTCCGTGTCCGTAAGACCAGACGGTTTACAGATGAATTTCTGTTTAAACCTTTTCGAAAATGAAAAATGACAGTTCATGGTCTTTTAACCACTCAGTATTCAAAAGTCACTCCATTGTTTCAAAAATCTAAAAATGATTTGATATGTTGTTAAGAATGGTTTCAAATGACTTCACCACTATTCATTCGTGGTAGAAGTAGTCCTCAAAGAAAACATTTACTTCTTCAGCGCATTATTATAATTGTTATTACTTGCTGAGCAATTGAATGCTCATTCTTGTTTTGACTTAAATGTTTTCAGCTAAGTGTGATCGACCAGAAGGCTCTGGCAAGGACAAGGGAAAGGGAAAGTTGAAGGAATAAGTTGTATGGTGTTATCTGTAATAATTAGTCTTTTGTATTGTGATCATATATATTATGTAACATGTAAGAAATGTAATTAAAGGTTGTCATACCTGGGGAATAGACAACTCTGATATAAATATTAAGTTTGTAATATATTAAACAGCTCAAAGAAATGGTATCGTGATGCACCAAATACGGGTTTCAAGTACCCGAGTTTGGGGGCGCCACAGAAGGATCGGGCAAAGATAAAGGAAAAGAAAAGATGGATGGATAAATGCTATTTATATAATAATTAAATATTTATAATATTTGTAATGAATTTGAAGGATCTTATATATGTGTGTATTTATAAATGTTATAAGAACCTTGGGACTAGACGGAGATGTTTGTAATAAACTATCTAAGTTATGTTTAGTTAAGATGTGTGTATTCTTAATTTAGATTTAACATTATTGGCAATGTCTAGAATGTTCTGTCAAGGAAAAGGGTTATTTGATTGTGCACCGTTTATACGGAAGGCCCCCTCTTTCCTGGGAACTGCCTGGTTGTCAGTAGTGTGATCTAAAATTTATATATTCAGAAGAAGTTCAGGTTGAATAGTAAGCACCAGTCCACTGTAGCTAGTATATGGATTTGGGGGTGTCACATTAATGTTGACTTGTGAAATGATGGATAGCTAGAGAGGGGGAGGATGGATAGATAGTTGCAGAGGAAGCTTGTGAGAGTGAATAAATGGTGAGCCAAGGTCAACATCTCGAAATCCTTGCCCTGGGGCTCTTATTCCTCGTGATCTGTGTCGTTGGTGAAGTTATTGTTGTGCTCTCATTCATGTCGTTTGGATGAGCCACTTTTTAGTCAAGCAACCAACCAGTAGCCCACCGATGGCAAGCACTTGCATGCATGCAACTTTTTAATAAGTGTTATATTCCCGATTATTTCTATTAGATTTTGTTTTCCATCCATTCTATACCCTTGCATTATTCTTATATCCTAAGGTCGCATCTGAACTTGGTTACAACTTGCTCCATCAACAATGCTTTGTCCCACCTTGTTGGCCCACATTGACCATGAACCCTATGTGTCATCTTACGTGTACCGAAATCCTTAAAAACATCCCTAACAAATATGTCTAAAAGAGTTAACACTGTCTCACTCAAAAAAAGTCTCAATTAATCTTTCCTTTTTAAAAATTCTTTTTCCTTTTTCACTAATAATGCAAAGGACACACGTCACTATAAATTTTCTTTGATAATTTATTTTCAAATAACAAACTTTAGTTTTAAAGTTTTATAAGAATAAATTCGATTTACTTTAATATATGAGTACAAAGAACTGTTACAAATATAAATATTCAAGTGTTTTATTTCTTAAGAGGATAAACAATATGCTAAATTTTTATATTTTAAATAAATGACTGAAAAGTGTACAGTTCTATTTCAAATTATCATTGTTGATTTTTAAAAATTAATTTGAGACATTTTTAAACTCAAAATTAAGATAATTAATTAAAAATTAATATCCTGACACATACTACGTATGTGTAGAATGAACGAGAAAATGTTGAAAAGAAAATAGGGATAATAAAAGACATGGGAGAGAGAAAAGAAATGAAGTTTTTGAGTTATAAAAATAACTACTCCCATTTTTTAAAGGATAAATTAGAAAATTAAAAATGTTTCACAAAATTGTTAACCCCAAAAAGCAATAATTTTTTCTTCCCATTTTATTAATAGAGATTATGAAAAAATAAATATTACAATGAGTAATACTTTTAGATTGTTTATATTATTGATCACTATGTTAACTAAAATTAGACGAATACATGTCAATTTTGAATTTTAAAATGTCATATATTAATTTCGAAAAGTAAATAATAATTTTATATTTTGAAACGGAGGAAATAATAACCCTACGTGCCCTAAAAATAAACCTTGACCTGCAAAATAAAATAAAATAAAATAAAAATTGGAGTCGGACTTTCATTTTAGAACTGAATGTCTGTAGTTTTTATCCAATGGCACATCCATTGTGCAATATTGCCCACTTCATGATTTGAGTACCTTATTTCTGACCAAGTTACAGTAATACCCATCAATTTCACGATGAATCCAAAGCCTGATAAACAAGTTGCACCAAGCAAAACTCCAAGTTATTTAAGTCCTCTCTTTGTGTATTAGGACTCCGAATAATAAAATAATGCATGGCATAACTCTTCAAAAGGAGTGATTCCTGATACAGAATTGCCAAACTTTTGAAGTCAAAACAAAGTTCAGATTCATACAAACAAAATAATGGTTGTGCACTAAAATTTAAAGATTTCTTAACGGACACGACGAACTTTCTCTTCTTGTCCTAATCCAAGTGATTTCTGAGCATTCGAGATGCCCTCAGGATCTGCATAGAAGAATAAATTAAATTTGATTGATAACAAACAAAAAGAAGAAAGCAATAAATTAAGTTTCTATTCCCCTAATACATAACATGAACACAACAAGAGTAAGAGGAAATTAGCTTTTGGAGTCCAAACGCACTCGAAAATTTTGTTCATCTAAACGTAACTTATTCTGAACGCGGTTTTTTTAACTCACAAACAGCTTTTAAGCCCCAAATTCACCACACCAAAAATGGCATGGTGCGGAATAACACTATGTAGTGCTATTCCGTCCTCCACCAGACTACTCCACCAGACTACTCCACCAAGAGGTCAAACTATGAAAGTATATATAAACTGTTTCAACCATATGGGATTCAATTAGTGTGATAATGATAGAGTTATCAGACTAAAAAGTTCCATTCAACTACACAAAGCAACCCCAAAGAAAAAATGATATTCTTTTTTGACTTACTTTATGTTGTATAAATTTTCGGAGAAAGAAAGGAAAAGGAGAAGGGCCTTATAACATCATAGATAATATAGTACTTAATGATTTTTCTCTTATCCTCTTTCGTTTTGGTAATGGTATCTGCAACGAGGAGTGGAACGGGAGAGGAAAAGATGATGTAAATTCCTGTTTCCCTTTATTTAAGTCCCATATTATGACCCCTTGACCTCTAACCAAAGTTCTCGACCAGTAAGTTACCTGTTCTCCCTCTTGTCCGCATAATTTAAAATGAAAAAAAGAGACAAAGAAAAGCAATAAGTGTATACGCTGATTTTAACACGGAGTATACAAATATCAAAATTTAACTTAGAGCTTCAGTTTTTAATTCTTCACATGTGATTTAGAGGCAACTCAATGGAGCATAGTTCCCAAATTCCAACTTACCAAAGAACTGTGTGAAGATACGCGTAAAGAAACTCAAGTTGCGAGAAACATTGTATGCCATTGCAGGGGGAAGAGGTTTAACAATTGTGTCAATAGTGAACACCCTCCGAAGGAACTGCAAAAATGACATCTTTAAATAAATAAAGAATTCAATTTATATGCCAAAAGTACAGAACAAACAAAGGGAAGAGATTTATAGTTGGTTATCAAAAAATGAACTTGACGGAACATCACAAAAATTCATGCTAGACTTTTTCGGTGCTGGTTTTAGCATACAGTACTAGTTGATAGGGTGTATATGGGTCGAGGGCAGAAGGGAGGAGATTAGTAAGTAAAAGAAACACTAAACAAAAAGGCAAAAAGAAAGAAGAGAAAATAAATCTTTGGCATAGAGGGTGTTTGGCATCGCTTAAAAGACATAAACTACTTTTCTAAAACTGATTATAATCTAAAGCACTAATCAGAATCAGTAATCACATTAAGCAATCCCAAACATACTCATAGTTTTAAGTTGCACAACAAATAAAGAGGACTTAGATTAAGTTTTAAATAAATGAAAAGAGCCAAGGAAACTATTACAAAGAAAAACATCCAGAGTTTGTCTGAGAAAGCAAATACTTGAATGTGCCTAATATTGTCACACTCATAGCAAGATCACAATTCCAGACAAATAGATACAAACCTCCCTTGGTCTTGAGGTTCTAATTTCCAGATTTAAATATTCAAGCCTCTGCTATAAGCAATTCAAATAATTCAACAATTCAATAAGTATTTCAATATTATAGAAAAATGAGATGACCTCAGATTCACTAAAAATCATAAACCAGACAAAAATTAAAGTGTACATAAAACGTAACAGAGTCCTTCTAGATTCATACGCTACTTGACTTACTTCTTAAACTCCATAGCAAACAAGAGGAGGTTTTGATGCTACCATATAATCCTCAGAGACATCCCCTTTCCCCCATTAAAACAACAGTAAAAAAAATTCGAAATGGCATTAAAGATCGCCTATAGCTCTCTAGATTCTTAGCTTTTCTTTTTTTTTTCTTTTTTTTTTTTTAGGGTGGTGGGGAGGGTGAGATGGGTTTCATATGAAGACCCAGTGAACCACTAAGGTAAAAGGAAAAGTCCAAAGTCCAGTACATATCAAATCTATTGATATAAGAAACAAGAACATTAAATCCTGGTAGCACTACTCCTTTGTACAAGGTGATACATTCAAATCCACATGTCACCTCTTACGCTAGAACAACACTTCGTTCATATCAATGTTGGACCAGGTTAAATCACGTTACATCGGTAACATGCTTCAGCCTCTATGAATAATGGTTAGCCACGTCCTTAATTTTTCTTCACGTGCAAAATATACAGAGAAAGTGAGAGTTATGGTTTGAAACTCTCATGTTACCTAGTATATATTCCAATAGTCTGTCTGGGAATGCTTAAACAATGTGTTATTGATCTAATGACTGGCTTTTGCTTACAAGCACTTTTAAAAAAAGCAGTTTGTGTTTGGTAATGAAAAAGCATTTAAAACTAGTAAAAAAGTATATAGTGCTTGGAATTTAAAGAAACTAATTATCACTTATTTCAAGTGTAAATTACTAAAAACGAAAGTTTTAAGAAGTAAAGAGGGGTAATGAGCGAAATTAATAAAATAAATAGGGATAGATTCGTAATATACTTGATCAAACCTAACCTGATTATTAGATTTTTGCAAATAATAGTAGTTTCAAAAAGAAGGTTATCAAACACTTTTTCCTTTTTAAAATTGATTGTATGAAGGTTTGACTGCCAGTATGTTCGGGATTGCTCAAGTAATGTACTAATGTGATTATTGATTTTGATCATTGCTTTTACTGGTAAGCATTTTTAAAGTAGTTTTTGTTTGACAACGAGAATCACTTAAATTAGTAAAAAAGTAAAAAACATTTGGTATTAAGCAAACAACTTATCACTTATTTCCAGTGCAAATTACCAAAAAGGAAGATTTTGAAAGTAAAGAGGGGTAGGTCAAGTTATTAAGATAAATAGGGATAGATTATTAATATACTTGACTAATTATTAGATTTTGGCAAATAATCAAAAGCACCAATTTGGTGCTTCTGATTATTTCCATGAAAAGTGATTATAAACTGTTTCAATAATAGACTATCAAACACTTGCCGCTTTTTAAAAGTAATTATAAACTGGATTGACTAGCGATCCTAAACACCCTATGCTTAATTGCTTACAAGTGATCCCAAACAACCTATACTTGTAAGCAATCCCAAACACCCTCCAAGAATGTTTCGGAACAGGACAAGTAGTTTCGCATAAAAACCATGAAAGAAAAAAAAACAAGGAACGGGTCACGAAGTGGACGAAAGAATAATATTACTACAAAAAACTATATCAAAATTAAACAAATAATCCTGATTCAGCTTTCAAAAGGAAGAAAGCTCATGTAAGTATACATGTTACTAGGAAGGCGAGAATAGTACAACACTGTCTCTGATGCCCCAATTGAAGTAAAATAGAACAGAAAGGTGGAAAATGGGCACTAGACCCTATATATTTATTTTGTTTTTAGAAGACCACTTGAAATTCTGCGCTCAAAACATCGTAAAAACATTAACGCTACGTTTGGATTGAAGGAATGGAATGGAGGACGGAATGGAATGATTTTAAGTGTATGTTTGGTTGTTGGTGGTGGTGGATGTTGTCATATAATGGCAAAATTATCACATATATGCATTCCATTGGAATAGATTTTATTTCACCTTCTCCACATGGAATAAAAAAACAAAAGGATAGAATGAATTTTCATTCCATTGGAATGGTTTATCCTCCAAAATGATCATCAAATACACTATTTTTATTTCATTCCTTCCTCTATTCCATTCCCTCAATCCAAACGTAGCATAAGTTTTTTAGCACTTTGTGTAGGAAAATTTATTGATAATTTATTAATTGAATCAAGCATGATCATCTATAACACATTGCCCAGGTGTCAAACTCGGTGACAAGTGTAAATATAAGAACTTTGGAACAATGACATGATTCCCAAGGTATAGACTTTTCTTTGGTTAATCGTAAATATCTTATGTAACTGAAATTACTAACATTCTCAGGCGCCTCGAATGAAGGAAAACAAGTTTGTTCATAAATTGCAGTTAAGCTACATACAAATAAACCAGAATTTTGGAAAAATTGTTCAATTACCATAAAAGTAATCTAACTTCCCCAATAAGAGTAATTTTCCTATCCCCCACCTCACGCCTTTTGATTAACTTTCCGAGTCCCATAGTTAAGCAGTAAAACTTACACTTGCCCTTTTCCAAACGTAGCCAGGAACTGGGTTAAGAAATACTAAATATAATAACTTGAACGTAATTACCAAATACAATTCATGTACACAACCTGGTTTTTATTCTTCTTTTTGTAAAATATGCAAAATACTAATTGTAACTATATTTTATCAAGTAATCCATTATTGAAGTATGGATCTCAAATGTAGAGAGCATACATAAACTATCAGAGACACATTGAAATCCCGAAAGCACATACCCCAGAAAAAAAATGAAGAGACACATGGGATTTAGTTATTTGTTTTTATTTTGTTAGTACTTTGGTTTCAATACTAAAATTCTTTTGCCTTTCATAATAAAATGTAAAAGTTATAGTTGTTAATTTGACATCTGCAGAAGGAGCAAAAAGAATATATAAATATGAGTCAATGCTTTAAAGTTTAAACCCTTAAGCAGCTCATCATTTAACACAACTCTGCACATGCAACCCCAGGCCTCCGCAAAGAAACAAACCAACATGCATCATAGTAGTCAATTGAACTGCAGCTATAATTAATCACATACTTAGCAAACCAAAGCAACAGGGAATACTTTAACACAATGCCTCATGTACTTTGGTCCAAACGTCCAGTACCATGTTAACTTACCAATTGCCATCAAAGCTTAAGTTGTTAGAGAATGGACCAACAAAATATTATGCTTTGATAAATAGGAAAAATTCTTTACATTAATTGAAGAAGATAGCAAGGATAATAGAGAAGAGAAAAAGATACTGAAATATAGGTGTTATTACTGCCTAATTTGTGGCCAAATAATTTTGCCGTTAAGTAATCGAAAAAATTGTTATACTTCACTTGTACTTCTCATGTTTTACCTAGACCCAACCTGACCCCAAAAATACGACAATACATCAATCCAAACCCTAGTAACTAATATAACAACAAAAAGAAACCATGAGTTGTATCACATATAGTATTACTAGAAATGCTAACATGCTAGCGAATTGCGCTTGGGTACAAACGTTTCAAAACATGAAAAAGTTCCGTTCCGCTAAATTTAGCAATTCAAATTTTTTTTTTACTATTTAGTAACAAGAGACTGAAACTTTTGTTGCATAAGAATAATTACACTTATGTTTTATGATTTTGCAAATGAGGGGAATCTTTATATAGTCACTAGGCCTTACAAACAATGGTTAGGATTAAATCTAATGGAAGGCTAAAATCACCTTTCTATAACATTTATCCAAAATATCTAGGACATCTACAAGCACAGTTATCACATACATAAATCCAGAGTATCAGAAACCCTAATATTTATAAGGAAATTCTAAAAAATATCAACTAATGTCACCAAGTGAGTGCCTTGCGGGCATCCAATAAGGGCAGACATGGTGTATCCTCTTGAAAATGTGCATGTTGTGACACTAACTTAACCAGATTTAACTATATCTTTTAAGAAAGTTATTCTAGCGTACCACATTTCGGATAAACGTATGTAGCACCAACTAAATGATCCGAAAAAACCTATCCCTACTGCCTTACCATCCTCCGTACCAAGGAATGTGACGTTTTACATTCCCATTTTCATTTCACATAATGTACCGACCCGTGATCCCGGTAACATTGATCCCGTATACAAACAAGTCTAAAAACATCCATATGTCTTAGAAACTTCTTTAAAACTCCGTTCTCTTCAACATCCTCTTTTCTACCGAAACACACTTTTCAAACTTGTTCTTTTCCTTGGATTTATTTTCCACAGACTATCTTAGACGACATTAGGCAATGAATTCGTTTCATTTTCTTTTTTTGGCAGCCTCAATCTAAATGGTGATATTGTACTTTCATATTTAATGCAATATGAATGATACTCGCAAATACCAACATGTTTACAATCTTTTATTAACAAGTTGAAAGTTTATTTCTTATATTTAAGACTGGACTTCAGTAGAAACAAATATACAGTGAAGTCTAAAACAGTGTTACCGTGGTTCGTTTCGATATGCGGTACGAATACGGATACGTAGTACGCTACATAGCTAAAATGCGGTACGCTAGGGTATCTTTATATAAATTCTTACAGTTAGGAATTCTCTTAAATTCTAAATGAAATAAACTTAAGTTTTATAGAAGACTTTTAGTTGAATCATCAAGTTGGTTGTTTTATAAATAGTTTAAGACAAATGTAATATTTGAGCATCCAATACTAAGTTAAAATATTGATGTAAAACAACAACAAAAATTTCAGTATGCTAAATTTTGAGTATTGGTACATAAGAGTATCGTGTTTGGGTATGTAAGTACCAATACGCGGTTCGCTAGGTCAATGAAAGTATCCAGTAACTCTGGTCTAAAATCTCACCAAATATTCAAACCTAGATAGATGACAGGCTTATCAACTTGAATATAATTCGATTGATGGAACCTTATGTAATTTTCGTATAGAATCAAATAATCCATAAAGTACAGAAAGAGTTTATACATCCTAGATTGTAAGATAGATTAGTTATTTACGGGGAAAACACCAAGTATGCTAAAAAGTAAAAACAAAATAATTGACTTCCAGAACCGTCAACACATCATTTATAGACTGAACACCCACAACAAGGAAAATAGAAAATTTGGTATTAAACAGTTCTATAACACACACACACACAATCACACAGAGTTCTACGACACAAACAGACACACACATAGAGAGACAGTTCTATAACACACACACAGAAGTTCTATAACACAGAGAGAGAGTTCTACAACACACACATAGATCTATAAGACACAAAGTTCTATAACACACACAAACACAAAGTTCTATAACACGCACAGAGAGTTCTATAACACATACACACACACAGTTCTATAACACACACACACACACACACAGAGCTGTAAGAAAATTCACGAACACCCAGAGAAAGAAAATAAGAAACTGAAGAAAACTGTAACACGGAAACTTTTAATTTTAAAATCATAGGGGTCCAAACTAACAAAACAATATCAATGACTTCAGATTCTAGGGGCATCTGTGTGGGAGATAGAGTAATTGCATCACCAGAGAAATAAATTGAAAAGAATTACGGAACCAAAAATCCAAGAATCAACAAAATTTGTATTTTATAACAATTGGTAATCAAACTAATGAATCAGCTTTTGCTAATTGGGCTCTATATAGATAGATACCTTAAAAACATAGTTATCAAAATCATACGATACACGACACATATTGTACGATACGATGCGATACAAAGACAATTCGATACATATCGCAGGGCGAATTAAAAATGACACCCTATCCTACGATTCAGTTACGATACGATACGATTCTAACGATATGATACAATACACGATACACTTTAAAGCTAGCAATTGGCTTGAAAAAGCTTTTATGTAGATCCAAATGAGTAAAAACAAAACTTTTGAGCCTTTTATTTCAAATGAAGAGGGTTTTTTAGCATTAACATGTTCTTTGTCACTTGATGATCCTTTAATCGCTTTTTAGAGTTTCATATCTTCTTCTACAGAATGTTAATTTATTTTTCTCACGTCACTTTTCACAAGTAGAAACATAAATCTCCACTTGTTAATTTAAATTATTCTCTTTGCTTTATAGTTGAAAGGTGAATATGCATTTTTTGTTTTCTCGTGTTACTCTATAAATATTACTAAAATAATATCTAATAAATCAATTTAAAATATTTTGGCTACCATTTAATTATAAAATTAATTTTAGTTTATAATAATATTTACTTGACTACTTTAATACATAGTCAAGCTAATATACTTGATTGTCCAATAAATTGTGTTTTATATATTTTTAAATATATATTATCACATTTTCCTTTTGTTTTCGTATAGTACGATACGATTCACGATACGATACATGAAACATAATACTGGGATTTTCGATACACAATACGATTCACGATTTGACAACTATGCTTAAAAGTTACAAAGACATATGCAAATGCAAGTATATACATGAACACCCACCCATAACAACAAACTAATGAGTAAGCACCAAAACACAAAATTAACAACAACAATCAAATGGGTCCAAGCAAGTAAAAACATGAACACCCAGAACAACAACAATCAAATTGGGTAAGCAAGAAAACACAATATTAACAACTTATAATCATTTGGGTCCAAGCAAGTATATACATGAACACCCTGGGTAAGCACAAAAACACAAAAATTAACAGCTTATAATCATTTGGGTCCAAGCAAGTATAAATGAACACCCAAAACAACAAACAAATGGGTAAGCACGAAACACACAAAATTAACAGCTTATAATAATTTGTGTCCAAATTACCGAAGCAATTCTGGTACATATATTTTGGGTCTAAATTACCAAAGCAATTCTGGTAAATTTAAATGTATAGCAATATATACATGAACACCCAGAACAAAAAACAAATAGGTAAGCACCTAAACATAAAATTAACAGCTTATAATTATTTGGGTCCAAATTACCAAATCAATTCTGATAAATTTAGATGTATATCAATATATATATATAGAGAGAGAGAGAGAGGGGTAAAAAAGACCTTGAAATTCCGCTGGAAGCTATAACGGAGTTCAGGGTCAATTTCAGTGATGGAATCATCCTCATCTTCGGCGTATTTGGAGCCTGAGGGAGATTTCTTGCGAGGGACGTGCATAGTTGGGGTAGAACCCGGCTGGCTGGTAACTTTCAGCTTTGCGTCTTTGAATTTCTCTGCCTTATTCAGTTCTTCACCTCTCCATGGCGCCGAAACAAGCAAGTCTTTCTTCGTCTTCGTCATTTTCAAAGGCCTCAAATTCAGTCGAAAGTACAGCTTCCAGCCTCTTTTCTACTCCTTTTGGGTACTCTGTTTACAAGAGGATAGAATCAGTACTCGCCAACTACTGAGCACTGGCCTAACACATTCATGGTACGACGCCGTCTGTGGATAGTGCACATACTAGGATGGGTTTTGTCAATTATGATACTCGAAGAAAATCATGGATACCATTTTTTACAATTTTTTCTATTCAAGAGAATAAGAAAATGTTGGACTTGGCTCCCTATTAATACATTTTATTTCTCAAATTTTCTTTCATATATCAATTATTTATATTTTTTAGTATTTTGTAACCAAAATCGACACATAGTACTTGATTTATCTTTATTAAATTGTACCGTTACACTAATTTTTTTGAGGCTTAAATACATGTCGACACCAAAAATTTTCAAAAGTTTTTTTTAAAAAAAAGGTGATTCGTTACATGACGTTCGTGAAAATGAGTTTTTACTTGACGAGTTAAGAAAATTTTCAATTTTACTACGTAAAGGGCCAAAATTTATATAGTCGCCAGTTGATAAATTGTTAAATGGATATACCAACTCATTCGAATTTTTATATTTTAAATAAAAGGCCTTATTTATTTATTTTTATTTTTTGCCAAGTAATAAAAGGCCTTATTGATGACTCCGTAACTTTTTGGTCTTACAAAACCAAGATTCGTGGATTCAAGATTTGCTTAAACGAGGAGAAGGTGTTAGGCATTCCCCGACTTCCATAAATCATTGTTATCACGTTCCTTAAACTTTACATTTTATTTAAAAAAGTTGCCTAAAGAGTGTACAAATGTGCATGTTTTGTGAAAATCACAAGTGTGTGTGTAAGTGTGAAAGGTTAGTTTTACGTGAGGAACTTCAAATGTCATTTTAATATATCTCAAGTCATATAGTAAGAAAATAAATATTTATGTAAAGTGTTAGTGTGGCTTTACCTAGTAGTTATAAAAGTAGTTAATATTTTACGTGGAAAGATACGTGTTTATGTACAAAAGATATATATGTGATACGTCAAAGAGATACGTGTTTTATGTGCAAAAGATATGTAGAAAGCTACGTGAAAAGATATGTATTAGGTTTGTAAGATACGTGTTATGTACAAGAGATACGTAATATATACATCTTATATTTGTAAGATACATGAAAGGATCGACACCAAAAATTTTCAGAAGTTTTAAGATACATGAAAGGATCGACACCAAAATAATACAGGATCGATACTAAAGATAAAAAGATAATCTTAAACAAGCATGAACAATTAAACACAAATAAATATAAATATACAAATAAATACAAACAGAAATTTAAAATGACTTACATGGATACTCCATGGTAGCCTTTTTTTATTCAAAGCAGAATATTTACAAGTGGAGACCAGTGATAAGAGGAAGACTATGAAACTAGGAAATAGAAGAAAAGAAGAGCTTGAGGAAGCTTGCTTACAACTATACCAGCTACAATTATTGGTGAAGAAACATAAGCACTTATGCCATCATGCAAATTGCTGTTTAGCAACAAGATTTTTAACATCCTTTTCTAATACTTCTTTTATAGTAGAACAATCTATTCTTAAAATAAATTTTTAATTTAGTAAATCATCTTGAAATTTAAAAATGTATTTAATGACTGATAACATTTCTTTATTAATGGTAGAATATCTACTCTGTGTAACGTTCTAGTGCCCTTGTGACAATCCGGATTTTTTTTCCGGAAAATTATTAAAATAAGAATTTAATAAATAAGATTCTTATTATGAGATATGTTGAGTTTGACTGCATAAATGTATATGTGTTGTGAAATATGTAATTTTGTGTGAAGGGTTAAATGTGTATATAAATGTAAAAAATATACATTTATTTGAAAAGTTATGTTTAATAGTTAATTAAACTATTAAATAAGCTAGCTTGAATTAGCTACAAAATAGAATAAGGAAGTTAAATCACTAATTGAAAATTTATGGACTAAAATATTTATTTTAATTAATTGAATAAAGAAATTTATTTAGTTAATGATGAGAGTTGTATTTATATTGCAATAATTAAATGTAACATGAATAATGGTATAATATTTAATATTATGTCAAATGGATGTACATTAAAAATATGAGATCCAATATATATGATATGTATATTGGTATCACGTTAGTAAATTAAATTCGTTTTAAATAAAGGATGGAATATATTAAATTATATAGTTGGTATATAATTAAATTGTTTGAAAACAATTTATGGAGAGAGGGAGGAAATTAAATTAATTATACAATATAGATTGTATAATTTATTTAATTTTTATGGGAATAATGTATATATGTAATATATGTATTATGTATGTACGTACGTACGTATGTATGTATATATATATATATATATATTATGTATGCTGATAAGTTAAGTATAATGTATGTAAGGTATGTGTCGACGCCGGGAGGAATCGCTTCCGTTGCGATATTTATCCTTTCCAATTTTAGCCTTTTTATTAGATGATTTTTTTTGAAAAGGTCGGCACTAATGTCGACGGAGTTTTGAAAGATCGTTTTTTATGATGAGCCAATTGATCAGAGTCGCCAGTTGGTATATTTGAAATGGATGTACCAACTCATCCGAGTTTCGTTCTTTCGTAAATCGCTGGCTCATATGTGACTCCGAATTAATTGGTCTGCAAACCGAGATTCATAGAATTCGGGGGCTTGCTTAAGCGAGGGAAAGGTGTTAGGCACCCCCGTCTTCCCTGAAACACGGTTACCGCAATCTTGATGCTTTTCCTATCCCTTTAATTCTCAAAGTGTGTCTGTGCGTGTGTGTGTGTGTGTTTACGTGAATGTTGTGGTGAGTTTGTATGAAAGAATCATTTGGGGTTTTTTATGGAAAGTCGTGTTTTGAGAATGCTTTAGAATATCCTTCGATTTATACGAGAAAGCTTTATTCTTTACGAAAATGTTTGATTTTAATTGTCAAAACTGCGAGATTTTCATTAGGTGTCGTTTTGGCAAAACAAGATCAGTTTTTTAAACCCTCGTCAAAATAGGAATCGAGACCTATACATCGCTTTCGTATACAAAGTGGCGGGCAATTTCTAGGATCTCTTTAACCCTATGCACAACGGTTTAATAAAACAACCATTTATTTTCATAAAACCATTTCTTGTGACGTTTGAACACGATCTTTCTTTTGCCTTCTCGTTAAATAGAAATCGACATTCATTAGCACTCCCAATTTCTTATCCTCGTGATGCTAATAACCTAGTTTGATTGATTTTATGAAAATCTTCATCATTTAGCTTTGAAATCAATTTGTGTCATAAATTAAACCAAGCATTAAAATGCATTGGGGCTATTCATGGGCATGTAAGCCATCAAAATAACCCCAAACGCCCACAAGCACAGATTTCACTATTTCGGGGCCTTAAACCCGATTTTCGACTTGGTATCGTTTTAAGGCCCGACGATTACATATTTACAATCAAGGATAATCGATCCTATTACATGCACCAAAATTGTCCATCATCGGATTTGGACCATGGGGTCGCGTCCTAGGCTCACAACCAAAATTTATGCACACCCACGCAATGGATATTACAAAATTTAAACAAGCTAAAATTCACCAAATGGATATCATCGGGTCATTAGGAAGAATTTTATTCCTTTGAAACCTTCACTAATAATCCCTAATCCATATATTCTCAATAATATCCAAGAAAGAACTACGTTTAATATGATCCAAATGACAAAACTTGACAAAATAATATAACAAAAACTGCTATAAAAAGGGTTCATTTTCACCTTGCAAATGACACCACGATGCGTATAAATTCGTATATTGAATATAGTAGAAATTATATGTGATACAATCTCACAAAAGGGGTATAATTCCTCACTATTTTCTCTCTTTTCTCTCTTTTTTTTTCGCTGTTCTTGCTGCTGAATCTTCCTCTTTTCCTTTCTTCTTCCGCTGCTGTCAACTCTCTATATGCTGAATGAAGGAATGAGCTGAAATAGGCTGGCCGTAGATTGATCTGCGACTGGCCTTGGTTTCTCCGCGCCCATCGCGCACTTCAGCCGCCCGCCGCGCACTTCAATTATTCTAATTGTTGGCCGCAGAACAATCCGCGACTGGGTGGGCTGATTTTCTCAATTTTCGAGCCGCACATTGATTCTCGTGTCGTACCGTTGGTTTTCGCCGAAAGGCTTGTATTTTGCAGTCCGGGAAACGCTAGGAAACGTGCCGTATCATTCCCTTTGATCGTTGTTGTCGACGCCGGTTTCGCCTCTCTTTGTCCTTTTCCGATTTTAGCCTTTATTCTTAGATGATGTTTGGAAAAGGTTGGCATTGATGTCGACGGGGTTTTGAAAGATCGTTTTTTATGATGAGCCAATTAACCAGAGTTGCCAGTTGGTATATTTTGAAATGGATGTACCAACTCATCCGAGTTTCGTTTTTGTAAATCGCTGGCTCATATGTGACTCCGAATTAATTGGTCTGCAAACCGAGATTCATAGAGTTCGGGGGCTTGCTTAAGCGAGGGGAAGGTGTTAGGCACCCCCCGACTTTCGTGAAACACGGTTACCGCAATCTCGATGCTTTCCTATCCTTTGATTCGTAAAATGTGTATACGTGCGTGTGTGTGTGTGTGTGCTTATGTGAATGTTGTGGTGAGTTCTTTCATGAGAGGTGAAACATTTGGCATTTTATTGAGAAATCGTGTTTTTGTTTTGGGAATGTTTTAGAACGTCGTTTCCGTTAGTACGAGAGAGCTCCTTCATTCATGAGAAAGATTTGATTTTACTTGTCAAAACTATGAATCTTTATTAGGCGTCGTTTTGATAAAACGTGAATTCTCTTAAACCTTAACCGAAATAGGAATCGAGATTTATACGTTGCTTTCATAAATGATGGGCAATTTCTAGGATCTCTTTCGCCGTATGTATCAAGGTTTAATAAAACGTTTCGTTCATTCATAAAGCCGTTTTTGGTGATGTTTGAAAATGATTTCCTTTGGCCTTCTCGTTTAATAGGAATCGACATTTATTAACACTTCCAATTTTTAGCCTCGTGATTCTAATAACCTAGCTTGTTTGATTTTAATAAAAAAAACCTTCATCATTTAACCTTTGAAATCATTTTTTGTGTCACAAAATCTAATCAAGCATAAACACGCGTCGGGGCTATTCATGGGCATGTAAGCCATCAAAATATCCCCGAACGCCAACAATCACATATTCCACTAATACGGGGCCTTAAACTCGATTCTCGCCTTAGCGTCGTTTTAAGGCCCGACGGTTACATGTTACAAAACGAGCATCTTGAATCTATCACATACATCAAAACATCCATCATCGGATTTGGACCACGGGATCGCATTCCTAGGCTCACGCGAGATTAATACATGCCCACAAAATGAATACTACATAACTAACCAACCCAGATTTATCTAATACACCATGATATCCGAAAATGACAATCTAAATAAATTACACCCAATGAATCACCATAAACAAGCTAGAAATTTCATCAATTGGATATCCTCGGGTTATTAGGAAGAATTTTGTTCCGATGGAACCCTCACTAATGATCCCTAATCCATGATTGTTCAACAAGATACATGAAAGTTACATCTAATTTAACCAATCAATATGATATGAATTGCTAGAATAAATAGGAATTTTCACCTTGCAGTTGATCTCAAATGGATGTGAACTTGTGTATTTGAATAGGATAAGGAGTGTATTTGATACAATCAAAATCAAAAGAATTAAATTCTCTCTTTTTTCTCTCTTTTCTTCCTATTTGATTGCAAAATTTCTCTCTTTTTTCTCTCTATTTCCGTGCTTCTTGCTGCTGAATTCTCCTTCTTCTCCAAAATTTCTTCCAACTCTCTACCCCCTGTATGCTGCACGAAACTGAGCTGAAATAGGCTGGCCAAAGCCAGCCGCCTGCCTTCCACTCGCCTGATTTCGAGTTCCGTGTTTCGAGTTCCGTGTTTTCAAAAGGCGCACTATTTGGCCGCAGATCAATCCGCGGCCGGACGGTTTGACTTTCTCAATTTTCGTGCCACGCCTCGATTTTCGTGCCATAACGTCAGTTTTCGCTAACAGGCTTGTATTCTGCAGTCCGAGAATTTTCGGGAGACGTGCCACCTTATTCGGGAATGCCCGTTTCGGATGGCCTTATCGTCACGTCAGCTTTGGTCGCCAATCATCGCGGTGGTGTTGAGTGTTTGCCCTTGTCCATCCTTCGCTCTCGCAGGCCGGTTCATTTGCCGAATTTGCCCTCCTGTCAGGGTTAGTATACGAAGTGCAAAATTTGGGTGTCTACAGTTGTCATGTCGGCTTTGATCGCACGTCGTTGCGGTGACTCTGAGTGTTCGTACTTATGTCCACCTTTCATTCTCGTAGGTTGGGTTCATTAACGATTTTGCCCTCCTGTCAGGGTTAGTATACGAAGTGCAAAATTTGGGTGTCTACAGCTGCCCCTCTTTATCATGTTTATGAAATATTAAATGAAATGAACATGATAAAGAATTAGACACCCGATGCATGAATGACAGTGCATACATGATGTAACACATATAGCTTATGATGCAGCACAAGATGTAAGGCATGCAAAACATTCGTAAAGGTGTCAATGCATCATGCAATCGTAAATTCATTGTGAGTATCGATCTCAACAGGACTCAATCGCCGATCGCATCGTTGTTGTCAGGTTTCGTCTCTGAAAACTCGCTGCGATAATCGTTATCGCAGGTTTCGTGCTCCGTCTCGTAATCGTCGTCGTCGTGGAATCGTTATCGTCTCATAACCGTCGGGTCTCATATCCGATCGATCGTCTCGTAGATGTGGGGTCTGGTCTCCGATGGGTCGTCTCGTCTATATCGGTTCTCGTCTCCGATTGATTGATTTGACCGTATCGATTTTTGTCTCGTAATCACCGGGTCTCGCATCCGGTTGATCGTCTTGTCTGCGCCGGGTCTTGTATCCAGTCGCTCGTCTCGTAATCACCGGGTCTCGTATCCGGTTGATCGTCTTGTCTGCGCCGGGTCTCATATCCGGTCGCTCGTCTCGTAATCACCGGGTCTCGTATCCGGTTGATCGTCTTGTCTGCGTCGGGTCTCGTATCCGGTCGCTCGTCTCGTAATCACCAGGTCTCGTATCCGGTTGATCGTCTTGTCTGCGTCGGGTCTCGTATCCGGTCGCTCGTCTCGTAATCACCGGGTCTCGTATCCGGTTGATCATCTTGTCTGCGTCGGGTCTCGTATTCGGTCGCTTATTTCGTAATCATCGGGTCTCGTATCCGGATGATTGTCTTGTCTGCGCCGGGTCTCGTATCCGGTCGCTCCTCCCGTAATCACCGGGTCTCGTATCCAGTTGCTCGCCTCGTAATCACGGGGTCTCGTATCCGGTTGATTGATTCGACTGTATCGGTTTTAGTCTCCGATTGATCGACTCGTTTGCACCGGGTTTCGTCTCCGGTTGATCGTCTCGTCGGCATCGGGTCTCGTATCCGGCTGATTGATTTGTTTGTATCGGTTCTCATCTCCGATTGGTTGATTTGTCGGCGCCGGGTCTCGTATCTGGTTGATCGTCTTGTCAGCACCGGGTCTCGTATCCGGTTGATTGATTTGATCGTATCGGTTCTCGTCTCCGATTGGTCGACTCGTCTGCACCGGGTCTCGTATCCGGTTGATCGTCTTGTCAGCACCGGGTCTCGTATCCGGTTGATTGATTTACCATGTTCCATACACGATTGGTTGAAACTTCGTATTCTTTTAAAGTCAAATGGATTTGAAATTGATTAATTTTGCAAAGGAGGGAAAAGGGCCCAGCCGCAGATTGATCTGCGGCCAAGATCGGATTTTATAAGCGGCTCACCCCTTCCTAGATCTGTCACTTTCCATTCGTACCCCACGTTAGTTTTCGCGATTTTGTGCCTTTGCACGTCCTTTTGGCCGACTTTTTCAACCTTTTTGCAAAAACCGCTCCGGTTAGATCGATCTACACGCTACAGGTAACATTTTGACCGATTGTTTTCTTATTTCGTCAATGTTTTGCTATACATTTAGCTATTTTGCATGTTTAGAGATATAAATGTATGCTTTGAAATGCTATGCCATGTATTATTACATGTATATGTTAGGTCTCGACCGTGCGAGTCATATTCTATGCTCATGATGTGGGTCATACATACTTGTCACCTTTTGAATGAGAGCATACATTATGGTCATTTTCATGTTGTAATTATCCATATACATGCAATTTTGATCTGTTGTGGCTTGGATTAATTGAAAACATGGTTGGCTATGCATGGGATGCCCATTTTATAGGCAAAACTCTGCCGATTTTTTTTTATTCATGCATATATGGTAAACACGCATCATGCTGCATTATTCCCGTGATGAAGATAGGCAGATAAAATATTTCGTGACATAATTAGAAATATAATGTACCTCCCTCTTTGACTGTGTCGTTCCAGCTATAGATCCTGATGCTACCAGCAGCTCCACTACATCTCGTGCTTCGGGTGTTCGCCGTCGTAGGGCTGCACCCGCCCCGGCCTTGCCTCGGACTCGCCAGGCTCGTCGACTGGCAGAGGCCGTTGTTCGGCCCGATCACCCTGAGGCTGAGGAGGCCGTTCTTCCAGATATTGAGGCAGAGGGGCCGTCCTCCAGCACACCAGCTCCCTCCACTCGCCGCGTTTTGCCCGGTGCCCATGTTCAGGTGCCTGATCTGTTAGGCCGAGACCTCAGCCGTCACCCCTCAGCGTCTCTTGTCGCTAATGAGGTATACTCATTACTTCTTTGAATTCATTCTCAATCTTTATTCGTATCCGGACTGACCCCTTAGTGATTGCCACAGGTGCCCGAGTTCACCCAGCCGAGGGGCAACTGGTTCAACATCTATTCCCTCTACACAGCACTGCACGCTGATTATTGCACGGTGGTGGATTCTTGGGGTTTCCGCTCTTTCTTCACTATCATTCCCCGTCAGTGCCCCTGGGGTTACATGAGGGCTTTGTCTGAGCGATGGTTCCACCAGACCCAGTCCCTTCATCTTCTGGACTGCGAGGTTGTGCTGACTCCTTGGGATTGGAGGTACATCACCGGTATTGAGTTCACCGGAGTCCGTGTCCCTTTGGATCTAGACATTACTCCAGCGGAGGTCCGAGCTTTATTGGGTTTCGCTGTCGAGGACCGGGTCTTCAAGGCCCGCAGTATTCGGTCTAGAGCTTTGGCTGTTGACGCTGTTGGAGGCATATATGCGACGCCCTTCCCTGTAGATCGAGCCACTCGTGATATTCTGCTCCGACGTCTGTTCCTGACCATTATGAGGGGTTGTTTCCTGGGGAACAACTCCTCTACCATTCATTTCAGCGTCGTCGGAGCTGTCAGGGATGTAGACCGGATCGGCGACTATGATTGGGGGTCGTTCACCTTTGCCTACTTCCTCCACGGTCTTCGTCTTCGTTCGGAGGGACAGACGGATGCTTGGCTTGGGTTCTATCCCTTCCTGCTAGTAAGCCTTCTTTTCTTACTGCACCTCCTATCATTTTATTTCTCTTTTTTACATTTGCCGGTCACTCATGCCGTTTCTTGTTCCTGTTCACAGTTCTGGGCCTACGAGCGACTCCCATGCCTGAGGCCTGTCACGACTCTCGGCTTGGATACCTATCCCCAGGGTCGGTGGTGGCACCATAGCACTTTGGAGGAGGTCCCGGTATCTGGCAGCTTCGCACAGTACAACATTCAACTGGAGCTGATCACCGCCGCTGAGGTCGTCTGGGTTCCCTATCTTCCTGAGCACCTGACCGTGGGATTTATAGATGGATATCCCTCCGGCCCAGAGTTCGCACTTTCCACTCGTCGCCTCACCTTGCAGAGTGTTGGAGGATGGGTGATGTATCTGGGAGAGTGCGCATTCAGATGCATTACTCGAGAGATCTGCATCCCGTACTCCCTTCCTTTCACTACATCCTGGCCGTTGGACTCTCAGCCTTCAGAGATTATGCTCGTGGGGGAGGATGGCCAGACACTTTCTTCAGGTCCCAGCACGAGCGAGGCTTTTCGTACCTGGTGGGTGCCCCGCACTATCGGTCCTCAGACTCGGGCCACATTCTTTCTCGGAGATATGGTCCCCGGCTCGGTGATGATGACTGATTGGGCCGCCTGCGTTCGGAGTCCCACCCATGCTAAGCAGATTGCCACTTTGACCCGCCAAGTGGATCAGCTATCCTTGTACTTTCGGGTGTTGGGGCAGGAACCCAGAGGATGCCTACGCATATGATCCTGACAGTGCGGGTTTTGCTACAGGCCCGAGCTCATCTGATGCCCCCGTGCAACCATATATCCCTGATATATGAACTTTGGGGCTTCGACTTCGATGACTCCAGGGGATCAGTTCGAGGATCCCGACTTCATAGATGACATTGCCTTTGATTAGATCACGATAGGATAGGGCTTTTTTTGTATTTGAACATGTTCAGCTTCTTTCATTTCATGCACCATGTATTGAACTCATTTATTTATTTATGCACAGTTTTATCATTATGACAGTTTAATTCCTTTATTATTAACTGTATGATGCATGCTTTTTCATGGATAGAGAATGACCCCTGCACAGTCTTTTTGATACTATTTTTCACAGATGTCGTCACCAGATGCCGTGGTACGTCTGGATCTCATTCCTCCCACAAGGTTGGTTGGCAGTCTTCTCCATTGGTTGGACAGTTTGTCGCCGGCTGATAGGGTTATCGCAGATGGTCTTCTGGGACATTCCTGGTCCTTATTATCCTTTCAGGTGCCGGCGGGCTTTGTGGAGGGTATTCTGAGCTATTGGGCCCCTGCCCGTCAGGTGTTCAGATTAGGGACAATGGAGCTGACCCCCACTCTCGAGGAGTATGCTCGCTTTACAGGCTTGTCTTTGGATGGTCCTTGTGCCAGGGTCACAGCTGGTCCCATGCGCCGCTAGTTCCTGACTTTTACTGGATTGCGGAGGACAGTTTTGTTGTCGGTGATCACATCAGACCATCTAGTTCCCCTTCATTTCCTGATTGACCGATTCGGCTCTCCCGACAGTTTTCACCTATTCTCTGGTGATTTTTCCGTGTCCGAGGAGCGCTGGGGTGCTTTGAGATAGCCGTTTTGATGGCCTGTGTCATCTCAGTTTTGTATTTGCCAGCCGGACCCGATCTGTTGGATATGCGAGTTGTCACGGCCGTTAGAGCCCTTCAGGAGGATCACACCATTATTCCCATGATACTAGCAGATACCTACATGTCAGCCTCATATTATCAGTCTTTTCGAGGCAGGGTGTTCAGAGGGAGCTCTGCTTTGTTGTATGTATGGTTTATGAGCCATCTTAGCCATATCGGTCATTTCCGTCGCCATGGGTTTTACTTCGGCCACGACATAGCCACACAGTTTTCGTTTCGTCCCGTGAGCTGTACTGATGCGGCTTCCTGGATAGAATTCTTATCGGTTATTGAGGATCCTTTTCATCTCCTGATCTATTCGAGTTATTACTCCTTTATGAGCTTCTTAACTCACGTGCCCAACCTGGATTTCATCCCTATTGCTGGCTTGAGGGGCGTGACGACTTATCATCCCTTGACGGTGTCGACGCCGGGTTTTCGCTTTCTCTATTCCTTTTCCAATTTTAGCCTTTTGATTAGATGATTTTCTGGAAAAGGTCGGCATTGATGTCGACGGGGTTTTGAAAGATCGTTTTTATGATGAGCCAATTGACCAGAGTCGCCAGTTGGTATATTTGAAATGGATGTACCAACTCATCCGAATTTTCGTTCTTTTGTAAATCGCTGGCTCATATGTGACTCCGAATTAATTGGTCTGCGAATTGAGATTCATAGAGTTCGGGGGCTTGCTTAAGTGAGGGGAAGGTGTTAAGCACCCCTCGACTTCCGTAAAACACGGTTACCGCAATCTTGATGCTTTTCCTATCCTTTAATTCATGAAATGTGTGTGTGTGCGCGTGCGTGTGTGTGTGTGTGTGCCTACGTGAATGTTGTGGTGAGTTTGTATGAAAGAATCATTTGGATTTTAGGGAAAATCGTGTTTTACTTTGAGAATGCTTCGGAATGTCTTTTCGGCATACACGAGAAAGCTTTATGAGAAAGGTTTGATTTTAATTGTCAAAACTATGAGATTTTCGTTAGGTGTCGTTTTGGCAAAACAAGGGTTTTAAACCTTCGTCAAAATAGGAATCGAGATCTATACGTTGCTTTCATAAAATGATAGGCAATTTCTAGATCTCTTTAACCCTATGCACAACGGTTTAATAAAACGTCAATTATTTATAAAATCATTCCGTGTGATGTTTTGGAAAACGATTTTCTTTAGCCTTCTCGTCAAATAAGAATTGACATTCATTGGCATCCCCAAATTTTAGCCTTGTGATGCTAATAGCCTAGTTTGATTGATTTTATGAAAGTCTTCATTTTTTAGCTTTGAAATCAATTTCGTGTCATAAATCAAATCAAGCATAAACACACGTCGGGGCTATTCATGGGCATGTAAGCCATCAAAATATCCCCGAACGCCAACAATCACAAGTTTCACTATTTCGGGGCCTTAAACACGATTCTCGCCTTAGCGTCGTTTTAAGGCCCAACGATTACATATTTACAATGAAAACTACGTCACTTCTACTTCTTACATCAAGACATGTCCATCATCGGGTTTGGACCACGGGGTCGCTCCCCTAGGCTCACAACCAAGTATCCACACACGAACAATCGGATATTACAAGAAAATAAACCAACCCGGATAATCTAACAATACCAAGACATCCTAAAATGACAATCCAAATAAATTACACCCAATGAATCACCATAAATAAGTTAGAAATTTCATCAATTGGATATCCTCGGGTTATTAGGAAGAATTTTGTTCCGATGGAACCTTCACCAATAATCCCTAACCCATGATTGTTCAACGAGATATATGAAAGTTACATCTAATTTACCCAATCAATATGACATGAATTGCTAGAACAAATAGAAATTTTCACCTTGCAATTGATCTCAAATGGATATGAACTTGTGTATTTGAATAGGATAAGGAGTGTATTTGATACAATCAAACTCAAAAGAATTAATTCCACTCTTTGTTTCTTCTTCTTTCTCACTATTTTGTTGCAAAATCTAGCTATTTTCTCTCTATTTCCGAGTTTGGTTGCTGCTGTATTCTCCTTCTTCCTCAAATTCTCCAACCTCCTGTATGCTGCCCGAAGCTGGGCTTAAATAGGCTGGCCAGAGCCAGCCGCAGATCTATCTGCGGCTGGCCGCAGATGGATCTGCGGCTGGCCAGCTGGCACGCCTCCCATCGCACTCAGCTGGTAGTGCTGATTTCCCGGTTTTCGTGCTGGCGCACCCACTTGGCCGCAGATCTATCCGCGGCTGGCGGGCTTGACTTTCTCGATTTTCGTGCCACGCCTCGATTTTCGTACCGCAACGTCGGTTTTCGCTGACAGGCTCGTGTTCCGCAGTCCGGGAACTTCCGGGAGACGTGCCACCTCATTCGGAAATGCCTGCCTTGGACGGTCATGCTGTCACGTCGACTTGGGCTGCCCAAATCATTGCGACGGTGCCGGGCGCTCGCCCTTGTGCCCGCTCTTTTGCTCCTGCAAGCTGGTTCAATTGACGATTTCGCCCTCCTGTCAAGGTTAGTAGAAGGAAACGCAAAATTTGGGTGTCTACAGCTGCCCCTCTTTATCATGTTTATGAAATGATAAATGAAATGAACAGGATAAAGAATAGACACTCGATGCATGAATGACAGTGTGTAAGAATGACAGTGCATACATGATGTCTCACACATATAGCTTATGATGCAACATAAGATGCAATGCATGCAAGACACTCGTAAGAGTGTCAATGTATCAACCCCTTGACCGTGTTCGTTAGTCTTTGGGTTCACTCCTTCAATCTATCGTCTCGTTCGGGGCCGGGTATCGTCGCCGGTCACCCATCGCGTAACCCCCGGTTATCGTCGCCGGTCGGTCCTCTGTCGGAGCCGGTTATCGTCGCCGGACATCCATCTCGTGATCGCCGGTTATCGTCGCCGGTCGATCGTCATGTCGGGGCCGGGTATCGTCGCCGGTCACCCATCTCGTAACCTCCGGTTATCGTCGCCCGGTCGGATTATCTTGTCGGAGCCGGTTATCGTCGCCGGTCATCCCATCTCGTGATCGCCGGTTATCGTCGCCGGTCGATCGTCATGTCGGGGCCGGGTATCGTCGCCGGTCACCCATCTCGTAACCTCCGGTTATCGTCGCCGGTCGGTTATCTGTCGGAGCCGGTTATCGTCGCCGGACATCCATCTCGTGATCGCCGGTTATCGTCGCCGGTCGATCGTCATGTCGGGGCCGGGTATCGTCGCCGGTCACCCATCTCGTAACCCCCGGTTATCGTCGCCGGTTGGTTATCTTGTCGGAGCCGGTTATCGTCGCCGGACATCCATCTCGTGATCGCCGGTTATCGTCGCCGGTCGATCGTCATGTCGGGGCCGGGTATCGTCGCCGGTCACCCATCTCGTAACACCCGGTTATCGCCGCCGGGTGGGGATCTTGTCGGAGCCGGTTTTCGTCGCCCGGACATCCATCTCGTGATCGCCGGTTATCGTCGCCGGGTCGACATCGTCATGTCGGGGCCGGGTATCGTCGCCGGTCACCCATCTCGTAACCCCCCGGTTATCGTCGCCGGTTGGTTATCTTGTCGGAGCCGGTTATCGTCGCCGGACATCCATCTCGTGATCGCCGGTTATCGTCGCCGGTCGATCGTCATGTCGGGGCCGGGTATCGTCGCCGGTCACCCATCTCGTAACCCCCCGGTTATCGTCGCCGGTTGGTTATCTGTCGGAGCCGGTTATCGTCGCCGGTCATCCATCTCGTGATCGCCGGTTATCGTCGCCGGTCGATCGTCATGTCGGGGCCGGGTATCGTCGCCGGTCACCCATCTCGTAACCCCCGGTTATCGTCGCCGGTTGGTTATCTGTCGGAGCCGGTTATCGTCGCCGGTCATCCATCTCGTGATCGCCGGTTATCGTCGCCGGTCGATCGTCTCGTCGGGGCCGGGTATCGTCGCCGGTCACCCATCTCGTAAACTTTTCACTTCACACGTCAAATGGCTTCAAGGGAGCAAGGTGGAGCCCACCAAGGCCAGCCGCAGATGGATCTGCGGCCAGCCGCAGATACATCTGCGGCCAAGATCGGGCTTATATGCCGCGTCCCGCTTCCAGATCTGTCACTTTCAACTTTCAATTCACACATATTCCTCGCGATTTTTGCTTGTTCGCAAGAGCTTTTTGTCGATTTTTCAACTTTCCTGCAAAAACTGTTCCGGTAGGATTGATCTACACGTGATATTCTGCTCCGACGTCTGTTCCTGACCATTATGAGGGGTTGTTTCCTGGGGAACAACTCCTCTACCATTCATTTCAGCGTCGTCGGAGCTGTCAGGGATGTAGACCGGATCGGCGACTATGATTGGGGGTCGTTCACCTTTGCCTACTTCCTCCATGGTCTTCGTCTTCGTTCGGAGGGACAGACGGATGCTTGGCTTGGGTTCTATCCCTTCCTGCTAGTAAGCCTTCTTTTCTTACTGCACCTCCTATCATTTTATTTCTCTTTTTTACATTTGCCGGTCACTCATGCCGTTTCTTGTTCCTGTTCACAGTTCTGGGCCTACGAGCGACTCCCATGCCTGAGGCCTGTCACGACTCTCGGCTTGGATACCTATCCCCAGGGTCGGTGGTGGCACCATAGCACTTTGGAGGAGGTCCCGGTATCTGGCAGCTTCGCACAGTACAACATTCAACTGGAGCTGATCACCGCCGCTGAGGTCGTCTGGGTTCCCTATCTTCCTGAGCACCTGACCGTGGGATTTATAGATGGATATCCCTCCGGCCCAGAGTTCGCACTTTCCACTCGTCGCCTCACCTTGCAGAGTGTTGGAGGATGGGTGATGTATCTGGGAGAGTGCGCATTCAGATGCATTACTCGAGAGATCTGCATCCCGTACTCCCTTCCTTTCACTACATCCTGGCCGTTGGACTCTCAGCCTTCAGAGATTATGCTCGTGGGGGAGGATGGCCAGACACTTTCTTCAGGTCCCAGCACGAGCGAGGCTTTTCGTACCTGGTGGGTGCCCCGCACTATCGGTCCTCAGACTCGGGCCACATTCTTTCTCGGAGATATGGTCCCCGGCTCGGTGATGATGACTGATTGGGCCGCCTGCGTTCGGAGTCCCACCCATGCTAAGCAGATTGCCACTTTGACCCGCCAAGTGGATCAGCTATCCTTGTACTTTCGGGTGTTGGGGCAGGAACCCAGAGGATGCCTACGCATATGATCCTGACAGTGCGGGTTTTGCTACAGGCCCGAGCTCATCTGATGCCCCCGTGCAACCATATATCCCTGATATATGAACTTTGGGGCTTCGACTTCGATGACTCCAGGGGATCAGTTCGAGGATCCCGACTTCATAGATGACATTGCCTTTGATTAGATCACGATAGGATAGGGCTTTTTTTGTATTTGAACATGTTCAGCTTCTTTCATTTCATGCACCATGTATTGAACTCATTTATTTATTTATGCACAGTTTTATCATTATGACAGTTTAATTCCTTTATTATTAACTGTATGATGCATGCTTTTTCATGGATAGAGAATGACCCCTGCACAGTCTTTTTGATACTATTTTTCACAGATGTCGTCACCAGATGCCGTGGTACGTCTGGATCTCATTCCTCCCACAAGGTTGGTTGGCAGTCTTCTCCATTGGTTGGACAGTTTGTCGCCGGCTGATAGGGTTATCGCAGATGGTCTTCTGGGACATTCCTGGTCCTTATTATCCTTTCAGGTGCCGGCGGGCTTTGTGGAGGGTATTCTGAGCTATTGGGCCCCTGCCCGTCAGGTGTTCAGATTAGGGACAATGGAGCTGACCCCCACTCTCGAGGAGTATGCTGCTCGCTTTACAGGCTTGTCTTTGGATGGTCCTTGTGCCAGGGTCACAGCTGGTCCCATGCGCCGCTAGTTCCTGACTTTTACTGGATTGCGGAGGACAGTTTTGTTGTCGGTGTGTTCACATCAGACCATCTAGTTCCCCTTCATTTCCTGATTGACCGATTCGGCTCTCCCGACAGTTTTCACCTATTCTCTGGTGATTTTTCCGTGTCCGAGGAGCGCTGGGGTGCTTTGAGATAGCCGTTTTGATGGCCTGTGTCATCTCAGTTTTGTATTTGCCAGCCGGACCCGATCTGTTGGATATGCGAGTTGTCACGGCCGTTAGGAGCCCTTCAGGAGGATCACACCATTATTCCCATGATACTAGCAGATACCTACATGTCAGCCTCATATTATCAGTCTTTTCGTCTTTTCGAGGCAGGGTGTTCAGAGGGAGCTCTGCTTTGTTGTATGTATGGTTTATGAGCCATCTTAGCCATATCGGTCATTTCCGTCGCCATGGGTTTTACTTCGGCCACGACATAGCCACACAGTTTTCGTTTCGTCCCGTGAGCTGTACTGATGCGGCTTCCTGGATAGAATTCTTATCGGTTATTGAGGATCCTTTTCATCTCCTGATCTATTCGAGTTATTACTCCTTTATGAGCTTCTTAACTCACGTGCCCAACCTGGATTTCATCCCTATTGCTGGCTTTGAGGGGCGTGACGACTTATCATCCCTTGACGGTGTCGACGCCGGGTTTTCGCTTTCTCTATTCCTTTTCCAATTTTAGCCTTTTGATTAGATGATTTTCTGGAAAAGGTCGGCATTGATGTCGACGGGGTTTTGAAAGATCGTTTTTATGATGAGCCAATTGACCAGAGTCCGCCAGTTGGTATATTTGAAATGGATGTACCAACTCATCCGAATTTTCGTTCTTTTGTAAATCGCTGGCTCATATGTGACTCCGAATTAATTGGTCTGCGAATTGAGATTCATAGAGTTTCGGGGGCTTGCTTAAGTGAGGGGAAGGTGTTAAGCACCCCTCGACTTCCGTAAAACACGGTTACCGCAATCTTGATGCTTTTCCTATCCTTTAATTCATGAAATGTGTGTGTGTGCGCGTGCGTGTGTGTGTGTGTGTGCCTACGTGAATGTTGTGGTGAGTTTGTATGAAAGAATCATTTGGATTTTAGGGAAAATCGTGTTTTACTTTGAGAATGCTTCGGAATGTCTTTTCGGCATACACGAGAAAGCTTTATGAGAAAGGTTTGATTTTAATTGTCAAAACTATGAGATTTTCGTTAGGTGTCGTTTTGGCAAAACAAGGGTTTTAAACCTTCGTCAAAATAGGAATCGAGATCTATACGTTGCTTTCATAAAATGATAGGCAATTTCTAGGATCTCTTTAACCCTATGCACAACGGTTTAATAAAACGTCAATTATTTATAAAATCATTCCGTGTGATGTTTTGGAAAACGATTTTCTTTAGCCTTCTCGTCAAATAAGAATTGACATTCATTGGCATCCCCAAATTTTAGCCTTGTGATGCTAATAGCCTAGTTTGATTGATTTTATGAAAGTCTTCATTTTTTAGCTTTGAAATCAATTTCGTGTCATAAATCAAATCAAGCATAAACACACGTCGGGGCTATTCATGGGCATGTAAGCCATCAAAATATCCCCGAACGCCAACAATCACAAGTTTCACTATTTCGGGGCCTTAAACACGATTCTCGCCTTAGCGTCGTTTTAAGGCCCAACGATTACATATTTACAATGAAAACTACGTCACTTCTACTTCTTACATCAAGACATGTCCATCATCGGGTTTGGACCACGGGGTCGCTCCCCTAGGCTCACAACCAAGTATCCACACACGAACAATCGGATATTACAAGAAAATAAACCAACCCGGATAATCTAACAATACCAAGACATCCTAAAATGACAATCCAAATAAATTACACCCAATGAATCACCATAAATAAGTTAGAAATTTCATCAATTGGATATCCTCGGGTTATTAGGAAGAATTTTGTTCCGATGGAACCTTCACCAATAATCCCTAACCCATGATTGTTCAACGAGATATATGAAAGTTACATCTAATTTACCCAATCAATATGACATGAATTGCTAGAACAAATAGAAATTTTCACCTTGCAATTGATCTCAAATGGATATGAACTTGTGTATTTGAATAGGATAAGGAGTGTATTTGATACAATCAAACTCAAAAGAATTAATTCCACTCTTTGTTTCTTCTTCTTTCTCACTATTTTGTTGCAAAATCTAGCTATTTTCTCTCTATTTCCGAGTTTGGTTGCTGCTGTATTCTCCTTCTTCCTCAAATTCTCCAACCTCCTGTATGCTGCCCGAAGCTGGGCTTAAATAGGCTGGCCAGAGCCAGCCGCAGATCTATCTGCGGCTGGCCGCAGATGGATCTGCGGCTGGCCAGCTGGCACGCCTCCCATCGCACTCAGCTGGTAGTGCTGATTTCCCGGTTTTCGTGCTGGCGCACCCACTTGGCCGCAGATCTATCCGCGGCTGGCGGGCTTGACTTTCTCGATTTTCGTGCCACGCCTCGATTTTCGTACCGCAACGTCGGTTTTCGCTGACAGGCTCGTGTTCCGCAGTCCGGGAACTTCCGGGAGACGTGCCACCTCATTCGGAAATGCCTTGCCTTGGACGGTCATGCTGTCACGTCGACTTGGGCTGCCCAAATCATTGCGACGGTGCCGGGGGCGCTCGCCCTTGTGCCCGCTCTTTTGCTCCTGCAAGCTGGTTCAATTGACGATTTCGCCCTCCTGTCAAGGTTAGTAGAAGGAAACGCAAAATTTGGGTGTCTACAAGCTGCCCCTCTTTATCATGTTTATGAAATGATAAATGAAATGAACAGGATAAAGAATAGACACTCGATGCATGAATGACAGTGTGTAAGAATGACAGTGCATACATGATGTCTCACACATATAGCTTATGATGCAACATAAGATGCAATGCATGCAAGACACTCGTAAGAGTGTCAATGTATCAACCCCTTGACCGTGTTCGTTAGTCTTTGGGTTCACTCCTTCAATCTATCGTCTCGTTCGGGGCCGGGTATCGTCGCCGGTCACCCATCGCGTAACCCCCGGTTATCGTCGCCGGTCGGTCGGTATCCTCTGTCGGAGCCGGTTATCGTCGCCGGACATCCATCTCGTGATCGCCGGTTATCGTCGCCGGTCGATCGTCATGTCGGGGCCGGGTATCGTCGCCGGTCACACCCATCTCCTAACCTCCGGTTATCGTCGCCGGTCGGTTATCTTGTCGGAGCCGGTTATCGTCGCCGGTCATCCATCTCGTGATCGCCGGTTATCGTCGCCGGTCGATCGTCATGTCGGGGCCGGGTATCGTCGCCGGTCACCCATCTCGTAACCTCCGGTTATCGTCGCCGGTCGGTTATCTGTCGGAGCCGGTTATCGTCGCCGGACATCCATCTCGTGATCGCCGGTTATCGTCGCCGGTCGATCGTCATGTCGGGGCCGGGTATCGTCGCCGGTCACCCATCTCGTAACCCCCGGTTATCGTCGCCGGTTGGTTATCTTGTCGGAGCCGGTTATCGTCGCCGGACATCCATCTCGTGATCGCCGGTTATCGTCGCCGGTCGATCGTCATGTCGGGGCCGGGTATCGTCGCCGGTCACCCATCTCGTAACCCCCGGTTATCGCCGCCGGTTGGTTATCTTGTCGGAGCCGGTTATCGTCGCCGGACATCCATCTCGTGATCGCCGGTTATCGTCGCCGGTCGATCGTCATGTCGGGGCCGGGTATCGTCGCCGGTCACCCATCTCGTAACCCCCGGTTATCGTCGCCGGTTGGTTATCTTGTCGGAGCCGGTTATCGTCGCCGGACATCCATCTCGTGATCGCCGGTTATCGTCGCCGGTCGATCGTCATGTCGGGGCCGGGTATCGTCGCCGGTCACCCATCTCGTAACCCCCGGTTATCGTCGCCGGTTGGTTATCTGTCGGAGCCGGTTATCGTCGCCGGTCATCCATCTCGTGATCGCCGGTTATCGTCGCCGGTCGATCGTCATGTCGGGGCCGGGTATCGTCGCCGGTCACCCATCTCGTAACCCCCGGTTATCGTCGCCGGTTGGTTATCTGTCGGAGCCGGTTATCGTCGCCGGTCATCCATCTCGTGATCGCCGGTTATCGTCGCCGGTCGATCGTCTCGTCGGGGCCGGGTATCGTCGCCGGTCACCCATCTCGTAAACTTTTCACTTCACACGTCAAATGGCTTCAAGGGAGCAAGGTGGAGCCCACCAAGGCCAGCCGCAGATGGATCTGCGGCCAGCCGCAGATACATCTGCGGCCAAGATCGGGCTTATATGCCGCGTCCCGCTTCCAGATCTGTCACTTTCAACTTTCAATTCACACATATTCCTCGCGATTTTTGCTTGTTCGCAAGGGCTTTTTGTCGATTTTTCAACTTTCCTGCAAAAACTGTTCCGGTAGGATTGATCTACACGCTACAGGTAACACTTTGACCGGTCACTTTTCAATTTCGTCAATGTTTTGCTATGCATTTGACTATTTGCATGTTTAGAGATAAAATGTATGCTTTACAATGCTATGTAATGTACCATCATATATACATGCTATGTATCAACTATGTGAGTCCTATTTTATGTTCATGAGGCGGTCCCACATATTGTTATTCCTTTTCTGCCATGAAATCATGCATTACATGCTGTAATTACGCATATGAATGCGATTTAGACCTGTTTGAGACTTTGGTTGATGGAAAACACGTTTGGCTTATGCCTGGGATGTTCAATTTACAAACGGAACTCTGCCGATTTTTTTTTTTTTTTTTTTTTTTTTTTTTTTTTTACATGCATCATGTTGCATTAATCATATGATGAGGCTAGAAATTTAGAATGTTCATTACATAAATTTTAAAAGGAAACTTACCTTCTTTCTCGCCCGTTCTATTCCAGCTATGGATCGTGATGCGCCCAGTAGCTCCTCCGCCTCTCGGACTTCGGGTGTTCGCCGTCGTAGGGCTGCACCCACTCCTGTTCCTCCTCGGACCCGTCAGGCTCGTCGTTTGACGGAGGCTGTTATTCGTCCTGGTCATCCGGACGTTGAGGAGGTTGCTCCTCCGGAGGTTGCGGTGGAGGGGCCATCCTCCAGCACACCGGCTCCATCTACTCATCAGGCTCCTTCTGGCGCCTCTGTGCAGATACCCGATCTTTTGGGTCGGGATCTCAGTCGTCACCCCTCAGCATCTCTCGTGGCTAACGAGGTATATTTCAGCTCTATTCTGATTTCACTCTCAATTTCTCCATTCTCCTTTTATCCGGACTGATCCCCTTGGTGATTGCCCCAGGTACCCGAGTTTACCCAGCCGAGGGGCAACTGGTTCAACATCTACTCCCTTTACGCGGCCCTGCACAATGATTATCGGGCGATGGTGGACTCTTGGGGCTTTCGACATTTCTTCACTATCATCCCCCGCCAGTGCCCCTGGGGTTACATGAGGGCTTTATCCGAGCGATGGTTCCACCAGACGCAGTCTCTTCATCTCCTCGACTGCGAGGTCGTGTTGACCCCATGGGACTGGAGGTACATTACTGGCATTGAGTTTACCGGGTCCCGCGTCCCCTTGGATCTGGATGTCACTCCTGCGGAGGTTCGAGCTTTGCTGGGCTTCGCTGCTGAGGACCGGGTCTTTAAGGCCCGCAGTATCCGATCTGGTGCCTTGGCCGTTGATGCAGTCGGGGGTCTCTATGCGATGCCCATTCCAGCGGATCAGGGTACCCGCGACATTCTACTCCGCCGCTTATTCCTGACGATCATGAGGGGTTGTTTCCTAGGGAACAACTCCTCCACCATTCATTTCAGCGTCGTGGGAGCGGTTAGAGACGTGGATCGCATCAGTGACTATGACTGGGGGTCATTCACCTTTGCCTATTTCCTCCACGGCATGCGCCTACGCTCGGAGGGACAGACTGATGCCTGGCTCGGTTTCTACCACTTTCTGCTGGTGAGTCCCCTCCTCCTCTCTTTTACTGTATTTTTTTTCCTTTCATCTCTTTTCTGTATTTGATAGTGACTCATGCCTTGCCTTGTTTCTATTCACAGTTCTGGGCTTACGAGCGGCTGCCATGTCTGAGGCCTATCACTACTCTGGGCCCGGACACTTATCCTCGGGGTCGGCGATGGCATCACAGTACTCTGGAGGAGGTCCCCGTGTCGGGCAGCTTTGCACATTGTCGTATTCAGCTGGAGTTGATCACGGCTGCCGACGTCGTCTGGATTCCCTACCTCTCCGAGCATCTGACTGTGGGGTTTGCTGACGGGCATCCTTCCGGCCCAGAGTTCGAGCTTTCCACCCGTCGCCTCACTTTGCAGAGTGTTGGAGGCTGGGTGATGTATCTGGGAGAGCGCGCATTCAGATGCGTCACTGGGGAGATCCGCATCCCGCACTCCCTTTCCTTCACTACTTTCTGGCCGCTGGATTCTCAGCCCTCGGAGATCATGCTTGCCGGGGAGGACGGTCGGATGCTTTCCACGGGTCCCACTACGAGTGATGCATTCCGTACATGGTGGGTGCCCCGTACCATCGGTCCTCAGACTCGGGCCACTTTCTTCCTTGGAGACATGGTTCCAGGCTCGGTGACGATGACCGATTGGGCTGCCTGTGTTCGGACTCCTACCCACGCTGAGCAGATCGCCGCATTGACCCGCCAGGTAGATCAGTTGTCGCTGTTTATTCGGGGGTTGGGCCGGGCCCCGGAGGAGGCTTACACCTACGATCCTGACGGTGCAGGTTATGATGCAGGCCCGAGTTCATCTGATGCCACAGCGCATCCCTACATCCCTGATATGAACTTTGGTCCTCCGAGCTCGACGACTCCAGGGGATCAGTTCGAGGATCCTGCTTTCATAGATGATACTGATTTTATTTAGGCCAGGATAGGATAGGGCCTTTTGTATCGGTACCTGCTTAGATTTCTTTTTCATTTATGCACTATGTACTGAACTCATTTATTTATTTATGCACAGTTTTCTTTTTCATTTTTATGGGATTCACCTGGTTTATTATTAACTGTATGATGCATGCTCTTTTATTTATGGATAGAGAATGACCCCTGTACAGTCTTTTTGATACTATTTTTTCACAGATGTCGTCCTCGGATGCCGTGGTTCGTTTGGATTCCATTCCTCCCACAGGGTTGATTGGCAGCCTCTTCCGCTGGTTGGACAGTTTACTGCCGGCAGACAGGATTATCGCAGATAGTCTTTTGGGACATTCTTGGTCCTTACTGACCTTTCAGGTGCCAGCGGGTTTTGTGGATGGTCTTCTGAGCCATTGGGCCCCTGCCCGTCAGGTGTTTAGGTTTGGGACAGTAGAGCTGACCCCCACCCTTGAGGAGTATGCTCGCTTCACCGGCCTGCCGTTGGATGGTCCCTGTGCTAGGGTTACCGTTGGTTCCATGCGCCGTCAATTCTTGACTTTTACCGGTTTGCGGAGGGCTGTCTTATTACCGGTAATCACATCAGACCATATGGTTCCTCTTCAATTCTTGATTGACCGATTTGGCTCACCTGACAGTTTCCGTCTTTTCCTCGGTGGTTTTTCCGTGTCCGAGGAGCGCTGGGATGCCTTGAGAGTGGGCGTTCTGATGGCCTGTGTCATCTCAGTTTTGTATTTGCCTGCAGGATCCGATCACTTGGACATGCGGATTGTTGCGGCCATTAGGGCCCTTCAGGAGGATCACACCATTCTCCCCATGATATTGGCGGATACCTATATGTCGGCCACATATTGCCAGTCCTTCCGAGGAAGATTCTTCAGAGGGAGCTCGACTTTGCTGTATGTGTGGTTCATGAGTCATCTTAGTCCCATCGGCCACTTCCGCCGCCAAGGGTTTTGCTTCAGTCACAACATAGCCGCGCAGTTTTCGTTTCGTCCCGTGAGTTGTACTGATGTGGCCTCCTGGACATCATTTTTGTCTATCATTGAGGACCCCTTTCATCTATTGGTTTATTCGGGCTATTGCTCCTTCATGAGCTTCTTGACTCATGTGCCTGGCATGGATTTCATTCCCATTGCTGGGTTAAGGGGCGTGACGACCTATCATCCCCTGGCAGTTATGGGGCAGTTTGATCAAATACAGGATTTACACCCCTTCGCGGGTGCAGCCGCATACCGATTCCTTATATCATCCTGTACAGAGAGGGATCTACTGCAGGTATACGAGCTTTGGGATTGCAGGATCTTTGCCGATCATAGTGCGAGCTGTCACATCCAGACATTTGCCTACGCACAGTGGTTGCGTGGAGACCTGGATTCGGCTAGTTTGAGTCGGACTGGGGCCTTTGATGACTCTGGAGTGATTTTCACAGAAGATACCACAGACCATTCCATCTCAGCCGATTCTGCCCCGAGTCGGGTCGCTGAGGATTCCCGACTCCGCCTGGCCCTGATTACTACTGAAGCCGAGAGGGATGCCGCCCTTGCCGAGAGAGATGAGGCCATTCGGGCTAGAGATGTTGCCATTGCTGATAGAGAGGCCATTGTATTTCAGACCAGGGCAGTGGTAGATGCTCATTTTGGGACTGTCAGCCGAGCTACTGCTTTACTGGATCGTATTGATATGATGGGGCAGCAGATTACAGGATATGCTGATGCTTCAGATCTATCCACCACCCTGTCCATCCTGCTTCGGCTAGTTTCAGATTTGTAGATTATTTTATTTCCTGCATAGACTATGTTGGTTTCATCAGTTATTGAAAGAGAAATCTTGTAATAAAACGACTTATATATATAGACATGCATTTAAATTTAGTCATTTTCCCCTTTTGTCGTATCATTGCCCTCCATTGGATCATCATTTTGTCCAACTGACCATGATTTTGACATTTCGCCTTCTTTCTTTTCTCAAGACTTGATGGAGATTTGACAGATATTGCCGCACACCTTTTGATTTCGTCGGATTGAATCTCAGATTTTGGATAACTGTTTGGGTTGGATCAGGGTATGTATTCTGGGATGAAACTGGTTAGGCAGTTGGTTTCGGGAAGGTTTTGAGGGTGTAGGAAGGTTTTATCTGGCTATCGAAAATTGGTTTTGGTCAGGGAAAGGATTATTTTTTAAAGGATCGGACCGCGCCATGATGGCTGCCTACGTACCCCCACACGTTGGGAGATCAGGTCCTACGTAGTTCGCTCTCAAAGGAAAAAAGAACTGATGATTTAAGCGTAGAACCGCTTCACCGAGTCAGCATTGAGGGGTTGTGGAAATACCTCACCATCCATTTCCTGCAACATGAGGGCTCCTCCGGATAGCACTTTCTTGACCACAAATGGCCCTTCCCAGTTCGGGGCAAACTTCCCCTTGGCCTCGTCTTGACAAGGCATGATTCTTTTCAACACCAAATCATTTTCCTTGAACTTCCGAAGTCTTATCTTCTTATCGTATGATCGAGAGATCCTCTGTTGATACAGTTGACCATGCCAAATGGCAGCCACCCTCCTTTCATCAATTAGGGCCAAATGGTCGTATCGACTTTGCATCCAATCCTCTTCGCTTATCTGAGCGTCAATCACTATTCTGAGGGATGCCATCTCAACCTCAACTGGTAGAACAGCCTCCATTCCATACGCCAAAGCGTAAGGGGTTGCCCCTGTAGAAGTACGCGTTGATGTTCGGTATGCCAGCAAGGTGAGGGGTAACAAATCCGGCCATCCCCGATGATTAGCAGACATTTTTGCCATGATCTTCTTGATGTTCTTATTGGCAGCCTCCACTGCCCCATTCATCTTAGGACGGTAAATAACAGAATTGAGGTGTTTGATCTTAAACTGGTCGCACAACCCCTTCATGAGGGCGTTATTCAAATTCTTGGCATTGTCGGAGACCAACACCTCAGGTTGCCCATATCGACAAATGACATTATTCCTGATGAACCCAACGATAACCTCCTGAGTGACTTTGGGGAAAGAGGCTGCTTCTACCCATTTGGTGAAATAATCGATCATGACGAAGATGAATCGGTGCCCGTTGCTTGCTTTGGGCTCTATTGGTCCGATTACATCCATTCCCCACATCGAAAATGGCCACGGGGAGGTCATACAGTGCAGTTCATTGGGCGGCGTATGGATCACATTACCGTGTGCCTGGCATTGGTAACACCGTTTGACATGATCATCGCAATCGGCGTTCAGCGTTAACCAATAATGCCCTGTCCTCAAAATCTTTTTGGCAAGCATCGGTCCACTCATATGGGGTCCACACACTCCACCATGTATTTCATTCATAATCTTTCGGGCCTGTGTTTCATCTACGCACTGCAACAGTCCCAACCCAGCATCCCTCTTGTAGAGTGAATCGCCACTCAGGTAAAACTTCATCGCCATCCTTTGAATTCTCATCCTCTCCGTCCGATTTGCCTGATCGGGAAGGGATCTGTCTCTCAGATATTCCCTGATGTCGTGATACCAGGGCTGCCTTGTCAACACCACCTCGTTTGATAACACTGCCACATTTTCCTCATATGCCGGGGCATTCTGTACGGTGATCTCAATCTGTGGACTGTTCCTACTCTTGATCACGTGGATTAAGGAAGCCAAAGTCGCCAATGCATCGGCAAAGTCATTTCGTCCCCGAGGAATATGGCGGAAGGCGATATCTTCGAACTCTTGCATAAGCTGGGTGACACAACGATGGTATGGAAGTAACCGAAGCTCCTTAGTGTTGTATACCCCGATTGCTTGTCTGATTACCAATTCTGAATCCCCGAACACCGCTAGTCTTTTTACTCCCATGTCACGGGCCAATCGGAGTCCCAAGATACACCCCTCGTATTCAGCGGTGTTGTTCGAATTGCTGAAACGAAGTTTAGTGGCCACGGGGTATTGTTCTCCGGTGATAGAGACTAGGACCGCTCCGGCTCCTGCCCCCTCGGCATTCATGGCACCATCAAAATACAGCTTCCAAAATTGTCCCTCGTCATCACATTTTTCGCGCGATACCCAAAATATATCCTCGCCCGGGAGAGGAGTTTCTAACGGCTCCATCCCTCCTGCCGGGGCTTCTGCCAACTGATCTGCAATTCCCTGCCCTTTCATGGCCTTCTGGGTCACGTACACCATGTCAAACTGTTGTAAAATTAACTGCCATCTTGATAGTCGACAATTCAGCATGGGCCTTTCGAAAATATATTTCAGGGGATCCATTCTTGATATCAGGTACGTTGTATGCCCATGGAGGTAGTGCTGTAATCTCCCTGCAGCCCAGGCCAGAGCACAACAGGTCTTCTCAATGGGAGTGTAATTCTGCTCACATTGGCTAAATCTTTTGCTGAGGTAATAGATGGCCTGCTCTTTTCCCGCCTCATTTTTCTGTCCCAACATACATCCCATCGCGATGGCATTTACCGATATATACATAAACAGAGGGATCCCATCCTTCGGGGGGGTACCAGCACTGGTGCCTCCGTCAATTGTTTCTTAATGGTCTGAAACGCCCTCTGACATTGCTCATTCCATTCTTGGGGCACCCCTTTTCTTAACAGTTTAAAAATCGGCTCACATGTAGTCGTCAAGTGGGATATAAAACGGCTGATAAAGTTTATCCTCCCGAGGAATCCTCTTATCTCCTTTTCTGTGTGAGGTGCCGGCATATCCACAATGGCCTTAATCTTCGCTGGGTCCAACTCAATACCCCGATCACTAACCAGGAAACCCAAGAGCTTTCCCGACTGTACTCCGAAAGCGCACTTGGCTGGATTGAGCTTCAAACTATACTTTCTGAGCCGATCGAATAGCTTTTTAAGATGAGTTATATGATCGGACTCTACCTTTGATTTCACAATAATGTCATCCACGTAGACCTCTATCTCCTTGTGCATCATATCATGGAACAAGGCCATCATGGCTCTCTGATAAGTAGCCCCTGCATTTGTGAGACCGAAAGCCAATCGTCTATAGCAGAAAGTGCCCCAGGGGGTGATGAATGCGGTCTTTTCCCGGTCTTCTTCCGCCACCATTATCTGATGATATCCCGCAAAGCAATCCACAAAAGAATACATTTCGTACTGGGCTGTGTTATCTACCAGGATGTGTATGAAAGGCACCGGGAAGTTATCCTTGAGACTGGCCTTGTTTAGATCTCTGTAGTCTACACATACCCTCACCTTTCCTCCAGGCTTAGCTACCGGGACCACATTGGATAACCATTCAGGATAAGTGGATACCATAATGATTCCCGCCCTGAACTGCTTGATGATCTCTTCCTTCACTTTTAAGCTCCACTCCGGTTTCAATTTCCTTAATTTTTGTTTGACAGGCTTGAAACCCTCCTTAATGGGTAATCGGTGTACCACAATGTCGGTGGACAATCCGATCATATCCTCATGAGACCAGGCGAAGACATCCTCATATTGTTTTAGCAACTCAGTCATTTCGGCTTTTTGGCTGGGGGTAAGGTCCGTCCCTATCTTGAGTTCCTTTGGCTTGTCAGGGGTTCCAATATCAATGATGATGGTTTGGTCTAAGTTGGGTTTGGGTTTATCCTCGACCCATCCTTTGATCTCGTCAGGTGCGTCGTCGTAATCTGTCTCGTCTTGTTCAATGCCCATTAAATCAAAATCCAGCTCAATGTCAAAATCATAATCATCATTCAAATTTGAAAGACCGTTTGTTAGGCAAGGATTACTCAAATTGGTACACCTGACATGAAACAAAATACTTGTCATATATAAATCACTTTTTCACGATGATCGCGTTTTCAAATAACAAGAAGAAACGACATAATGATGCAGAAATAAAACAACAACAAAAATAAACTTCTTCATTCCCCCATCATCTGGGGTCAACCACCCTGACGTCGAGCTTTACCCTTGTTTGGATATTACTGGTTTCTGGGTCCAATTGTCGATGGTCAGGTCAGATGAAATGCGCTGGATGAAAGAGGTCCTCACATCGGATACCTCCCCGATGATTACGGATATGTCGCCTGAGTCCTTCTCCATATCTTCTCCAGGAATAATCAGCCCTGCCCAATCGATGACAGGTACAACTTGCTGGGCTCCCGGTGGTGTGATAACATTCGTCCCCTCCTTACTGCTTGTTGATTGTCCGGGGATATAGCATTTGGTTTCAAACTCTTTTGCGACCTCCTGCAGGAAACTTTCCCTCCGGGCCGACTCATTTCGTGTGGGGGTTAACTCTTCATTCCCTGCCCCAATCACAGGTCCGCTGATCCCCTGCTCATTGTGGACTTTGGTCACTGGGCTGCCAACTAGTCGAATTGGAGTCGCCTCTTGATGGTGTCTCCGTACTGTGCCCACATGGTATCCCAATCCTGCTTTGCCTATCTGCTGTGGTAGGTGGATGGGCTTGGTGATTCCCTGACTGCTTTTCCCTAGTCCCTGTCCAGGTTGGAAGTTCATTTTAATCATTTCCCTTGCCACAAAGGTAAGTTCCGGAGAGACCCTTGGTTTCACAGCTGGAGCCCCCAGGCATCTATAATGGGGAGTGCTAATCTCTAGTGATTGAAAGCTGGCAGGCGCCGCTGACTCATCCACATTGATTACTGGTAGGCCACTCCTGGGGGGAGAAGGGTCATCACATTCGGCCGATATTGTTTACCCCAGATTCCCACCGATGATCAACTTGATTTGTTGGTGGAGCGTGGAAGGAACTGCCCCGGCCATGTGTATCCACGGCCTCCCTAACAGCAGGTTGTAGCTTGCCGTGATATCTAGGACTTGGAAGGAGATATCAAAAGTACAGGGCCCTATCTCCACCGGCAATTCTATCTCTCCGATGGTGTCCCTCCGGGATCCGTCAAAAGCCCGAACCACCACATGACTGGCCCGCAGGCGCTTGGGACTGATGTTCATTTTCTTCAGCGTACTGAGAGGACATATATTCAATGCCGATCCCCCGTCGATCAGCACCCCATTCATGACATATCCTGAGGAGATTACTGCAATGTGTAGCGGTTTTCGGTGCCCCCTTCCCTCTTCGGGAATGTCCTCATCTGTAAAGGATATTGCATCGGTTTCTAATAAGTGGCCTACCAGCTGGCCGAAATCCTCCGCACTGATCTCTTTGGGCACAAATGCCTCCTCCAGAACCTTCATCAGGGTTTTACAATGCTCACTGGATGACAACACCAAGTCCATGACTGATGTTAGGGTTGATTCCTCATTTAAAATCTGGATCCCCCTCATTTCCGGGTGATCCATCCTTTTCAGAAACTCTATGGCCCTTTCCTCGGAAACCTCTTCATTTTTTCTCTTTTGGCTTTCAAGGACTCGCCCGGGGAGATACAAGGGATTCCCCTTGGTTGTTACGGAAGCACAACTGGCCGCTTCCTCTGGTATTCCCCCATAATTCCAGGGTACAATCTTCAGACTACTGATAGGGAGTTGTGGCCTTGCAGCAAAAATGATGGGCCTCGGAGCTGTCAACTTGATAGGTCCCTCTATGTTATTCGTATTGACCCCTATCAACCTGATGGGTGTTACCCTCGCATTCTCATAACCATGTATTACGTTGACCATTTCCTCAATTTTCTGCACATAGTTCAACCTTGGCGGCTCCCCCGCCTCACTTGCCTCCGTCGCATTGACTCCCCCTCCATCATGTCTTGGCAGGGGATTTGCCTTAACATTCGGGGAATCCGGCTGTTCCACCACAATCTCTCCACTGTCAATCCGGTTTTGGATTCGATGCTTTAACGTCCAGCAATCTTGTGTATCATGGCCAGGGGAACTGGAGTGGTATGCACACCGCTTGCTCGGGTCAAACCGTCTACCCTTTGGGTCACTCGGGGGTGCCAAACCAACAATCTTCTTTTGGGCTACTAATACCGCTAATACTCGTTCAAGCGGCTCCCCGAGCGGGGTGAATACTCGGTTTTGCGAGGCCTCATATCTTCTTCGCCCCTCTGCTCTTTGATCTGTGAAATTGGGCTGTCGGGATTGCCCTCCCCTCTGTACCTGTACCGGAAGATGGCTTTCTGCTTTTCTGGATGACCCCTGTAGGATGAGGGAGACATCCTCCTCCTTCCTCTTTTGGACCCTCCGGGAAGTGCTGCCATAGTTTCCATTCTGTATTTGCTCGGCAGCAGTTTCTAAAGCAGTAAGGTCCCGGATTTTACCCGATTTCAACCCCATGTCTACCATCTCTCCATGTTTAATCATTTCAGCAAAGGGTCTTCCAATCCCCGAGATGACCCTCTCATAATATGGTGCCTCTTGGATGTCTACAAAAGTCATCACCATCTCTGATTCGTTCATTGGGGGGGTCACCTGTGCGGCCATGCCCCTCCACCGTTGCGCATATTCCCTGAAGGATTCCCTAGGCTGTTTCTTAACCTTTGTCATTTGGTACCTGTCAGGGGCCATCTGGGCCTGAAAGCTGTATTGGGTTAAGAAGGTATGGGCCAATTCCTCCCAGTTGTGGATTCGGGCGTTGTCGAGGCGGGCATACCAGATTCTTGCCTCCCCCGTTAAGCTTTTCTGGAATAGTTGCATTCTTAATCCCTCGTCTTCGGCATAAGACCCGAGTTCTCCAATGTATATTTTCAAGTGTGTATAGGGGTCTCCCTTTCCATTGTATTTTTCAAACTCGGGAATTTTGAACTTTTCTGGATATCTGGCTCCAGGGAAAACACATAGATCTGAGTAATTAACCCTGCCCAGGGAGCCTATGCCCTTTAGAGATTGGATGGTTTCCTCCATGTATTTCATTTTTCTCCGAAGGTCGTCATTGTCCCCTTCCTCTGGGATAGTAATCACTGTCCTGCTAGGTATGGGAACGGCCTTTGGGATGACTGGCTCGTCCTTGAGTCGGGGTTGGTCCTCTTTAAGCAAGTTTGTACCATTTTTAGGAGGATTCTGATCATCCCCTGGTGGTGGAGTATTATGCGATCCCTGGTTTTACCGGATCCTGTCTGATTAAGAACTGTTCCTTTAACATTGTGGCCATTTCCATCATCTGTCTTTTAAAATCATCAAACTCTTCTCGAGATATGGAACTATGATTAGGAATATCAGCCATTTCAGTTGTAGAGACCTGGGCTTTCTTAGACTGCGAACGGGTTTGAGGAGCAATCCTACAGAGACAACGGTTCGAAGTTTAGTCCCGGGGAAATGCAAAAATGGATGCATGCTAAAATTGTAAATTTTTTGTGTTTTGGGGTTTTTTAATCTTTCCCTGCAAAAGAGAAAGTTAGTAGTCTTTTAGTGCAATAACAAATGCTGAACATGATTTTATTATGCTTCCCCAGCCGTTTCCTGCAAAACACAGCGGTTAGTAATCTCTTTCGACACAGAAAAAGGGATGTATGAATATTGAATGAGATCATGACATTTTAGACATATAAACGTAAAAAGGCATGAAGAGACTTTTCCTGCGTTGGGTTAATCTGGGGCTGACCTATCCTAGGGTTACTCTCACGGGCTTTTCGGCATGAAGGTTCCCAAATCTTCGCAATCTACTCGTTTGAGCCCTTTCGATTGGAGCGGATTTGAGTGGTGCGTTTCCTGAGCCATCTCTGGGGAGCAGCCCCATCGAGTCCAGTAATAAGCAGCCGACGGGTTCGCCTCAGGAGGAGGTACAATCTCAACATACATTCACATTCATCGTCCTCACCGTATGCAAATGATTACTTTAAAAGTAAAGCAATTCCATTCAGATATTCACTTATTTGGATACAAACACACATTCACACAACAAAACGTACAAAAGATCACAAAATCGCACACCCACACATATTCATAAATTTAAAGAATAAGAAAGCATCAAGATTTGAAAGCGGCTTAAGCCCTCTAAAGGTTCCCCAGCAGAGTCGCCAGCTGTCGACGCCGGGTTTTCGCTTTCTCTATTCCTTTTCCAATTTTAGCCTTTTGATTAGATGATTTTCTGGAAAAGGTCGGCATTGATGTCGACGGGGTTTTGAAAGATCGTTTTTATGATGAGCCAATTGACCAGAGTCGCCAGTTGGTATATTTGAAATGGATGTACCAACTCATCCGAATTTTCGTTCTTTTGTAAATCGCTGGCTCATATGTGACTCCGAATTAATTGGTCTGCGAATTGAGATTCATAGAGTTCGGGGGCTTGCTTAAGTGAGGGGAAGGTGTTAAGCACCCCTCGACTTCCGTAAAACACGGTTTACCCGCAATCTTGATGCTTTTCCTATCCTTTAATTCATGAAATGTGTGTGTGTGTGCGCGTGCGTGTGTGTGTGTGTGTGCCTACGTGAATGTTGTGGTGAGTTTGTATGAAAGAATCATTTGGATTTTAGGGAAAATCGTGTTTTACTTTGAGAATGCTTCGGAATGTCTTTTCGGCATACACGAGAAAGCTTTATGAGAAAGGTTTGATTTTAATTGTCAAAACTATGAGATTTTCGTTAGGTGTCGTTTTGGCAAAACAAGGGTTTTAAACCTTCGTCAAAATAGGAATCGAGATCTATACGTTGCTTTCATAAAATGATAGGCAATTTCTAGGATCTCTTTAACCCTATGCACAAACGGTTTAATAAAACGTCAATTATTTATAAAATCATTCCGTGTGATGTTTTGGAAAACGATTTTCTTTAGCCTTCTCGTCAAATAAGAATTGACATTCATTGGCATCCCCAAATTTTAGCCTTGTGATGCTAATAGCCTAGTTTGATTGATTTTATGAAAGTCTTCATTTTTTAGCTTTGAAATCAATTTCGTGTCATAAATCAAATCAAGCATAAACACACGTCGGGGCTATTCATGGGCATGTAAGCCATCAAAATATCCCCGAACGCCAACAATCACAAGTTTCACTATTTTCGGGGGCCTTAAACACGATTCTCGCCTTAGCGTCGTTTTAAGGCCCAACGATTACATATTTACAATGAAAACTACGTCACTTCTCTACTTCTTACATCAAGACATGTCCATCATCGGGTTTGGACCACGGGGTCGCTCCCCTAGGCTCACAACCAAGTATCCACACACGAACAATCGGATATTACAAGAAAATAAACCAACCCGGATAATCTAACAATACCAAGACATCCTAAAATGACAATCCAAATAAATTACACCCAATGAATCACCATAAATAAGTTAGAAATTTCATCAATTGGATATCCTCGGGTTATTAGGAAGAATTTTGTTCCGATGGAACCTTCACCAATAATCCCTAACCCATGATTGTTCAACGAGATATATGAAAGTTACATCTAATTTACCCAATCAATATGACATGAATTGCTAGAACAAATAGAAATTTTCACCTTGCAATTGATCTCAAATGGATATGAACTTGTGTATTTGAATAGGATAAGGAGTGTATTTGATACAATCAAACTCAAAAGAATTAATTCCACTCTTTGTTTCTTCTTCTTTCTTCTCACTATTTTGTTGCAAAATCTAGCTATTTTCTCTCTATTTCCGAGTTTGGTTGCTGCTGTATTCTCCTTCTTCCTCAAATTCTCCAACCTCCTGTATGCTGCCCGAAGCTGGGCTTAAATAGGCTGGCCAGAGCCAGCCGCAGATCTATCTGCGGCTGGCCGCAGATGGATCTGCGGCTGGCCAGCTGGCACGCCTCCCATCGCACTCAGCTGGTAGTGCTGATTTCCCGGTTTTCGTGCTGGCGCACCCACTTGGCCGCAGATCTATCCGCGGCTGGCGGGCTTGACTTTCTCGATTTTCGTGCCACGCCTCGATTTTCGTACCGCAACGTCGGTTTTCGCTGACAGGCTCGTGTTCCGCAGTCTGGGAACTTCCGGGAGACGTGCCACCTCATTCGGAAATGCCTGCCTTGGACGGTCATGCTGTCACGTCGACTTGGGCTGCCCAAATCATTGCGACGGTGCCGGGCGCTCGCCCTTGTGCCCGCTCTTTTGCTCCTGCAAGCTGGTTCAATTGACGATTTCGCCCTCCTGTCAAGGTTAGTAGAAGGAAACGCAAAATTTGGGTGTCTACAGACGGTTACGGGGCAGTTTGATCAGACACAGGATTTTCACCCTTTCACGGGCGCCGCCGCCTACCGATTCCTTATATCATCCCAGACAGAGAGAGATCTACTGCGGGTATGTGATCTTTGGTCTCGCAGGATCTTTGCCGAGTATAGTGACAGCTGCCCCATCCAGACATTTGCTTATGTGCAATGGTTGCGCGGAGATTCGGATATGGTTGTTTTGAGTCAGACTGGGGCTTTTGATGACTCTCGAGTGATTTTCACAGATGACACCGCCCCAAAGGCATTTATTCCCCCCGAGTCCATAGAGATGAGCTCCAGATATGATTCCATCTCAGCTGATTCTGCCCCTAGTCGGGTCACTGAAGATAACCGGCTCCGACTGGCCTTGATTACTACTGAAGCTGATAGGGATGCTGCCTTTGTTGAGAGAGATGCCGCTATTCTGGCCAGAGATGCTGCCCTCGCTGACAGAGATGCTATTGTATTGCAGACTAGGGCAGTCATAGATGCTCACTCCGAGACTGTTAGCCGAGCCACTGCTTTATTGGATTGCATCGACATGATGGGGCAGCAGATCGCAGGGGATGCCAATGATTCAGATCTATCCACCACCTTATCCATCCTGCTTCAGTTAGTTTCAGACTCGTAGATCATTTTATTTCCTGCATAGACTATGTCAGTTTCATCGGTTATCAGAAGAGAAATCTTGTAACAAAATGACTTATATATGTAGACATGCATTTAAATTTAGTCATTTTCCCTTTTTGTCGTATCGTTGCCCTTCATTGGATCCTCATTTTATCCAACTGATTATGATTTTGACATTTTGCCTTCTTTCTCTTCTCAAGTCGTGATGGAGATTTGACAGATACCGCCGCACCCCTGTTGATTTCATTGGACTAAGTCTTAGATTTTGGCTAACTGCTTGGTTGGGTTAGGGTTATGTCATTGAGATGAAGCTGATTAGGCGGCTGGTTTCGGGAAGGGTTCGAGGATATAGGAAGGTTTTTTCTAGCTGTTGGGAATCGATTTTGGTTAGAGAAAATATTATTTTGTAAAGAATTGGACCATGCCATGATGGCTGCCTACGTACTCCCACAAGTCGAGAGATCAGGTCCTACGTAGTTCGTTCCTCAGAGGAGAAAATGATGATGATTTTTTTTCAAGCGTAGAACCGCTTCACCGAGTCAGAATTGATGGGTTGGGGAAACACCTCACCGTCCATCTCTTGCAATATGAGGGCTCCTCCAGACAGTACTTTCTTAATCATAAAAGGTCCTTCCCAGTTCGGGGCGAACTTCCCTTTGGCTTCGTCTTGACAAGGCATGACTCTCTTTAGCACTAGGTCATTTTCCTTGAACTTCCGAGGTCTTATCTTTTTGTCGTATGATCGAGAGATCCTTTGCTGATATAACTGACCGTGCAAAACAGCAGCCACCTTCCTTTCATCAATTAGGGCCAATTGGTCATATCGACTTTGCATCCAATCCTCCTCGCTTATCTGAGCATCGATCAAGATTCTGAGGGACGCCATCTCAACCTCAACTGGCAGAACAGCCTCCATTCCATATACCAAAGCGTAAGGGGTTGCCCCTGTAGAAGTACGCACCGACGTTCTGTACGCCAGTAGGGTGAGAGGTAGCAGATCCGGCCATCCTCGATGATTGGCGGACATTCTCGCCATGATCTTCTTGATATTCTTATTTGCAGCCTCCACTGCCCCATTCATCTTAGGACGGTAAATGACAGAATTGAGGTGCTTGATCTTAAACTAGTCACATAATTCCTTTATGAGGGCATTGTTCAAATTTTTGGCATTGTCGGAGACCAAGACCTCAGGTTGCCCGTATCGGCAAATGACGTTATTCCTGATGAAACCAACGATGATCTCCTAAGTTACTTTAGGGAAAGAACCTGCTTCCACCCATTTAGTGAAGTAATCGATCATGACGAAGATAAATCGGTGTCCGTTGCTCGCTTTGGGCTCTATTGGTCCGATTACATTTATACCCCACATTGAGAATGGCCAAGGGGAGGTCATACAATGCAGTTCATTGGGGGGCGCATAAATTACGTTGCCGTGCGCCTGGCATTGATAACATCATTTGACATGATCGTCGCAATCGACTTTTAGTGTTAACCAATAATGCCCCGTTCTCAAGATCTTTTTGGCCAACATCGGTCCACTCATGTGTGGCCCACACACTCCACCATGTATTTCGTCCATAATCTTTTGGGCCTGCGTTTCATTTACACATTGCAACAATTCCAAACCGGCATCCCTCTTGTACAGTGAATCCCCGCTCAGATAAAACTTCATCGCCATCTTTTGGATTCTCAACCTCTCAGCTCGGCTTGCCTGGTCGGGAATGGATCTATCCCTCAGGTACTCCCTTATGTCGTGATACCAAGGCTGCCTTGGCATAACCACCTCCTCCGATAATACTGCCACATGTTCCTCATATGCTGGGGCATTCCGTACCGCCATTTCAATCTGTGGAACATCTTTGCTTTTGATTATGTGGATTAAGGAAGCCAGAGTTGCCAATGCATCAGCAACATCATTTCGTCCCCGGGGGATATGTCAAAAAGCGATATCTTCAAATTCTCGCATCAATTGGATAATACATCGGTGGTATGGAAGCAACCGGAGCTCCTTCGTGCTATACTCCCCGATCGCCTGTTTGATCACCAGCTCTGAGTCCCCGAACACCGCTAGTCTCTTCACTCCCATATCGCGGGCAAAACGGAGTCCCGATATACATCCCTCATACTCAGCTGTGTTATTCGAGTTACTAAACTGTAATTTAGCGGCCACAGGGTATTGCTCTCCGGTGATAGATACCAGGACTGCTCCGGCTCCTGCCCCTTCAGCATTCAAGGCACCATCAAAATACAACTTCCAGAACTGCCCCTCGTCATCACATCTCGTGTGTAAGACCCAGAATACGTCTTCGCCCGACAAAGGAGTTTCTAAAGGCTCCATCCCTCCTGCTAGCATTTCTGACAACTGATCCGCAATTCCCTGCCCGTTTCATGGCTTTCTGAGTCATGTATATGATGTCGAACTGCTGTAAGATTAACTTCCACCTTGACAATCGATAGTTCAGCATGGGCCTTTCAAAGATATACTTCAGGGGATCCATTCTCGATATCAGGTACGTAGTATGCCCATGGAGATAGTGCTGTAATCTCATTGCAGCCCACGCCAAAGCACAACAGGTCCTTTCGATGGGGGTGTAATTCTGTTCACATCGGCTAAATCTCTTGCTGAGGTAATAGATGGCCTGCTCTTTGCCTGATTCGTTCTTCTGTCCCAGCATACATCCCATCGCAATGGCATTGACCGATATATACATAAACAGAGGGATCCCATCCTTCGGGGGTACCAACACCGGTGCCTCTGTCAGCTGCTTTTTAATGGTCTGAAAGGCTTTCTGGCATTGCTCATTCCACTCTTGGGAGGCATCTTTCCTTAATAGTTTGAAAATGGCTCGCATGTAGTCGTCAAGTGGGATATGAAGCGGCTGATGAAGTTTATTCTTCCAAGGAATCCTCTTATCTCCTTTTCTGTGTGAGGCGCCGGCATATCCACAATGGCCTTAATCTTTGCCGGATCCAACTCAATGCCCCGATCACTAACCAGGAATCCCAAGAGCTTGCCCGATTGCACTCCGAAAGCACACTTTGCCGGATTGAGCTTTAAATTATATTTTCTGAGCCGATTGAATAGCTTTTTGAGATGGGTTACATGATCAGATTCTACCCTCGATTTCACGATAATGTCATCCACGTAGACCTCTATCTCCTTGTGCATCATGTCGTGGAACAGGGCCATCATGGCTCTCTGATAAGTAGCCCCCGCATTTGTGAGACCGAAAGCCAATCGTCTATAGCAGAAGGTGCCCCAAGGGATGATGAAAGCGGTCTTTTCCCGATCTTCTTCCGCCACCATTATCTGATGATACCCCGCAAAGCAATCAACAAAAGAGTACATCTCGTATTGGGCTGTGTTATCCACCAAGATGTGTATAAAAGGCACTGGGAAGTTGTCCTTGAGACTGGCCTTGTTCAGATCTCTATAGTCGACACATACCCTCACCTTCCCTCCAGGCTTAGCCACTGGGACTACATTAGACAGCCATTCTGGGTAAGTGGACACCATAATGATTCCAGCCCTGAACTGTTTGATGATCTCTTCCTTCACCTTCAAGCTCCACTCCGGTTTTAACTTTCTTAGTTTTTGCTTGACAGGCCTGAAACACTCCTTGATGGGCAACCGGTGTACCACAATGTCGGTGGACAATTCGATCATGTCTTCATGAGACCAAGCAAAAACATCCTCATACTGGCTTAGCAACTCAGTTATTTCTGTTTTCTGGCTAGGGGTAAGGTCTGTCCCTATCTTGAGCTCTTTGGGTTTATCAGGGGTTCCGATATTTATGGTGATGGTTTGGTCTAAGTTGGGTTTGGGTTTATCTTCGACCCATCCTTTGATCTCTTTAGGCGCGTCGTCATTATCTGCCTCATCTTGCTCAATGCCCATTAAATCGAAATCCAGCTCAATATCAAAATCATAGTCATCGTTCAAATTTGAAAAATCGTTTGTTAGGCAAGGAATACTCAAATTGGTACACCTGACATGAAACAAAAATGTTTATCATATATATAAGTCATTTTTTCACAGCGATCGTCCCTAAAATAACATGACAAACTAACATAATTAATGCAAAATATAAAATAAGGAACCAAGACTGATAGATATTCATCCCCCACCCTCCGGGGTCTACCACCCCGATGCCGTATTTTACCCTCGTTTGGATATTACTGGCTCCATCGTCCAGTTGTCGGTGGTCAGATCGGTCGAAATGCGACAGATGACAGGTGGCTGCGCAGCAGAAACTTCCTTGACGACTACCGCCACATCGTATTGGTCCTTCCTCATAGCCTCTTCAGGGATAACCAGCCCCGCCCAATCGATGATAGGCACACTCTGTTGGGCTCCTGACGGCATGGCAACATCCTTCCCCTCTCCAATGCTCACTGACTGTCCAGGGATATAACACTTGGATTCAAATTGTTGCATGACCTCCCGCATGAAACTCTTCTTTTTGACTGACTCATCATTCGTGGGTGTTAATTGTTTACCTCCTGTCTCAGACACGGGCTCGCCAGTACCTTGCTCAATGTTGACGTTCGGCATTAGAATTTCGGCCGATCGAAATGGGATCTCCCCTTGAGAGTGTTTCTGTTCTATGCCTCCATAATACCCCAACCCTGCCTTGCCTATCTGGTTGGGCAGTTGAATAGGCTCAGTAATTCCTTGACTGTTCTTCCCCAACCCTTGCCCAGGTTAGAACTTCATCCTCATCATTTCTCTAGCAACAAAGGTAAGTTCAGGAGAGACCTTAGGTTTTACGGCTGGAGTCCCTAGACATCTGTAGTGGGGAGTATTGATTTCCAGCGCCTGAAAACTGGCGGGTACTGCCGATTCGTCCAAATTAATCACTGGCAGGCCGTCCCGGGAAGGAGGAGGGCCATTATGCTTTGCAGAGATCGTCACCAGATTCCCATCGATGATAAACTTAATTTGCTGGTGTAGTGTAGAGGGAACTGCCCCGGCCATGTGTATCCACGGCCTTCCCAATAACATGTTATAACTCACCGCGATATCCAGGACTTGGAATGAAATATCGAAAGTACAAGGCCCTATTTCCACAGGCAATTCTATCTCCCCCATCGTATCCTTCCGGGATCCGTCAAAGGCTCGTACCACCACATAACTGGCCCGCAGGCGGTTAGGATTGACGTTCATTTTTTCTAACATACTGAATGGACAGATATTCAATGCTGATCCCCCATCAATTAGCACCCCATTCATGACATATCCTGATGAGATTACCGCAATATGCAACGGTTTCCGATGCCCCCTTCCTTCTTTGGGGATATCATCATCTGTGAACGATATTACGTTATTTTCTAACAGATAGTCCACTAGATGGCCGAAACCTTCTTTGCTAATCACCTTGGGAATGTGTGCCTCTTCCAGGACTTTGGCCAGAACTCTTCGGTGATCGTCGGATGACAATACCAAATCCAGGATCGATGTTAGAGTCGATTCCTCGCTCAATACTTTGATCCCCCTCACTTCTGGATGATTCATCTTCCTTAAGAATTCCACAGCTTTCTCCTCGGATATCTTTTCGTTCCTTTTCTCTTTGCTCTCAAGGACTCGTCCTAGAAGATATAAAGGATTCCCCTTTGATGTTACCGAAGCACAACTGGCCGCCTCCTCTGACACTCCCCCGTAATTCCACGGTACTGTTTTCAGACTGCTAATGGGGATTTGTGGTCTCACTGCAACGGTGAGAGGTTTCGGAGCCGTTAACCTGATAGGTCCCTCCGGGATACTCCTGCTCAGACCTGCCAACCTAATTGGTGTCCCTCGTATATTCTCTTGATCACTTGTCATGCCAATCATCTCATCGGTTCTCCTTATATAATTCAGCCTTGGTGGTCCTCTGGCTTTGCTGGCTTCCACCATATTGACCCCTTCCCTATCATGCTTAGGCAGGGGATTGATTTTAACATTTGGCGACTCTGGCTGTTCCACCACGATCTCCCCGCTATCGATCAGGTTCTGAATCTTGTGCTTCAGCGTCCAGCATTCCTGAGTATCATGACCAGGGGAACCCGAATGATACGCACACTTTTTACTTGGGTCAAATCTTCTTCCCCTCGGGTCACTTGGGGGTGCCAAATCGACTATTTTCCTCTGTGCTATTAAGACTGCCAAAATCTGTTCGAGAGGATCCCTAAGCGGGGTGAATACCCGATCTTTTGTGGCCTCAAACCTTCTTCGTCTGTCCGTCCCTTGGTTATCAAAATTGGATGATCGGGGTGGCACGATCCTCTGTACTTGCACTGGAGGGCTATTATCCACCTTCCTAGATGAGCCCTGCAGGATGACGGAAACATCCTCCTCTATTTTCTTTTGGGTCCTGCGGGAAGTACTACCATAGTTTCCACTTTGGAATTGCTCCGCAACTGCCTCTAGAGCTGTGAAGTCCCGGATCTTGCCAGACTTTAATCCTATGTCAACCATTTCCCCATGTTTTATCATTTCGGCAAAAGGCCTTCCAATCCCCGCTATTACCCGCTCATAATAGGGCGCCTCCTGAATATCCACAAAGGTCATTACCATTTCTGCCTCGCTTATTACGGGATTTACCTGTGCAGCCATACCCCTCCATCGCTGTGCATAGTCTCTAAAAGATTCTTTTAGTTGCTTCTTGATCTTTGTCATCTGATATCTGTCAGGGGCCATCTGTGCCTGGAAACTGTATTGTGTCAAGAAAGTATGGGCTAACTCCTCCTAGTTGTGGATCCGAGCATTGTCAAGGCGGGCATACTAAGTTCTTGCTTCCCCCGTTAGGCTCTTTTGGAATAACTGCATCCTCAGTCCTTCGTCCTCTGCATAAGACCCAAGTTCCCCAATGTATATCTTCAGATGTGTATAAGGGTCTCCCTTCCCATTATATTTCTCAAATTCGGGGATCTTGAACTTCTCCGGATATCTGGTTCCTGGAAAGACACACAGGTCTGAATAATTAACCCTGCCCAGGGAACCTATACCTTTCAGAGATTGGATAGTCTCCTCCATCTGTTTCATTTTCTTTCGAAGGTCATCAGTATCTCCCTCTTCTGGGATAGTGATCACTGTCCTGTTAGGTGTGGGAATGGCTTTGGGGATGACTGGCTCCCCCTTAGGTTGGGTTTGATCATCTTTAGGCGGATCCTTGCTTGGCGGATCCTGCTTAGGTAGCAATTGCTCTTTCAGCATTGTGGCCATTTCCAACATCTGTCTTTTAAAATCATCGAATTCCTCCCGAGATATGGAACCAGGATTAGTAGGTGGAATATCAGCCATTTCAGATGTAGAAACCTGGGCCCTTTTAGATTGCAAACGCGTTTGAGGAGCAATCCTACAGAAAAAATGGTTTGGAGTTTAATCTTTGGGAAATGAAAGATGTGGATGCATGCTAAAGCTGTAACTTTTGTATTTTTGGGTTTTTTAATCTTTCCCTGCAAAACAAAATGTTAGCAGTCCCTTATTGCAATAATAATAATTGATAGATACGAATTATTATACTTTCCCAGCCATTCCCTGCAAAACATAGAGGTCAGTACTTTCTTTTTGACAACAGGGAAGGTATATGTAAAATAGTGAATGGGACTTTCCTTGCGCTGGGTTAATCTGCGGCTGACCTATCCTAAGGTTACTCTTGCGGCTTTCCAGCATGAAGGTCCCCAAATCTTCGCAATCTACTCGTCTGAGTCCTTTCGATTGGAGCAGATCTGGGTGGTGCGTTTCCTGAGCCATCTCCGGGGAGCAGCCCCTTCGAGTCCAGTAATAAGCAACCGACAGGTTTGCCTCAGGAGGAGGTACACTCTCAACATACATTCACATTCATCGTCCTCACCGTATGCAAATGATTACTTTAAAGTAAAACAATTCCATTCAATCATTTATTGCTTTGAAAAAAACACACATTCACACAACAACAAGTAAAACATGTCAAAATATCGCACACATATACACATTCATGAATTTTTAAAGGATAGGACAACATCAAGATTTGAACGCGGCTTAAGCCCTCTAATGTCCCCAGCAGAGTCGCCAGCTGTCGACACCGGGAGGAATCGCTTCCGTTGCGATATTTATCCTTTCCAATTTTAGCCTTTTTATTAGATGATTTTTTTTTGAAAAGGTCGGCACTAATGTCGACGGGGTTTTGAAAGATCGTTTTTTATGATGAGCCAATTGATCAGAGTCGCCAGTTGGTATATTTGAAATGGATGTACCAATTCATCCGAGTTTCGTTCTTTCGTAAATTGCTGGCTCATATGTGACTCCGAATTAATTGGTCTGCAAACCAAGATTCATAGAGTTCGGGGGCTTGCTTAAGCGAGGGCAAGGTGTTAGGCACCCCCCGTCTTCCGTGAAACACGGTTACCGCAATCTTGATGCTTTTCCTATCCCTTTAATTCTCAAAGTGTGTGTGTGTTTACGTGAATGTTGTGGTGAGTTTGTATGAAAGAATCATTTGGGGTTTTTTTTTATGGAAAGTCGTGTTTTGAGAATGCTTTAGAATGTCCTTCGATTTATACGAGAAAGCTTTATTCTTTACGAAAAAGGTTTGATTTTAATTGTCAAAACTGCGAGATTTTCATTAGGTGTCGTTTTGGCAAAACAAGATCAGTTTTTTAAACCCTCGTCAAAATAGGAATCGAGACCTATACATCGCTTTCGTATACAAAGTGGCGGGCAATTTCTAGGATCTCTTTAACCCTATGCACAACGGTTTAATAAAACAACCATTTATTTTCATAAAACCATTTCTTGTGACGTTTGAACACGATCTTTCTTTTGCCTTCTCGTTAAATAGAAATCGACATTCATTAGCACTCCCAATTTCTTATCCTCGTGATGCTAATAACCTAGTTTGATTGATTTTATGAAAATCTTCATCATTTAGCTTTGAAATCAATTTGTGTCATAAATCAAACCAAGCATTAAAATGCATTGGGGCTATTCATGGGCATGTAAGCCATCAAAATAACCCCAAACGCCCACAAGCACATATTTCACTATTTCGGGGCCTTAAACCCGATTTTCGACTTGGTATCGTTTTAAGGCCCGACGATTACATATTTACAATCAAGGATAATCGATCCTATTACATGCACCAAAATTGTCCATCATCGGATTTGGACCACGGGGTCGCGTCCTAGGCTCACAACCAAAATTTATGCACACCCACGCAATGGATATTACAAAATTTAAACAAGCTAAAATTCACCAAATGGATATCATCGGGTCATTAGGAAGAATTTTATTCCTTTGGAACCTTCACTAATAATCCCTAATCCATGTATTCTCAATAATATCCAAGAAAGAACTACGTTTAATATGATCCAAATGACAAAACTTGACAAAATAATATAACAAAAACTGCTATAAAAAGGGTTCATTTTCACCTTGCAAATGACACCACGATGCGTATAAATTCGTATATTGAATATAGTAGAAATTATATGTGATACAATCTCACAAAAGGGGTATAATTCCTCACTATTTTCTCTCTTTTCTCTCTTTTTTTTTTGCTGTTCTTGCTGCTGAATCTTCCTCTTTTCCTTTCTTCTTCCGCTGCTGTCAACTCTCTGTATGCTGAATGAAGGAATGAGCTGAAATAGGCTGGCCTTGGTTTCTCCGCGCCCATCACGCACTTCAGCCGCCCGCCGCGCACTTCAATTATTCTAATTGTTGGCTGCAGATCAATCCGCGGCTGGGTGGACTGATTTTCTCAATTTTCGAGCTGCACCTTGATTCTCGTGTCGTACCGTTGGTTTTCGCCGAAAGGCTTGTATTTTGCAGTCCGAGAACCGCTGGGAAACGTGTCGTATCATTCCCTTTGATCGTTGTCATGTCGGCTTTGATCGCACGTCGTTGCGGTGACTCTGAGTGTTCGTACTTATGTCCACCTTTCGTTCTCGTAGGCTGGGTTCATTGACGATTTTGCCCTCCTATCAGGGTTAGTATACGAAGTGCAAAATTTGGGTGTCTACAGTATGTATTATGTATATATTGAAAGACCACAAATTTGGTTGCTGAGGATTAATGTTACGTTTGGATTGGTGGAATAAGAAGGAGAATGGAATGAATTATTCCTATGGAATGAAAAAAATTGTGTTTGATTGCGATTGGAATGAAAAAAATTGTGTTTGGTTTCTTGAGGGAGGGAGAACATATGGAATAACTCATTCCACTTGGAATAGAATAAATCATTCCATTCTTCATTCCATTCCTTCAATCCAAACGTAGCATAAGAGTCTGTATACTGAGTCATGAGCTAAGTAGGAGATGTTGGGCTCATAAGGCTAATAGGCAGTATACTAAGCTAAGCTAAGCCAAGTTTTGTCTGATAAGGGAAGCTATGAGTTTCAGCTCTCATTTCTTCCTTCCATCCGTTCCAAAGCAAGTCTTCATACCCCATAAAGCCAATACAAGAAATTATCACATTCTCGCTAAAGCTATCATCCAATCCTCTAAGAAGTGGAATCATAAACTGAAATTGAAGACAAATCAAGCAAGAGAAGGATTGAATTCAGCTAAAATCAAGTTTAAAGCAAGAATTCAATTAGAGTATCAAACAAAAAGGTAAGTTATACCTTTTTTCTAAATTTATGAAATTTAAGTAAAGTATAGTTAGATGATTGTTATGTTTGGTTATGGGAGGTTGTTGTATTGGGGAATCAGATGGATTCCGAAGATATAAGGATGAAATTGTACGGAAATTATGTGGTATTTACATGTTCAAATTCATATAAAAACTGACTTTTCAAGCTATGCCCACACAGCGTTTGATAAAATGCTTCAATGAATTATTTTTCTAAAAAAATGAGAATCAGTTATTGTTTATGTGAAATAGTAATACATACATGAGTTATAAGTTAACTCTAAATTTATGGATGTTTCAAAATAAGCCAAAAAGGGGTTTTGAAAAGTTTTAGCAAATAGTTTGGAAACGAAAACTGTGTTAAATGCAGATTTTCGAGCCTTTTGTTTTATACCATAAATATGTTTTTAAGAACCAAACTTTGATGGAAATCATACTTTGTAGTGTGGTCTGAAGATAGGATCAAATTTCAGGTTAATTGGACCTATAGAATGAAAGTTATGTAATTAAGAAAGTAGCATGAAGGAACAAATTTGGAAAAACAGAACTGAGTATAGCCTCTGCCGAAGTGGCGCGGTCGCGCCACTTCCAAGCCTTTTCATAGCGCGACTGCGCCGTGCTGTAGAAGTGCCAAGAAAGTTTTGATTAGGCAGAGTAACTTTGATACTTGTATATGAAAACCTTTCTTAACTTAAAGCCCTAATCATATGAAGGTTAAATTAACCTATGTATTAAATGATTCAATCAAGTTGGAAGTTGATTAGAGATTGAACCAAATTAAATTACAAACATTATAAAAGATGAACTTGAGTTAATGTAAACCGAAAATTAGCGTCAATTATGTGGCTAATTGGTACGTGTATGTGAACTTAATTGTGTAGGACATTCGAAGGACGATTAACGTCAAATTTAAATAACGCATAAGGCAAATATTCTGACTCCATTCAATTTTTATTTGAATGTCAGTTTTAATAATGTAGATGTATATTCTTATGAATAATCCGTATGTATGCTTTAGTTTACATAATATTTATCTGTTGTGCAAACTCCAGACTTGTACAAATTTTCTGTCGGTTGTATAAGTGTTCAGCTTTGCTATAACGCATGAATTGTTCAAGCTTTCAAGTTTTGATATGCTCAAACTGTTTAAAAGTTATGTCAATGCCAATTGTATCGGCTAGACACATGTTAAAACATTTTATTGATTTGAATACAATCCTCTAAAATGTTATTGAGATTAAGTAGAGCTTTCCAACCGATTTTTTTTTGTTTGGAATTCAAGTCGGAGGATGAACCTCCTCTAAATATTGAGGAATTTTTAGCGCCGAAAGGCGGTGATGGTAAACGCAACATGTCGTTTTAGTATGTAGTGTTGATCAACGCATGGTATAAAAGGGTTGATCACCCACCATGCCCATAAGTCCATGTCGATTTACAGTTGAATTACTGCTAGACCTTTTTAAAAGTATAAAAAGAAACTTCTTGGTCTTTCGACCGCTCAGCATGAATAATCAATATGTCATTTCAAAATATAAACGAACTGTTATGTTATTCAGAATTAATTCAATGACTTCAAAACTAGTGTTCCGTTGTTGAAGTGTTATTCAAAGAAAATATTTGATTCCTGTCTATGTTGTTTTGTTATTATTAACTGTTATTACTTGCTGGGCAATTAAATACTCACCCTTGCTTGGAATTAAATATTTTCAGTGAAGCCTGAGCGTATAGAAGATTCTGGTAAGGACAAGGAAAAAGGGAAGATGAACGAGTAAAGAATGGAATATGAATTGTAATAGTTAGGATACTTGTAATAATACTTTATTTATCATCTTGTAAAGAAGCTTTTAAAGATCTGAGAACCTGAGATTGACAAGTTAGAAATATTGTAATAATTAGTAATTACTTTTATGTCAGTATTATTATGTTGAATGGGTAGTACCGTGTAGCACTGAATACAGGTTTGAAAGTACTCGGATTTGGGGGCGTCAAAGGTTGGTATCAAAGCTATAGGTTAGAAACCTTAGGTGGGGATACCTTAGGCTATAACCTTAAAGTAGCTAGAGAAGTTAGAAAAAAAATAAACTCAAGTAGAGTTTGTAAGAGATGAATTGAGAAAATTCATCGAAAGAAGATTAAAGAAATAAAAATAACTTAAATGAACTGTTATTTACTATATGAAATGTAATTTGTTGTAATGTGCTAATCAAGATAATAATTTGATTGTAGATGTCAGGAGAGAATGATGTCAGAGACATTCTATTTGTACATGTTATTTTTATTTATAAAGATATCTTATAATAATTATAATTAAGAATTGTAATTATTATTAATTAATATTTCTGAAATTCGAATTTTAATTAGTATAGATCTAAGTATATATCTAAGTGAGTATATAATGGACTTATTCATCTTTTTATATAAAAGATATGTAAAAGATATATATGATAATCACCTTTATTATTATATTCTTTTTTTTCTTCGTCTTTTGCTCTTGTTTTCTAAAAATTTAATAAAGAAAAAGTTTCTTACAAATTATCGAAAGATTCATTAGAATCCAACCCAAAAAGGTATTCTTAATCAAAATAAGATTCGCGGGAGATATAGAAAAAGAAAAACTCTATATCTATATTTTTATTTTCTATATTTGAATTATATATACGTACGTAAGACGAGAAGAGGAATTTTTTTTATTTTCCTAATTTCACGAAAAGAAGAATTCACTCTTTTATCTTGTTGATAGAGACTTCTTAATTAGTAATCAGGAATATAAATATAGAAAAATGCTACGCATGAGGAGCTAATCGCTCCACCCCAGTTAGCACCTGAACTAACACCCGAACCAGTGCCGGTAGTGCTTGTGGAAAGTGACCCCGAGGTCGATTCCGATGAGGATCCTTCGGAGCATTGGGAGGAGCCGGAGGAGAATACAGGGCTACCATCTGCTATGACTGATAGGCTAGGTGGTTTAGCGGCTGCGGGAATGTTAGGGGGTGGTGCAGCAGTCGAGACTGTACCAGCTGAATCTGCATCGGCTGAGGAAGAATCAGGGGATGAGTACATAAACCCCGAGATCTAGGAAGCTCTAACTCAGTTAGGAGCACTAGTGTGCAGTTTGTTGGATAGGAATGCAACGCTAAACATGGTATTGCATACAACAAATAATAGAACCCAGATGTTAGAGGCCTCAGTATAGGAGCCGCAGGTTGAGCGATGTGAGTTGAATAATCGTTGGGATGAGGAGATACTGAAGTGGCAGATAGCCGAAGAGCAGGTTCACAACTTTGAGCAAGAAGTGCGGGGAATCAAGAGGAAGGTAGACAAAATGAGCTACGCCTACATTACATCTATGGAGCGTATTTAGGATAAAGTGTGGTTATACCCCGAGGAGATAGGGCAGTTCCGACGTTCTATTACTCGGGCTCGTATGATTGCTATCACTAAGGAGGAGCGTGTTAGTACTATTGCTAGGGGAGTAGCATAGTATAGTAATAATATGTAGAAGTGTGTAAATATATGATTGTATATTAGTATAGCATGAATCCCAGCTTTTGATATTAATACCGGGACATCTTTTGTAAATCCTAACTCTGATATAAGTTAAGGATTAGACTAAGTAAATCCCATCTTTTTGGTAAGTAATAGACGGATGTAGAATATGAATAGCAGAAAGTGATATACCATGTAAATAGCATGTAGTTATATGAAAAAATATGTAAGAAGAAAAAGTATGTAAGCAAAAGCATATTAATATAAGATATTATTAAATGTGCTTTGTGATGAATGAAATTGTTAACATTAAATGAAAAATGCCTTAAAATGAGTAATGATTTAGTAATAATAAATTTTATTAAAACAGAAAATGTCACCAAGAGGAAGACCAAGGAGACAGAGGAACCAAGAAGAAGAAGCTCATAATGAGAATGAGGGTAGGGGCCAGGAGAACCCAATGCAATAGTTTGTGGACTTGTTGTTAGGGGCGTTTTTAAAATAGAAATCTTCCTAATCCCAATGTTAATGTAAATCTGCCAGTTGTACCTTTGGCCAGCTTTAAAGATTTTAAGAGTGCGCCACCTCCAGAATTTAAAGGGACCACTGAGCCTATAGAGGCTCAATCTTGGATAAAAGAGATAGAGAAGGCGTTTAGTATTACCAGGGTATGTGAGGAGCAAAAGACTGCTTTTGCTACTTACATGATGAAAGGTGAAGCCAACTTCTGGTGGGAGGCTAACCAGAATAGGGCTGAAGAAGGGGTGATTGCTTGGGAAAGGTTTAAGGAAATATTTTTTGAGAACTATTTCCCTACTAGTATGTAGAGTCGTATGGAAATACGATTTTTAGAATTGAAACAAGGGGACATGTTCGTGCCTCAGTATGCAGCCAAGTTTAATGAACTGGCTCAATTTGTTCCACATCAAGTGGACACAGAGGAGAGGAAAGTTAGAAGGTTTGAGTAGGAATTGAAACCCTGACTCTACAACAAACTGTCAGTGTTGCAGATAGGATCATTCGGCACGATCCTAGATAAGGCCATAATAGCCGAGGGAGGAAGTGAGGCAATGAGCCTCTATAACAGAGAGAGGAAAAATAAAGAAAAGACTGAGGGATCGGTCAAAAACGAAGGAGACAGTGGAAGCGGAGGAGGAGGAAAAAGAAAATAGAATAATTCCGGGAATACCGAAAATAAGTAGGGAGACCCAAAGAAAAGGGTGAAGCTTATAAGAATTGCGAGAAGAATCACACAAGGGTATACTTAAAGGGAAATGTTATATGTTATAAGTGCAGGCAGGAGGGACACATCTCTCATAACTGCCCCAACCCAAGGAAGAACAGTAGGTTCTTTGTTTGTGGATCAGTGGATCACATGGCGAGAAATTGCCCGAAAAAAAGAACCGACGGGGGAAGCGATAACAAGGGAAATAGCAGTGGGAAGCTGAAAATAACGGGTCCAGCTCCACCGAATAGACCGACTGCCATAACTTTCAACATGACGGTCCAAATGTAGTTGCATTTAAGGATGTAATTTCAGGTATCGTCCCGGTCAATGATATTAACGTTTATGTGCTGTTTGATTCGGGTACGACCTGTTCTTTTATATCACATGCATTTGCTAGATGTTTAAGTTTACCTCTAGAGAATTTAGCGACTCCTTTGAATATAGAAGTTACGAATAAAGTAGTAATTCCTGTAGAGCATATCTATGGGAATTGTTGTGTTAAAATAATAGGGTATGAGTTGATGGTAGACTTAATTCCAATTCAACTACGAGAATTCGACGTAATTCTGAGAATGGATTGGTTGTTTCACCATGGGGTAATGATGGATTGCCAGAAGAAGCAAGTAAACCTTAAGCCTGCGAAGCAGTCTAAGGTAGTATTTTACGGTAGTAAATCGCCAAGATAGTCTCGTTGTCTGACGATGATATAAGTGAAGAAATTGTTACGAAAGGGATGTGTAGGATATTTAGCCTACGTTGTAGATACTTAACAAGTGGGAGTAGAGATGGGTCAGATACCTGTAGTGAAAGAATTGCAGATGTTTTTCCGGATAAATTACCAGGTCTTCCGCCGGATAGGGAGATCGAGTTTGTTATCGATATAGTGCCTGGTATGACACCGGTTTCAAGGGCTCCATATAGAATGGCCCCAGTAGAGATTAAGGAATTGATGATATAATTGCAAGAATTATTAGACAAGAAGTATATTCAACCTAGCGTGTCTCCATGGGGAGCACTGGTGTTGTTTGTGAAGAAAAAGAATGGATCATTGAGACTTTGTATCGACTATAAGGAGTTGAACAAAGTAATAATTAAGAACAAGTACATGTTGCCCAGGATCGACGATCTCTTTGATTAGTTGAAAGGGGCGAAATATTTTTCAAAAATAGATTTGAGAACTGGATATCACCAGTTGAAGGTAAGGGGAGAAGATGTTCCAAAGATGACATTCAGGACTCGTTATAGTCATTACGAGTTTCTGGTAATGTCGTTCGGGTTGACAAATGCGCCAGTTGCATTTATGGATATGATGAATAGAGTGTTCAAGTAGTACTTGGACAAGTTTGTGGTAGTGTTCATAGATGATATCCTGGTCTATTCTAAGACGCAAGAGGATCAGGCTGAACATGTAAGAATAGTGTTGGAAACACTAAGGAGAGAAAAGTTATATGCGAAATTCATCAAGTATGAATTTTAGTTAGAAAGGGCTCAATTTTTAGGGCACATGATCGACAAGGATGGTATATCTGTAGATCCAGCGAAGGTGGGGGCGGTGATGAATTGGGGACAACCAAAGACGCCAACTGAATTGCGTAGTTTTTTAGGGTTAACGGGCTACTATCGAAGATTTATCCAAGATTTTTCAAAGATAGCTACCCCGTTAACTAATTTGACAAGGAAAACGGTGAAGTTCGTATCGTCAGAAAAATGTGAGGAGAGCTTTCAAGAGCTCAAGAAAAGATTGAGTGAGGCGCATTGTTATCCTTACCGGATGATGCGGGTAATTTGCGGTGTATAGTGACGCGTCGTATAAAGGACTAAGATGCGTGCTTATGCAGCACGGGAAGGTCATTGCGTATGCATCATGATGGTTGAAAGATTATGAGAAGGGATACCCTACTCACGATCTTGAATTAGCAGTGCTGGTTTTTGCCTTAAAAATTTGGATGCATTATCTTTACGAAGAAAAATGTGAGATATACAGGACCATAAAAGTCTAAAATATATCTTCACACAGAAGGAGCTGAATATGAGGCACAAAAGGTGGTTAGAATTGATCAAAGATTATGATTGTGAAATTTTTTATCACTCGAGGAAGGCAAATGTGGTGGTCGACGCCTTAAGTAGAAAGGGTCGAGAAAAGTTGTCGATGTTAATGGCTCAAGATAAGCTAATAACAATGATGGCAAAAATGGAATTGGAAGTAAATTTTTTGAAGGAATTGGAAGGAAAGTTGTATTCAATGGAGACTCGTCCAACCTTATTGGACAGAGTAAAGGAGACACAAATTAAAGATGAGGAGTGTGAAAAGTTAAGGAAGAGAATCTCCAAAGGAGAGGAACTTAAATTTAAACTTGATAAAGAGGGAGTGTAAGATTTGAAGGAAGAATTTGGGTTCCATTAATACCAGAGCTGAATGAAGATATTTTGCAAGAGGCCCATTATTTGAGGTACGTGATGCATCCAGGAAATACGAAGATGTATCAAGACCTCCGACAATATTTTTGATGGCCGAACATGAAGAGAGAAGTCGCAGAATGCGTCAGTAGGTGTTTAAATTGCTAGAGAGTCAAGGTCGAACATTAGGGATCGAGTGGGTTGCTTCAACCGTTAGAAATTCCCGAATGGAAGTGGGAGCATATCACGATGGATTTTGTGGTAGGACTTCCGAGAATGCAGAAAGGATACGACGCTATATGGGTTATAGTCGATCGTTTAACAAAGTCGACACATTTCTTGCCGATCAAAATTAGGTTTAATCTAGATCAGTTAGCTAAACTTTATGTCAAGGAAATTATTTTCAGACATGGGGTACCAATTTCAATTGTGTCGGATCGAGATCCGCGGTTCACGTCGAATTTCTATAAGAGCTTATAAGAGCCTATGGGAATGCAGCTGAGGTTGAGTATGGCGTATCATCCTCAAACAGACGGGCAGAGCGAAAGAACGATACAGACCTTGGAAGATATGCTAAGAGCCTGTGTCATGGATGTAAGGTTTGTATAATACGCAAGCATGCAATCAAATTATATAAATAGAGCGGAAGCGCGATAAAACGGATTTGGAATTTTTTTCATACAAACCATCACCATGATCTTTTCTTGTGTTCAATTATCAATTAAATGAAAGAGACAAAGATAGAGAATTATACCCTCGTGAATCAAAGCTTCCTCGGGTACAAGTTCATCTCCAATTCCTTCGCGTTCTCCTTGAATTCCACCGATTAAATTCCTTCGCTTTGATCAACGTTAGCCACCCAAGTGTTTGGCCTCTATAGGTGATCCACCAAGGAATAATACTTGTTCAAGAAGATGAGTGTTGACAAAACCCTAATTTCTATCTCTATAAAAATTGCAAGTACTCTCCACAATTCTAATGCAAGAGTATGTAACCCTAATTTATGATAAGACTCCTCTTATTTATAGATATAGGTAACCCTCCTAAACAATTTAGGATTAGGTTAATTGTCTTAATTAAACTCTTTTAATTAATTAAACTCCTAATCCAATTAGGAATTTATGAGAGTACTTTTATTAATTAATTCTCAAAACCCTTTTAGGAATTAAATAATAATAATAGTAATAATAATAATAAGACTCCTCTTATTAATTTATATTTAATATTTCCCAAATATTAAATAATAAATATTAAGCTAATTAATTTATTCTATCTCCATAGACTAAATTAAATATACTTAACTTATTATTGCATTTATGCCATTTACTTCTTAAATAAATACGGTGTGACCCTTTAGGTTATCCATATTAAACCGATTGGGAATAAATCAATTAGAAAAATTCTAATCTTATTTAAATAAATAAATTAAACTATTTAATTCATTTAAATAAATAACATTTATTCTACAATAAGGGTAAGCCCCCTTAGCGATCAACGACTTTCTAGATAATATAGATTTCAACATTAATCACAAAAGAACCTTTCAGTGAATAGTTACCGCACAATTCAATCCTTCTACCATACAATGTCCTAATTAAATATAAGACATGGAATTACTGTCAAGTCTTATTTTATTTAATTATATGTATTTCGATTCCCAAATGCACAACTCTAAATAATGCAAATTAAAAACTCATTTCTAATTTCATTCTGCCTTGGCCAATGACTACTAAGTTGTCATTTATTGAATCACATAGGACATTCACATCTTTTACTGGATGTGGTAGATTCTTTGTTGATCATTCACCTATCTCCATATATAACTTATTATACCCAATCAGATCCTTTAATATACCCTAAAGGTCTTAAGGGACATGTCAAAGTATAACTCATCATACACAAGATACTATGATGATCTCAAGTCCAAGAACCACTTGTACTACTATCACTAGATGAATTCTTATTGACAGGCGAGTAAAACTCCATTAGGTATTCCTTAGCGAGCCACGTTCAGTGAACTTATTCTCCAATAAGTACCTACATACTTGCTTTAGTGTCTCCGGACAAATGATTATAAGATCAATCATCCTCTTCCTAAGAGCAAGCAACGTATGTACTAATCTATCCGGATTCACTAATCCCCTTTTTAGTAATCCAATGATTAGGAACGATTTTAGTTTGTGAGCTATCCAGAATTTAGATCTCATTAGTATGATCACCATCATGATTCTAAAAGCATTGCTCAAAACTATGGGTTTATCACATTTAATATAATAACACCATGTAGATAATGTAAAATGCCTTTAACACTTTTATTAATAAATAAATAAGATTACAAAGTATATGCTACATCATATCAAATATGATTGGCTTTGTGCATACTACTTTCTGTGACAACCCGAATTTTCGAGAATAATTATAATAAGAATTTAATATAGAATAATTCTTATTATGAGACGTGTCGAGTTCGAATATATATGTGTTATATATATTTATGTGATTTATTTGGTGAGCTTAATATGTATATATATAAATGTAAAATATATACATAGACTCAGAATGAATGAGTTACTAGTTAATAATTGTAACAATCGCGAGCCGTGGGTAGCTTGGTAATTCGAGCTTATGGATATTATCGAATAAAATAGACTTTTATTAATAATATTACATGTTAAGCGTTTAAAGGTTACATTATGACCTAGATTATGTGTGGGCGATAATTAGTATGTATGAAAATGTTCGTATAACCTAATTTGGCGGTTTCGAGAAATATCGCCAGAGTACTATTTATTAGATTAAATAAATAGTTGATGGATAATATTATTGAACGAGTTATTTGTTGTAAAGACGCTAATCCGAATTATGGGCGAGATATATGTGCGATGATGTATATGATTATGGAGAGTTAACCGTGAAAGAGCAGCGATCGCGGATCGTGAATACCCTTGTAATTTGGGTTTATTAATATTATTAAATGGATTAAATATTATTTTTATGTGATGTCCTTTAAGGTTATTTTATAACCCGGATGATGTCAACGTATGAAGTTTTATGCGTTATTGAACCGTAGGAATGAATAATTGATTTCACGAAAAATCGCAAAATCACTATTTACGGGTACGTTTCTCGAGGCACTATTTACGCCATAATATTTTTGTATCTTTTTCGATTTTAATAAATTTCATAAATACGTGTATGCGCACGAATAATTTTTTCAAGCGTCAGAAATTTTATTTGAGCTGATACGTGATTTTATCCGTATCCGAAATGTATAATATGAGTGTTCTGAATATTTGGACAAATTCTATAATAATTATTTTTACCCATCCCAATATTTATGGTAATATCTATTTTAATTTTGGGTAGAGTTATTTACCAGTTTTGGTACAAAAATGGGAGTTTTCGGATATATTTTTGTGTATTTGGGTATTTATTTTGGTTTGTTACTCTAAGAGGGAACCAACCCCCAATTTTAGACCAATCAAATGCAAGGAGGGAGAGGTTAGCCGACAATCTTCATAGAGCACCCAACCCACTCCCTTCATTCTCCCAAAATTACTTCTCCACTCTCCCATTCCATTCAAACCATTCCATTTCTCTCTTGCATTCCATCAAACCATCCCATCAGTAGATAGAGAGAGAGAGAGGAAAAATCTGTAGCAAAGAGGAAGAAGAAAGAAGGAAAAGGTCGCCGGAAAAGAAGAAGAGTCGCTGGAAAAAAAGAAGGAAGAGAAGAAGAGAGTGCGGGTGGAAAAGAAGAAGAAGAGGAAAAGCTTCAAGCAACTCTAATAAACCCTAGCTAGCTTCTCTATCATCTATAAGAGATTTACAGAGGTAACATCTTATTAAATCCATTTCGTTTGAGTTTTGTAAAAGATTTTCTAAAGTTTTTGGTTTTTAGAGCTTGTAAGCTCGTGGATGATTTTTCTTGCGATTTTTGTTGTTGTTGTTGGTTGGGGTTGCTTAATAATGTTGCCAAGAGACCTTATAAGCCATTAATAACATTAAAGTGGAACAAAAACGCAAGAAATCCTTACCTATGCTTAAAGGATGAAGAACAATGGATATTTTTGGACTTTGGACCTTTGGACGAATTTTTGAGTATTTGGAACTTAGATTCCGTGTTAGTATAATTTGTTTGATGTTATAGAAGTGTAGTTCCATGAGTTAAGAAGTTAACCTAGTTGGAATGGACTAAAAAGATGCAAAAACGAAGATTTGGTGATGATTCTGGTGAAGAACACCAAGAACACCAAGAACACGAGAATATAACATGAGTTGATACTTTGGCCTAAGATTTGGCCATGTTAATTCTAATGGTTAACTCTAAATTTTTGATATGTTGTAGCTCTATGTCTTAGGAGTCCATAGAGTCCGGAATGGACCAATTTGAACGTGTATAGAGGAAGTTAAGGTGGTTGGAAGCAAGATAGGTCTAGAACACTCAAAACAGAGCATGTTGGTAAAGCCCGCACCTGGGCTGCTACTGGTTGGGCGCGCCTCTGGTAAGGTCTTTTGGGCGCGGGGCACGCCGGACCTACAGTTAGTTTGACAGCTCTGAGTCCTTTAGTAAAACGGGCATAACTTTCTTATACGAACTTGGATTGAGTTGATTCAAGATGATTCGGAAAGAGGACGAGTAGACCTACACCATTTGTTCTTTAAGTTTTTCAATTTGAGGTCGGGATCAATTCCCAAATTGATCATTTATATGACTGATGTGTTTTTAGGGGCAATCGAAGAGTGTCGGGCATGCGCGTAAGCACGCGTAATGCTCCCGACAATGTTAAATGATGTTCTAAGTTCTAAAACATGATTATTATGATTGATAATGATACTTAGCATTATCCAATGAGTATTAGATAAATCGAATGGGTGTGCTAGGCGTACACAATTGCGTGTCGCTTGGGCGTTCGAATAGGCAAGTTTGGTGTATGGGCGTGCAAGCGTCGTAACGCCATAACAAGTGTGTATAACCTTATTTATTTTGTTTCGAATAGGAATGAAACATTAGGGGGTGTTGTAACCCAATGTATGAGCATGCTAAGCACATGCATAAGAGGCGAATTAGGCGTGTGACGTGTAAACGTCGAAATGCCGTGTCAAGTGCTAATGAACTTGAATAGTGTTTCGATCTAAACAAAACGAACATTATGAGATATGAAGTAGGATTATTGTAAGCTAATAAGGATTGATGATGATGAGGGTCATAACATTTTCAAACGATGCGACGCCGAGAAACGTTTTAGAGTTAATCGCGTTTATTAATTTATAATGCGCGAAAAATATAAGATAAGAGTTGTTATATTGTAAACCATTATATGAAGCCTTTTTAGTGGCTAATTGGTATTTTATTATTAAATAAATTGTGTAGGATATTTGAAGGACGGGCCATCATAATTTGGCAAGGAACGCTTAAGGCAAGTTCTTTCAGTAATTTGTTAACTTGTTTAAATGTATTGATGTACATGACTTGATTACTAAATCTTTCACTATTATGTGGATTATATGCGAGCATGATTTAAGTGTGCACAATGTGCAATTATGTGACTATATTGTTCTATGTGGAACTTAAATTATTGTAAATATACAATGCGAGATGCATGGGGTATGCTATGAGATGCATGATGCATATATATAGATGAATTGCATAAGATTTATAATGCATGAGTAGGATGCATAGTATGAGGATCATGATGCATGGATAAAATGCTAACTTATGTGTTACGTGAAGCATAAAATGTGAAAACTGTTAGTTCTCGCTGAGCCGTCGTGCTCATTCTTGCAAAAATAAAACTTTTACAGATTTACGATGCAATGCAATTATCTTGATATCGTGATGATAAGGATTAGAGGCGCATGGAAACAGGAAGGTTGCTAAAAGTTTCTTTATTGAAATTATTTAGTTGTGATGACGGTATATGATGTACGTGAATTTGAATATGTAAACCTTGAGTTAAAAATGAAGGTTATCCATTATAGTATTTAAGATGTGATTATGTTAGTTACTTGTTATAGTAAACTAGAAGGATGACAATGATGTACAAAGGACATTTTTTTAACGAATGTATAGTTGTTGAATATCTTTGCGAATATTCAGGGATTGAATAAAGTCAGAATCTGGACCTTGCGTTCGTATAGAAGATTTTTGTAAAGGATCATGGTATTTATTTCACCTTGATCATAAGTGTAGAATTTAAATGTTACAAAATCTGGTTTTGTAATAAAGAGTGTAATGGTAAGTTTTAATACTTATTGTTGTAAAGTACTGTCATGTACAGTATGAATAAAATTAAATTGGTAATGATTATTAAATGATGTATTAGTTAAGGTCTTCGTACCTGGGATTTGATGGGAACATGTTGTAATAATCTTGTAATTATATTCATGTAGTAAGATGATGTATTAGTTATGGTTTCGAGACTTGGGACGACAATATTTATATTATATCAATGTAAATATTTTGATTATTCCGCAATGAGTTATTGATAGTATGATGTACGAGTTGCACAGTGATGCACCAGAATTCGAGGTTAAGGAGACCAGGATTTGGGGGCGTCACACTTTCAATCTCCCACTTGCACTAAAGCCAATCGCCATGATATCTAATACCCATCTTCTCTAAGTGATGATCAAACTGCTGTTGTGTTAAAGCTTTAGGAAATGGATCTGCAATGTTGTATTAAGAGTCCACACGCTCCAGGGTGACATCTCCTCTTTCAATGATCTCTCTAATCAAATGAAACCGCCGCAACACGTGTTTGGATTTCTGATGAGACCTGGGTTCCTTAGCCTGTGCAACAGCTCCTGGGTATTGTCACAGAATAAAAGTATGGCTCCTCTAATGCTAGGAACCACTCCAAGTTCAGTTATGAACTTTTTCATCCAAACAGCTTCCTTTGCAGCTTCACTTGCAGCTATGTACTCTGCCTCTGTCACTGAATCAACAACTGTTTGCTGCTTGGAACTTTTTCAACTCACTGCGCCACCGTTTAAGGTAAATACATACCCTGAAACGGATTTACTATCATCTTGGTCCGTTTGAAAACTTGAGTATGTATAGCCCTCTAGTTTCAATTCAAACCCACCGTAGACAAGAAATACATCCTTAGTTCTTCTTAAGTACTTTAGGATATTTTTCACTGCCTTCCAGTGCTCTTCTTCTGGATTCGACTGATATCTGCTTGTTACACTAAGTGCATGAGTAACATCTGGTCTAGTACATATCATACTATACATGATAGATCCTATTACTGAAGCATTAGGAATCTTACTCATACGGTCTCTTACTCATACGGTCTCTCTCCTCAGTTGTCTTTGGGGCCTGTTTCTTGAAGAGATGTATTCCATGGCTCATCGACATGAGACCTTTCTTGGAATCTTCTATGTTAAACTTCTTTAACATCGAGTCAATGTACTTTCATTGGGTCAAGCCAAGCATCCTTTTAGATCTATCTCTATAGATCTTTATCCTCAAAATATAGGATGCCTCACCCAAGTCCTTCATGGAGAAGTGTTTAGATAACCAAATTTTAATCGACTGTAGCCTAGGAACATCATTCCCTATCAGTAAAATATCATCTACATATAATACTAGGAATGAAACAGCGCTCCCACTAACCTTCTTGTACACACAAGGTTCATCCTTATTTTTGATAAAATCAAACCCTTTGATTATCTCATTAAAACGGATGTTCCATCTTCAAGAAGCTTGCTTCAATCCATAGATGGATCGTTGTAGCTTACAGGCTTGATTTGTTCCAACCATTGAAATAAAACCCTCTGGCTGTATCATATATACATTCTCCTCAAGTTTCCCATTGAGGAAGGCCATCTTCACATCCATTTACTAGATTTCGTAGTCATAATAAGCTGCAATTGCAAGAAAAATTCGAATGGACTTGAGCATAGCTACTGATGAGAAGGTTTCATTATAGTCAACTTTTTGTCTTTGTTTGAAACCTTTTACAACCAGTCGGGCCTTATAGGTCTCTACCTTGCCGTCCGCTCTAGTCTTTCTCTTAAAGACCCATTTACACCCAATAGGCTTAATGCCCTCAGGTGGTGAAACCAAAGTCCATACTTGGTTTTCATACATGAAGTCCATCTCAGATTTCATGGCTTGTAGCCATTTCTCCGAGTCTTTATACTCATAACCTCTTCGTAAGTCAATGGATCATCATCATCCATGATGCATACCTCATCATCATCCTCTATGATGAATGCATACCTTTCAGGTATCTTCGGTACTCTTTCAGATTTACGAATAGGTTGTGGTACAGTAGGGTCTTCCACTTAGTTAGGTACCTGACTTTGATCCATAGTATTTTGTGGTTCTTGAACTTCTTCAAGATATATCTTACTCCTACTGACCCCTTCAAGGATAAACTCCTTTTCCAAGAAGGAAATGTGTTTTACAACAAACACCTTTTGATGAGTAGGATGATAGAAATAATACCCTGATGTTTCTTTAGGGTATTCGACAAATCTACACTTGCCAGATCTAGTTTTCAGCTTATCATGCTCAAACTTTTTGACATAAGCTGGACAACCCCAAGTCTTAACATGTTTAAGATTTGGTTTCCTCCTTATCCATAACTCATATGGAGTCTTTGGGACGGATTTGGTAGGTACCTTCTTAAGTAGGTATGCAGCCGATTCTAGGGCATAACCCCAGACGAATAATGGAAGGTCGGTAAAACTCATCATGGAACGAACCATGTCCAACAATATTCGATTTCTCCTTTCAGATACTCCATTCAACTGTGGCATCCCTGGTGGAGTCCATTGTGAGATTATACCATTTTTTTGAGACAATTGAGAAACTCATTAGTTAAGTATTTCCCTCCTTGATCCGATTGAAGAATCTTGATACTCTTGCCAGTTTGCTTCCCTATTTCACTTCTGAATTCTTTGAACTTTTCAAACGATTCAGATTTGTATTTCATCAAATACACAAATCCAAATCTAGAATTATCATCAGTGAAAGTAATAAAATAAGAATACCTTTTTGGTGCATTTGTTGTTATAGGTCCACATACGTCTGTGTGTACCAACACTAACAACTCTGTAACTCGTTCTCCTTTTCCACTAAAAGGTGATTTAGTCATCTTACCCATGAGACAAGATTCACAAGTTGGATATGATTCAAAATCAGATAGCTCTAAAAGCCCATCTTTATGCAACTTGGTTAATCTTGTTTTATTGATATGACCGAGTCTACAGTGCCACATAAAGATATAATTAACATCATCTCTTTTCTGTTTCTTAGTTTGTTCAATTTGAAGTATATTTTCATACAAGTCAAGAATGTAAAGTCCATTTAGTAAATTGCCAACACCATATAAAATATTTTTATTATAAATAGAACAACTGTTGTTCTTTATTATAATATCAAAACCATCCATATCCAATATAGAAATTGAAATAATATTTGTAATGAGTGTTGGAACATAATAACAATTATTTAAACTAATGGACTTGCCCGTAGGCAGTGCTATACAATAAGTTTCTACAACTAATGCAACAATTTTTGCTTCATTTCCCACTCGTAGGATGACTTCATCCTTGTTCAGCTTTCTACTTCTGTTTAGTCCCTGCATATTGTTACATATGTGAGAACCACAGCCGGTATCCAATACCTAAGTAGAATTTTGACTTTCAGAAAAATTAATTTCAATCATGAACAAACCTAGATCGGAATGCGAAGCTTCTCCAAACTTCTTTTGGTCCGCAAGATACTCCTTGTAGTTCCTCTTCAAGTGTCCCAGCTTATTGCAATGGTAGCAGATTCCTTTACTACTAGGATCAGCTTTCTTTTTATCCTTTCCTTTCAACTTGCCCTTAGCCTTCTCCGTTTTCTTCTTTTCAGAAGATACCTTGGGCCTCTTCCTTTTCTTGGAAGAATCATCCACTAGTAAGACTTGGTTCTTGTTGGATGAGAAGTGACCTTCAGCAGTTTTCAGCATGTTAAGTAACTCAGGCAAGCTGACGTCCAACTTATTCATGTGAAAATTCACAACAAATTGTGAAAAGGTATCTGGGAGTGACTGCAAGATTAAATCTTGACTTAACTTGTGACACCCCCAAATCTGGGTTTCCTAACCTCGAATTCGGTGTTCACGATACTCAACAACAATATACATTCTAACTAATGCGGAATAATAAATGTACAAGGTCTATCGAAATAGAAATAAAGTCTTACAATCATGGTCCCAAGGTTCTTTAACCTTAACTTAAAACGTACTCTTAATACAATAAAAGTTCACATAACCAAATAACATTCAAGATAAACTAGTACATAAGCCCTATTAGGCAACTACACTTGCAGCTTCCCTTTTCCTTTGTCCCTATTAGACGTTTCTGCCTTAGCTGAAATAAAGATCATGATATAGCAAGGGTAAGCAACTAGTTTGCTTAGCAAGTTTATACACAAGAGAGATATATCATGAATAGAAAGAAGTTTCGCTTTCAATGTTCAACAACAGTATAGAATTGTGAAGAAACATGAATTAATAGTCAACAATTGAATATTCGAATACTTGAATGACAATTACTGAGTGGTTTGAAATAACCACGGACATTTGCCAAGGTTCTCAGCATTTAGACTGGACCTTTTAATATGTTTGGTAATCAAGGGGATCAGCCTTTCATACCCCGTGATTTATGCATAAACACTTAATAAACTAGCATTGATATCATGCCTTAATCAAATTTATCCTTTTCTCAGCCAAGAGTTCTTATCATATCAATTTAATAAGAACAGCTTTTAAAATACCTTTGATTTAACAAATTTAGACATGCTTGATCTAGCTGATACAATTAGCATAGATCTATCTCATAAACAGTTCATGCATGAAAGAACTTTAATTTAATACACAGTTCGATAATAATAGAGCATGAATACAATTACACAAGGTCCGAATCTCAATAATCAGTATAGATGTGAATAATCAACAATAATTATTCACTAACATACTTCGAAAGAATAACTCAAGTTTGAGTTAGGGAACTTGCCTGTTTGCTCAGCTACAAATAATTCTAGCTTTAACTAATTGGCCTTGAAGGACCTAACATTGATAAAGTCGATCTATCAATTAGTATTGCGTAGTTGTACGTCTATACATTCACTAAGGAACTTATCTACCACACAAGTTAAACACATAATGCACCTTGCACAATCTTGCTATCATTAACCCTAATCAAACTTAGGTTAATGATAGATTAACTTGGGAATATTTTTCCTAAGGGTTAAACACTTTTTTAAGCCTTTAAACAATTGGGTTTACTTGTTTAATTAAGGAATTATTAAACACTTCATATTCAAATAACTCATTTCTCATTTGATTACCATTCAATATTAATTGAATGAGAATCAATTAATTATCTTTAGTTATTATCTATCGAATAACAAATTAGGTTTAATTATTTAAATTCAATTCAACAATAAATAAATAAACAGTAAATAAGGATTATCTTTAGTTATTATTTAATAATAATAATAACTAATTAAGTTTATTGATTAGTTAAAGTTAATCAATTAATAAATACTCAAATTAATAATCTTATTTACCCTTAATCATTAATTAAACAATAATTTAATTAATGCTACTTAAAAAATAGTTATATGATTAAATACACTTAAACAATATTTAATTAGTTTAATCATCCATTGACATGCATTAAAAATTTATTAACAAAGATTTTTAATGACTTAAATGGATTTAAGACTTTGCTATTTTCGGATTTGTTTCCAGCTTTGGGGTCCTTAGGCAAAACTTGAATATCTTGAGTTCTACAACTCCGTTTGACGTCTAGTTATTCTTGTTAGCTTCGTATCTTCTTAAACTATAATTTTCCATCATCAAAGAGCAAATTTGGGTCTGTTTTGATTACCGAAACTGGCCAGGAACCGGACTGCATTGCACAATCCTAAAACAGTGGGGTGTTTTAGAAATAAATTCATATCTCACTCATCTTAACTCGGTTTTTAGTCGTTCCACTTGGAGAATCTCTGTATCTTATAGCTCTATCACCCATAGCTCACGGATCATGCACCCAACTTACGGAATGTGAACAGTAATTCTGGGAGCGGGCTGACTTGTTTTAGGTACGCATACACACATGTTTTAGCACATCAAAAATACTAAAACACTTACTAAACGTCTTAAGCTACAACATGGCATCAATAAAAGCACACTAGACCATAATGTCTTATTACTTAGATTTAAAACCATACTTTTTAAGTATGCTCTTAAAATAATATAGATTTGACAAGGTAAAAATCTAGATCCACAAATACTCCATCTCTACTACCAACATAAACCAACAACATAAACAATTTCCAACAAAATAAGTTTCTAATAATAATAATGGTTAAATATATAATAATAACAACAAGAAAACTAGGGTTTGAAGGAATGAAGTTTTATACGTAGATTTAATGGCCAAACTCCTTTTTTTTTCCAAAGTAGGTTGTGAATGGAGATGGCATAAACAACCAAGATCTGTTCCTTCTCCTTTTCCTTATAAGGTTCGGACACTACCTTCTCTTTAATCTCTCAAGTATTTGCTCTTGCTTTCTCTCAAACCCTCTCTAACACTCTCTAGATTTTTGAAAAAGGAAGATGTAAATGACCAACTCCTTGGTCTATTAACTAGATAAAAGTAAGAACCCTACAATTGACATCATCGAGCTAGTGAAAGACTTGTGTCACTAGGGTGGCTAGTTGACATATTAGCGAGCTATTTGACATCTTAGGTAGCTATGTGACATCTTAGGTAGCTATTTGACATCTTAGGTAGCTATGTGACATCTTAGGTAGCTATTTGACATCTTAAGTAGCTACACCATCAAGTCTAAAGTCCAACTTCCAACACAAGCTAGTTTATTTATTAAAATAGAATTTGAAAAGCAAACTTGTCCCTCTCTCCCTCTATGTACACGACAAGAAGGGAATTTTTATCCCAAATTTGATGTCCCAAATACTTGCCTCAATTAATAAATTAATGCTACACATTTAATCACCAAGTGGGCTAGGTTTTGGGCAATACCTCAAATACACATTGGGCTTAGAATTAAATGATTGGGCTAATGAAACCAAACCTATTTAAATGCAATATAGGGCCTTTTAATTTAATCCAATGATAGCTCATTTAATATGCCACACAATTAATACCCAAATCCATCATTAATATAAATAATTGGGCTAGGTTCATTAATTAAGTAACTTTAGTCAATTAGTAAATAAAATTATTAAATTTGACTATTAAATATTATTATTCAATTTGACCATATCTCATTAACCACTACTTTCATTAATTAACTCACACACTTTATTTACTAACTATATTCAATATACTTGAATATTTTAATTTAGTAAATGTTTTGCCAATTATATGGGTATAAAGCCTTAGGGTTTGCTCACTAGTTTAAAAGATACTACTAGTGACTCCCTTAACATAAACTAGATCAATAAATCACATAGTCACGAAATCCACCAATACACTCAAAGGTTTAAATAGGAACACAAAGCTAACTCATTAAAATTAAATCATATATTTAATTAATAATGACGTTTAAAGTTTCACGGGCATTACATCCCTCCCCCCTTATAAAAATTCCGTCCTTGGAATTGCAAAAATAGGGTTACTCAAATAAAATCGGATAATTCGCTTTCATCTTCTCTTCGAGTTCCCACATAGCCTCTTCGACTGCGTGATTCCTCCAGAGAACCTTGACGGAATGGATGATCTTATTTCCCAGCTTCTGTTCCTTCATATCGAGTATCTGGACAGGAACTTCCTTGTACGTCAAGTCTTTCTCGACTTGGATTGGTTCATAGGAGATAACGTGCTTATAGCCTGGTTTATACGGCCGCAACACTGACACATGAAACACGTTGTGAATGTGCTCAAGTTCAGGAGGTAACGCTACCTCGTACGCCACTTCGCCGATTCGCCTCAAAATCTCGTACGGTCCTATGAACCTAGGGCTCAATTTGCCCTTCTTCCCAAATCGGATCTTTCCTTTCCAAGGAGATACCTTCAAAAATACAAAGCTACCAACTTCAAAGTCCCGCTTCTGACAATGTAAGTCGACATATTTCTTTTGGCGATCTTGGGTTGCTACTAGACGATTTCTAATCAGCCGCATTATATCTGTAGTCTGCTGCACCATTTCTGGTCCCAGCAGTCTTTGCTCCCCAACCTCATCCCAACACATCGGGGTTCGAAATTTCCTTCCATATAGCGCTTCGTACGGTGGCATGCCGATACTGGCGTGATAGCTAATGTTGTAAGCAAACTCCACCAGTGGCAAATGGTCATCCCAGCTGCCCTTTAATTCCATCACGACCGCCCGAAGCATATCTTCTAAGGTCTGAATCGTTCGCTCGCTCTGGCTGTCGGTTTGAGGATGATACGTTGTACTTAACCTCAACTGCGTTCCCATTCTTGCCTGCAGACTTTTCCAAAAATTCGACGTGAAGCGCGGATCTCTGTCAGATACAATTAATACCGGCACATAAAGCTTTGCTTATTGCTCCAGATTGTACCGTATCTTGATTGGCAGAAAATGAGCAGACTTGGTTAGACGATCCATAATTACCCAGATGGCGTCTAAACCCTTATGAGTTGGTGGCAGTCCCACCACAAAGTCCATTGTGATATGCTCCCACTTCCACTCCGGAATCTCTAATGGTTAAAGCAGTCCACTCAGTCGTTAGTGCTCTACTTTAATTCGCTGGCATGTCAGACATCGGTTGACACACTCTGCCACTTCTCGTTTCATATTCGGTCACCAAAAATTTTATTTTTGTGCTCCCGAGATATACTTAGTACTTCGTGCTGTGAGCTTCCTAAAGGATTTCTTCCCTCAATTTCGGATCTAACGGTACCCAGGCTCTCCCTTCAAACCTTAGCAACCCTGTGTTATCAATCTTATACTTAAGCTTCTCGCCCTCGGCAATTCGCTTCTTTATTGAATCACAATCCTCATCCTTTTCTTGAGCCTCCTTGATTTGATCCAATAGGGTCGGGCTCGCTGTCACTGTAAACAATTTCCCATCTGTCTCCATCGGATACTTAACCTCCAATTTCAGATGTTCGAACTCCTTTATCAACTCTGCCTGAGTTGTGAGCATCATTAATTTCTCCCTGCCTTTCCTACTCAGGGCATCTGCCACTACATTTGCTTTTCCCGGATTGTACAGAATCTCACAGTCGTAATCCTTGATCAATTCTAACCATCGGCGCTGCCTCATGTTCAGCTCTTTCTGAGCGAATATATATTTTAGACTTTTGTGATCTGTATATATCTCGCACCTCTCTCCATATAGATAGTGCCTCCAAATCTTCAAGGCGAATACTACTGCTGCTAATTCCAGGTCATGAGTCGGGTATCCCTTCTCATAGTCCTTCAGCTGACGTGAAGCATACGCAATGACCTTACCGTGCTGCATCAGTATACAACCAAGACCTTTGTGTGACGCATCACTGTACACTACAAAACCTCCAGTGTCGTTCCGGTAAAGCCAACACTAGTGCTTGGCTAAGTCTCTTCTTCAGCTCCATGAAACCTTTTCCTCGCACTTCTCCCGTCCAAACGAAATTTACCGTCTTTCTGGTTAGATTGGTCAATGGCGATGCTATCTTTGAAAAATCCTGGATGAATCTCCGATCGTATCCCGCTAACCCTAGGAAACTCCTGATCTCCGTCGGCATCTTCGGCTGTTCCCAATTGATAATGGCTTCCACCTTGGCTGGGTCTACCGAAACGCCATCTCGGTCAATGACGTGACCTAGAAACTGCACCCTTTGCAACCAAAATTCACACTTTGAAAAACTTCGCGTACAGCTTCTCCCTTCTTAATGCCTCCAAAACAATCCTTAGATGTTCAACATGTTCTTCCTCTGTCACTGAATACACCAAGATGTTATCGATGAATACTACCACGAACTTGTCCAAGTACTGCTTGAACACTCTGTTCATCATATCCATGAATGCCGCTGGTGCATTTGTTAGTCCAAATGACATTACTAGAAACTCGAAATACCCATAACGAGTTCTGAATACCGTCTTCGGGATATCCTCCTGTCTCACCCTTAGCTGATGGTAGCCCGTCCTTAAATCAATCTTTGAAAAGTATTTCACTCTCTTGAGTTGATCAAACAAATCATCTATCCTGGGCAACGGGTACCTATTCTTAATCGTTACTTTGTTCAACTCGTGGTAGTCGATACAAAACCTCATCGAGCTATCCTTCTTCTTACGAACAGAACTGGTGCTCCCCATGGTGACACGCTCGATCTGATATAACCCTTGTCTAACAGTTCCTGCAATTGAACCATCAGCTCTTTCATCTCTAGTGGTGCCATTCAGTAAGGCGCCTTGGAGATCGGTGCGTCCCGGGTACCAAGTCAATAACAAATTCTATCTCTCTATCTGGCGGCAGTCCCGAAATTTCATCTGGGAAGACCTCAGCGAATTCCCTTACGACTGGTATCTGACTCAGTTCACCCTCGACCCGTCGAGTATCCACCACGTGAGCCAAATAACCTATACAACCCTTCTTAAGTAATTCTCTTTGCTTGCATCATCGTCAGACAACAAGATTGTCTCGGCGATTTACTACCATAGAACACCACCTTCGACTTACTTGGAGTCTTCAGGTGTACGCACTTTTTCTTACAGTCAATGACTGCCCCGTGACTCGCTAACCAATCCATTCCAAGGATTACATCGAATTCTCCAAGATGAATCGGTAACAAATCCATGTTAAGCTTAAAACCCTCTCATATCAGCACAATAATTCCTATAAATGTAATTTACGGGGATAATTTCTTTGTTCGCTACTTCTACATTCATCGGGTGTTCTAATGGTTCACTAGGTAATTTAAATCCTTGAGCAAAATTCATCTGATACAAAAGAACATGAAGCTCCCGAATCAACAATAGCACATAGGCATTTATGTCGTTGATTGGAATAATACCTGGACACCACTCTCCCTGGATGCCACGACATCTTGCATTGTTATGTTTGAAGTTCTTTTCTTGGCCGTTGGCTTATTTTTGGCTGAGCTGGTCCCTCCACTGGTTGCCCTCCGAGTTGTTGCCCCTATTGCCGTTTTTCTTTGCCATACCATGTTTTTCTTCCTCCGGGATAGTCCTTGCTTCTGATGTCCACATCTCTCCCACAATTAAAAGCAACCTCCTTTCTTTCGCCTTTTAGGACAATTGGGCGATATATTTCACTTCTTGTCTCAACAGGTTATGAACAGACCATATTTTTCTCTTTCATGCAACTCTCCCGAGATGACCCTTTCACACTATGTTCCACAATACCTCTGCCTTTTCTGCTGCATGCTCCCTTAGCATGAAATTTCAGAATTGCTACCCCCACTGCTCCCATTGACCGCTTCCTGTTGTTTACTACTGCCACCAGCACTGCTCAACATTCACATTTTCACCTTCTACCCTTCTTTCTCTTTGTTCTTCTTCTCCCGATGTATTATTTATGAAACCCGCTTCACTCCCCACCTTCAGCCAATGAGAGGCTTTCTTTCTCCAACACAAGTTTGAGAACGACGTGATTTACAAAATCCGGTACCTTACTGTAGGATCTACGGCTTTAAAACCCATTCTCGAATCTTCTTGGCCTTCCTCACCTCAGTGTCCACCTGATATGGGTGCGAACCTGGCGCCAATTCATTTGAATTTTTGCATGCTGTTACATCTGACACTGACAAATTTTCTTGTTTTCAATTCCAAAAAACTTGATCTCCATTTCCGCCTGAGCGTACTCTCAGGAAATTAATTCTCTGAAAAAAACAACGTCCTTGAATGGCTTCCCACGCCACGACTCCCAGTTCCAGCTTTGTCTCTGATTTGGCTTCCCACCCACCAAAAGATTAGCCTCACCTTTCATTAAGGATAGGTTAGCAAAAACCGTCTTCATGCTCCTCAGCGAAAACCCCCCCTCTTTTATTTTAAGCAATAACAAAGGCCTTTTCAATCTCCTTTATCCATGACAGGGTGGGCCTCTATCGGGTCCGCTGTTCCCCTAAATAAACTCCGATCGGTCCTACTCAGCGCTTAAAAATCTTTAAATATTGGCTAAAGTGGTTAGCCCCAATTGGTTTGTCCTGACTGCGGTAGTTGTTTGGATTCCACGCAGTAGCTTCCTGCCATCATGGTTCATTAAAGTCTTGCATTGGGTTTGGTTTGAGTTCCCTTTGCATTGGTTAACCAGACTCTTCGATCCCTTGGTTTTCCGTTAGGATATCGTCTAGGCGGCATTATCTGATTAGACGAAAGTCCTTAACATGATACTCGGGTTTTTATTAACATATAAGTATTTAGCAGGTAATATAATATTGTATTTTGTACAATCCGCGATTGATTCCATCGTTGTGGGAAGCTTTAGAATTACCCAACCTTGGGAATTCTGCTTTCCCCCCGATTAGTGATTTTAGTTTTTTGCTAAACAATACCGATTCAGTTTCACTGAATTAGTCATCATCATTAAATAGACGGTTTACCAAGTAAAATTCTCAAAACACATATCATAATAATGCATTTATATTCAAATACCAACTTTAAATGTCTTACAACGTTCATCACAGGTTATATTGTTATAAATGCTACCATCCCATTTTAAAATAACAAAAGATGGGATTCACCTAAAACCATTCTTTTCTAACCCTACATAAATGAGAAAGTACAACAACCTTACATACGGAAACTATACCTCGCACCTGCTGAGGTTAATCACAAACCTCTAGTAAATCAAAAGTAGGTACCAAACATCACTGCTCAAGGCATAACTGCCCCCTCCCCAACTATCCTCTAATAGAACACCAAAGTGAAATGCAACTCAACGATTGCTTCCTCCCGGCTACTAACTGGAAGGGCAGCTCCATCCATTTGGCGTCGAAACTGCATAAAGGGCGATGTCTTAAAAGCTTGCTCCAAATCATATATCCTTCCACATCTTTAGTTTTCACTTCATACCCTCAAACTGTCCCTAGACTCGTAGCTCTCTCTGCTCCAGTCTCCCTCGCAACTCGGCTAACTCAGCCTGGGGCCTGGTAAGCAACGTTCCTTGTACTGCTGCTCAGCAAATCTGGAGGTATGGTTTCTAACGCCTCCCATTATGTTCAGCGCCTAACTTCTAGCTCGGCGTTCCTTGCCAGCCAGATCTTTCCTATCACCTCAAGGCTCCATGAGCTCCTGGTTCACTGAATAGCTATCTTGACTCTCCGTCCGACATACCTACAATACACCACACAATAAATGAACAACCAGTACCACAATAAAATATAATTCATTGATAAAAATGAAATGATAAATTTATTTGGTACAACTAGAACTCGATGGGTCTCCTCAACCCATCACTTATGTCCTCTATATGAATGTTCTACTATGGTTATAACCTAGGTGTTTACTTATTTCTAACGTTTAGAACCTACAACTTTGTATAACCAACCTGTGACGACCCCCATATTCCGGATTTCCTAACCTTGAATTCGGTGTTCACGAAACTTTTACAAAACAACATACTTTCTAACTAATGCTGAATAATAAACATACAAGGTCCTATCGAAATAGAAATAAAGTTCTTACCAATCATTGGTCCCAAGGTTCTTTTAACCTTAACTTAAAATGTACCCTCTAATACAATTAAAAGTTTCATAATAACCAAATAACATTCAAGATAAACCTAGTACATAAGTCCTATCAGGCAACTACTCTTGCACCTTCCATTTTCCTTTGTCCCTTTTAGAACGTTTCCTGCCATAGCTGAAATAAAGATCATAGATACAGCAAAGGGTAAGCAACTAGTTTGCTTAGCAAGTTTATACACAAGGGAGATTATTATCACGAATAGAAAGAAGTTTCGCTTTCAATGTTCCAACAAAAATATAGAATTGTGAAGAAACATGAATTAATAGTCAACAAGTTGAATATTCGAATACATGAATTGATTAAATTACTAGAGTGGTTTGAAATAACCTATGGACATTTGCCAAGGTTCTCAAGCAATTAGAGACTGGGACCTGTTAATATGTCTTTAGTAATCAAGGAGATCAGCCTATCTTACCCCGTGATTTATGCATAAACACTTAATAAACCAGCATTGAGTATCATTCCTTAATCAATCATTTATCCTTTTCTCAGCCAAGAGTTCTTATCATAATCAATATTTAATAAGAACAACTATTAAAATACCTTTTGATTTAACAAATTTAGACATGCTTGATCTAGCAATACAATAAGCATAGATCCTATCTCATAAACAGTTCATGCATGAAAGAACTTTATTTCAAAACAGAGTTTGATAATAATAGAGCAGCGAATACAATTGCACAAGGTCCGAATCTCAATAATCAGTATAGATGTGAATAATCACCAATAATTATTCACTAACTAGCTTCCGAAAGAATAACTCAAGTTTGAGTTCGAGAACTTTGCCTGTTTGCTCAGCTACAAATAATTTCTAGCATTTAACTAATTGGGCCTTGAAGGACCAAACATTGATAAAGTCGATCTATCAATTAGTATTGCGTAGTTGTAACGTCTATATGTTCACTAAAGGAACTTATCTACCACATAAGTTAAACACATAATGCACCTAGCACAATCTTGCTATCATATAACCCCTAATCAAACTAAATAGGTTAATTATAGATTAACATGGGAATATTTTTTCCTAAGGGTTTAAACAACCTTTTTTAAGCCTTTATATAATTGGGTTTACTTGTTTAATTAAGGAAATTATTAAACACTTCATATTCAAATAGCTCATTTCTCAGTTAGATTACCATATCAATCTTAATTGAATGGGAATCAATTAATTATCTTTAGTTATTATCTATCGAATAACAAATTAGGTTTAATTATTTAAAGTCAATTCAACCAATAAATAAATAAAACAGTAAGTAAGGATTATCTTTAGTTATTATATTATTATAATAAAATAATACCTAATTAAGTTTATTTATTAGTTAAAGTTAATCAATTAATAAATACTCAAATAAATAATCTATATTTACGCCTTAATCAGTAATTAATAATAATTAAAACAATACTTTAATTAATGCTACTTAAAAACTAGTTCAATGATTAAATACACTTTTATTAAACAATATTTAATTAGTTTAATCACCCATTGACATGCATTTAAAAAATTTAATTAACAAA